>CAMRHE010000215.1:3000000-3513210 GCA_947044405.1 Leptodactylus fallax
CCATCTGTGGAAAAAGATGGTCAACACAGTGGTCTTCTAGAAACGCTTAAAGGCCTGGTGTGCTTGGTGTAACTCTTCCCCGGCCTTACACTCTACAGCCGACATGCTATCCTCTATTCAGAACTTTTGGTCCATGACCATTACTCTCTTGAAATCACTACTGTGTGGTACACCAATGTCCCCTTGGTGATCCCCTATCTGACATTTGCCTCTACCTCATTATATTTTACTAAACTTGTCAGCACAATGGCATTTTCTGCATTTTCAATAAAGAGAGTTAAAAAAAAAAAAACCTTTTCCTCCCTACCGTGTCATTTTTGGCCTTTATGTCATGCTAATTTTTTTTTTTTAGTTTCTTCTTCCCTGACTTCCGAGAGGCATAACTTTATTCACTTTTCTATCAACACAGCTGTATTGTGACTTGGGGAACATATAATGTACTGAAATTAACTTATTAATTCTGGGAGGGAATGTTTAACACAAAAAAAACAAAACAAATTCATGCATATATGATATCAAATTCTTATAAGCGTCTTTTTTATAAGTGTTTTGTACTCTTGTACAAATCTAGTTTTTGTATCACCATAGTCTAAAAGCCCTAACTTTTATTTTTCCATTGATAGAGCTGAATACGGGTTTTAGTTCAGCGATGAGATGTAGCTTTCACTTATAATACATAAACAAAAAAACAGCAATTTTGACATTGTTTTTCTTCCTTTTTTGCAGCATTCACCATGTGGTATAAATGACACTTTATTCTGTGGGTCAGTAAGATTACAGCGATAACCAATTTATATAATTTTTTAAAAAATAAACTACTTTTCTTTTGTACAATAAATACACATATCAATATTTTTTGAAAGTAATGCATTTTTTATTTTTCCCTTGAAAGAGTGGTTTGTTTTTGCAAGACCAGCTGACTTTTGCATTGGTACCATTCTGGGTACATACAACTTTTTATTCTGTTTAGATATTATGATACATTTTGCTTTGCTTTTTTAATTTTTTACATAATGACCAAAGTTTTTTTTAGAGTGTTCTATTCTAGTTTTAGACATTTTTTTTAAACTTTTTATGATTGCAACAAACCAGAACTTTTCTTCATGTTAACCCCCTCCTCAACTTACCACTAAAAGCAGATGATATATGTGCTCTCTGACATAATTTTCATTGTGGGGTTTTTTTCCCCGCTGCGTTTTTAAGTTTTGTTTCGCCACGTCGGCCTTTAGCCTATAGCAAGTTATGTAGTCTAAGAATGAGCTTGTGTCAGACATTTTTTTTTTTTTTTTTTTTAGCAGCAAACATAATTTTTTATGCATTGATTTTTCAAAACTTGACGGTTCAATGCTAAATTGCCAAAAGGCACCCAACAGTGTAAGGTGCTGGAAGCATTTTTTATAATCTCCCAGATGCCTACTTTCTGAAAATATATGGATATGAGTGTATAATATGATTTTCTTTCTAATTTTATATTTCAGATTTGATTTGTGTATGTTAAAATACAAGAATTGTCCTGGAAGTGAAAGGATTAAAGGGAAAAGGGTTTGACAAAATGCTATAAAAATGTGTTCTTTAACTGCACTAAAGTAAAACATAGACGTTAATAGGGAAAACCAATATTGTGTTCTATGCCGAAGAGTGGAACCATTTTCCTAGAATTTCCTACAATTTTATTTTTAACCCCTTAGCAACATGCAATGTGTATACAAGGCATATGCACAAATCTTCAAACAGGTACGTATGTAGCCAAGTTTAACATGACTTTTACCACACTAAGTAAAAGTTGTTAATCACTTCGACTCAGCTTTTTTCCATGACTTTTGTTATCGTGGTGTAGCAAGTTATCCAATTCAGATTGAAGATATCTACATCTGTATGGGGAGGTGACACCTAACGCACTGCTGCCATGGGTGGGACTGAAACCCTTTAGAAGCCAAGGTCAATAGCGGCTTCTCGTCCTACATGGTTAGACAGAGAGCATGTTCAATTACTGAGTATTGATGGGTTGCTATGACAGATGGATGTCTAAAAATGATAACCCATGTCTGCCATTTTAGCACACCTATTAGGCCTAATAGATGCCTTTCATTATTATGCTGCCAAGCATATTACACTAGGATATGCCTTGTACGTCACTGGCTGTTAATGGCTGCAAAGTACATTAGCAGTACAGTAGATGGGATTTTATCCAATCCAATCCACACAATTCAGAAAAAAATTCCGCATTGCAAAGTGTCTTGCGCTGTGGGTTTTAAACCTGCAGCATGTAATTTTTTTATTTTTTTTTTATTTTTACCCCATCCCCAGGTGAGATATTAATTTATCCCACACAACAATTTGATGGTGACCCTAGTTATATACTTCCAATGTAGAAGCACAAAGTAAATCATACCTCTGTTGGCATGAACTATCATGTAGACCAGAAAGAGGTAGGAGCTGAACTTTTTGAGTCTGCCACAAAACAAAACAACCACATACGGACTCGTACGTCTTGCAATTATACAGACTGCACTTTCCTAAATATAAACATGTACCAAACTCAGGGTCACAATAATGTTCACATGCATTTTTAAGGTGAGATCCACCAAAAATGTACATTTTGAGTATATGGAGAGAACTGACTATCAAGTCATACAGAGCTGGGGCAGTGGGAAAAATGGTGGTAAAGGTCTTAGACTGGGTTAAAAACAACATGTCTGTGCTGACAAGGAGGGCAGGATCAGGAGATCAGTGGGGACCTGATGAGCATTGAAACAGGAGCAGTAGGGGTATCAGTGAGCGGAGTAGCACTAATTTTATTTATTTTTATTTTTTTAACACACTTTGTCACGTTTTGTAATGTTTTCTTCTGAAACACACAGTGTTTAAAAGTAACGTTTCTCTAATTCATGTGCTATCCTGTAGGGTTTCCATGCTGCCTATCATTCAAACAGCTTTAACTTGAGAACAGGTTCCCTTTAAGTTTGCTATAAACTAGACAGCACATAACTTCCATCCGTGACAATCTCTGACAAAAATATTCAAACTACCATTAACTTTTACGGTCCTTTACTTAGAACGCTGCAACGGAGATTTCAGTCTCAGCTGATCTGCTCTGGGCTCATGGATTACAATGATATTATCCCCTAAGACATTCCTGTGTAAGATATGTCAGAAAACCCAAGCAAATTATATACATCACACCTCCTAAAATGAAACCTATAAAAGGTCTGAATTTCTTTATATATTTGTTTTTAATTTTGCTTGTGTTGTTTTAATTAGTTATTATGCAAAAACAAAAATTTCCACAAAAAATCTGGTTACAGGCTGGGGACACGTGTTATGTACTTGCAGGTTAGGCTAACCTGCTGTGAACTATAGTAGCAGTGTAGAGGAAGGAATTTAAAGAGGACCTTTCATGTCCTCTCAGGTAGGGAGTGTTACATACTATAGCAAAGATGACGGTATACTGAATTCAGCGCACTTTCAGCTTTGCATGAATCTTCCCCCGTTGCAGAGATGTTGGTGCCCTGAGTTTAGGCTGCTGCTATCATTGCACTGTCAGAGGGGGCCCGGCCTTACTGCTCAGCGAAATCACAGGGCACGTGGCAGTACACTTCTATAGTTTTGTACTGTAAAGGGGGGTGTGCCTCACCATCACCTCAAGTATTGCTGAGTGTATACCCGCAGTTTTTAGCCTTTGCAATGCAGAGCTTGAAAGCTGGGACAGCTGCTGAGGAATTGTGGCGCACGAAAAACAATCAAAGATGCACAAAAAGATGTTTTATAGTGAAGTATACCAGGCTCCACTATATCTCCTATGTCCATAGCCACAGATATGAGCTAAAGAAGGTCATCAGTCCAAAACTTCCTAAAGGAATATATAGTGTGGTGTTATCATAAAGACTTGTCATATTATTCTAAATTGCCTGTAAATCCACTATCATTGCTTCATAAATCACCTTGTGTCTTGAGAAAAGTGACTGCTGTGAAATTCCTTCTACTATGCTTAGTAAAGGTACACGTTGCGGGGACAAGGTGTGAGATGTCCACCTTGGTATAATATATTGGTTATGTGGAAGATATTAAAACAGAGAAATAAAAAATACCAATGATCACAGACATACAAAAATATATGAACACTTGTATCAGTAGTGACAAGACATAGAAAATTTACATAGGAAAAAAACCCCAAAAAAACACAAACAACACACATTTACAAGAGCAAGAGGATGCTGATGTAGAACTTGCATTATACTGGATTTGAGGTTTCCATAAAGGACGTCCCTAAAATGTTTGGAAGCACCAGATAACTTGTGAGCAACTGCCAAGGAAGTGGGTTTAGCACCAGATATATGTTCACACAATGTGACTGTTAATTCACGTGTGGCACATCCCACATGCTACAATTCGCAGAGATCACAACTGGTAATATAAGTAACATAGGTGCTATTACATGTGATATGAGTCCTGATAGGATACTGGATGGAGCTGACAGCAGAATGTAAATGAATGGATCTATGTATATATCGTAACACGGAAACCACTGCATTGAAGGCAGGATTCCCATTGTCGGAGTTTGACAAATCTGGTATTTGTTCAATAGGGGTGATCTTCAAGGGGTTTTCAAGACTTAGATAAGGCACTGCGGCCTCTTCACCATTCATCAAGCACAGCGCTTTACATTGTATGGCAGCTGCGCTTAGTACTGCAGCTGAGACCCGTTCACTTGAATGGGATTGAGCTGCAAATAGGCCTTGTGGCCAATAAATGTGATGAGTACTTTAATGCATTTATGTAGAATAATGATAATAATAATAATAATCCTTTAATGGTCCCACCATGAGGAAATTCGGTGTGTTACAGCAGCAAGGATATGCAATGCAAGATAAGAAATACAAATACACATACAATATATACAAAACATTCCAAGGTAGAGGCTTCCCATTGATAGTAGACAGACAGAAAGGTACAGGTAAAGAAGTAGCAGGGGGGAGGGGGGGATATCACAACAAAAAGATATTTCAGTTCTCTGTATGGAATGATCTCCGCTTAGGTCAGTGTTGGTTGTACAGCCTGACCGCAGAGGGGAGGAAAGACTTCCGATAGCGCTCCTTCTCACACTTAGGGTGAAGTAGTCGATCACTGACAGTACTGCCCAGCGTTATGACAGTCTCATGCATGGGATGGGACTTATTCTCCCGCATGGAGCTCACCACGGACAGTATCCTTCTGTCACCCACCACCTGCACTGGGTCCAGTGGGCTCCCCAGGACAGAGCTGGCCCTTCTAATCAGCTTGTCACGTTTATTTCTATCCCTGGTTGATATACTGCTCCCCCAGCAGGCCACTCAGAAGAAGATGGCTGATGCCACTACAGAGTTGAAAAAAAGTCCTAAGAAGTGCCCTCCGGACTCCAAAGGCTCTCAGCCTCCTAAGCAGGTAGAGCCTGCTGTGGCCCTTCCTGTACAGGACCTCCATGTGATCTGCCCAGTCCAGCTTATTATTAAGGAGCACACCCAGGTACTTCTAGGTGTTGACAATCTCGATGCCCGTCCCCTAGTTTAGGAGGGCATCTGCATTTATGAAAGTCCACCACCATCTCCTTGGTCTTCCCCGAGTTAATCTTCAGGTGGTTCCGCTGGCATCAGTCCACAAAATCCTGGTTCAGTTCTCTGTACTCCCTGTCATCATCGTCTGTGATGAGGCCTACTATTGCAGAATCATCAGAATACTTCTGTAGGTAGCAGCTGGATGAGTTGCACCTAAAATCTGCAGTGTACAGTGTGAAAAGGAAAGGGGCATGAACTGTACCCTGGGGTGCCCCTGGGGTGCACAGTCCCGGGCTCTCACATACTGAGGTTGATTTGTGAGGTAGTCTAGGATCCAATTGGAGAGGTGGTGGTCCACTCCAGCAAGGGCCAGCTTGTCTCTCAGTAACCCCAGCTGTATGGTGTTAAAAGCTCTGGATAAATCAAAGAACATTATTCTCACAGCGTTACCTGGTTTCTCCAGGTGAGACAGAGCTCTGTGCAGAAGGTGATGGTATCATCCACCCGAAAGCCTGGCCGATAAGCAAACTGGAGAGGGTCCATAGCCGGGCTCACTAGAGGGCGGAGATGTGTGAGAACCAATCTCTCTAAGACCTTCATCAGGTGGGATGTCAATGCTACGGGTCTGTAATCGATGAGGTCCATAGGATGAGGTTTCTTTGGAACCGGTACCACACAAGAAGATTTACACAGAACAGGTATTATTTCCCTCTTCAGACTCATATTAAACATATATGTAATTATACTATATAGCTGCTCTCCACAAGTCTTAATTAGCCTTGCACTTATGCCATCTGGCCCTGCAGCCTTCTCAACTTTGATCTTTTTCAGCTCCCTTCTCACCTGGGCACGTGTGAAGGTCAGACTATGGTCAGATAATGACAACGGATTGCTGGATTTACTGGTCTGGTGGGAAGTAGCCGCAGGGAGTGAAGTCAGTGTGGTAGAGGGAACTGAAAGACATGCTGGGGTGGGAGGAGCTGGTGTGTGATCAAATCTATTGAAGAATAGATTTCGTTCGTTAAGCCAATTAACATCTGCTTCCACTTGGGAGTCAGACTGTCTATGACCCGAGATTGACTTAAAACCCCTTCCAGACTGCACTTATAACTTTTCTTTTCATTGCTTTTCCATTTTTTCCTTATTATTGGCTTTTTCCTACCTGATTTGACGAATCTGCATACACTGTGCTTTAGAAGATCATTCGATGTGTTGGAGAGAGGTTAGTTCTCTTTTGGACTGGTTGGATGGTGTGCCCTACATATTGCAGGTTACATGGACAAGTTTATTACAAGGTCTGATCCACAGTTTAATAATGTTGTGATGGGAAAGGTCTCACCCACAAACACTGAGCTAAATTATTTTATTTATTTTGCTTACTTATATAGCGCCATCATATTTCGCAGCGCTATAGGCTAGGTTTACATCTGGTGACCGGTCGGGAACTCCGTTTCCCATTCCTCTTGAAAAATGTGGAAAGAAAAGTCCTGGAAGCAGTCCCTAAGAGGACCCGAAGAACGGAAACCCCAACGCAGGTGTAAACCTAGCGTTACAGAGATATTGTCAACCCTGCCCCAAGTAGGGCTCACAATCTAAATTCCTTATCAGTATGTCTTTTAAGTGTGGAAGGAAACTGGAGTACCAGGAGGAAACCCACACAAACAGGGGGTAATGTGTGTAATTTTATTACCATTATTCATTAAAAAAAAAAAAAAGCGCTAAGCATAAGATGGGAAACAAAATCTTCATGGTAGGGGTGGTTTTAGCCTGAGATATTCCATAATGTGACAGACCATCTGAAAGTGATACAAGGTCTGGCTGATATGTTTATCTTCAGGGTTATGGTAGTGAAGTAGAATTTGCCAATGGCGCTGGAGAATTTTTTTTGTCCTGTGTTGAAAGTAGTAATAAAATTGTGCTTACTGGTTTTTGTGGTTTCCCTCTTGGGTTTAGGTGCCAAGCATCGGCTGGACTGGACTCTGGAGAAGTAAAATGTGTTCTCTGAAGTGAAGAATCTGGCATTTGATAGGACAAATCTGAGTCTGGCGGATTCTTGGAGAGAACTACCTATTGGAATATAAATTACTACTATAAAATTTAGTGTAGGAGGGATCATGGTATAGGATTACTTATCAGGGTTTCACAGTGAAGGACGGTGTTATTACTACGTATAAAGACATTGTATAACCTGATATGCTTTCAACAATGTGGCAACAGTTTATGCAGGGCCCTTTTGTTTTCCAGCAAGGCTGTGCACAAAGCATGATAAAGATACGGTCTGTCGAGTTTGGCAATGAGGAACTCAAGTGTCCAGCAAAACCTCAGAGTTACATAGTACAAATAATACACAGACATATGTTCAAGTTCAACCATCAGATGGGAAAAGACATGGCTGAAAGGAAACAAGCATTCTGTACCTTTACATAAGCATCAATGCTATTTTGCTGCAAGAAGGCATCTAAACTCTGACGAAGGTACGGTATTCCACAGATTCACAGTTCTTACGGCAAAGAAGTGTTGTTGCCTCTAGAGATTAAACCTTTTGTCTGGGGGCTGGCTTTACTACACTATAGTACAGGTAAAAACGGGAAATGAGGGAGATGGCAGAACAATCTGGGGAGAAGGGGCTGATCATGTGACCCAGCCCAGAAACTACCTGGTCATAAAATCGCCAAAGGAAGGAAGGTAAATTAAACTCTCCAAGCAACCCCTTTAAGGGAGATATTCATAAAAGACAATGATAACTCCCAGAGTTCACAGTATTCTAAGGAATTTGTTACATTATGCTTAAAGGTAAAGCTACCCTAATACACACAACCATCATATACTATAGCACATTCTTGTAATATTTTTCTATGGTCTAAAATAACGCTTTTTTGTCATAAAAACTTGTCCAGGCAAGCCATCAAGAATTACCAATCATAGATGACGAAAACAAAAACCATTTTGCTGTATCCAATTATTTCAATCAAACACTGGAAAGGTTTGCCCCTATGCTATACGCTATAGACGTGAGCTCTGATGTTAGTTTTACCAAGCTCTGGTCTATACGCCATCACAATTGATTTTAAAGGTTGAGCTGGAAATTTATTGTCATTGAGAAAAGACATCTTAAGACCGGATCTCCGCCCTGTCAGGTAATTTATTTCTATATTACCACTCTATGTGTGCTCTTGATATTTGACTATTCGGGACCTATTAGGTTCCATCAATGCCAAACTTTATTGTACATGTAGATATACTCTATGCTTGACACTGTCCAGAATGCTATTCAGTGGAACAATAATATTCTCCAACTTCATGGAGCCACATTAACTATTAAAAGTCTGTCTTATAACCAAATTGCCCCCATTTATATCCCCATCACCCCTTTTTACAAGTGGAAGCGTTTCCAATAATAATAAGCACAATGGCTCAGTGGTTGGCACTGTTATTTTGCAGCGCTGGGGTCTTGGATTCTAATCCAACCGAGTACAACATATGCATGGTGTTAATATGTTCTCCCTATGTTTGTGTAGCTTTCCTCCCACACTACAAAAATATACATATGTTAGCTTGAAAATATATATTATGAGCCCCAATGGGGATTGGCATGACAAGCTCTGTACACTGCTGCGACACGTTTGTGGTATATAAATTAATTATATTAATAATAATACCAATAATGATAATTTATTATTATTATTTATTATTATTCTTATTATTATTATTAATAATAATAATAATAATAGGGAGGATCAAAGTGCATACTGGATGGCCTCTTCCATCCCTATTGTGTGTTTATGGCAACTGATACTCAACCTACTATTATTTTACTAAAAATTAGACAAAAAATTTGTATTGATAACATGTTTAATTGTAAATAAATTGTTTTGCGGCTCGTTGGATATGGTGATTTAGTAAAGATATGGTCAAGAGCTGCGTGTGCTTGACTAAATATGCTAGAATAATTGATGATGAAAAGCAGGCATTTGCTATAATATGACTACTGCATATCTAATCATGGAAAGGTATTTGGCAATTTAGAAGAGCTGAAAAAAAGAAGAGAGCTGCAGAATCCAAAGTCAAGTAAGAGTGATGCTCTGGCAATGGAGCAATGTGTATTTTATGTGCATATTCCTCTATTAAGATTTTTTTTTCTTCAGGGAATTTCTTGCCACACCTCAAACCGAAAATAAGAAGGGACACAGATTAAACCCACTGAACTCGGCCAAAATCACAAAGCATATACTTTTTTTTCCCCTCTAGGAGACTTACAATGAGAGGACACACATAATTTTAGGCATCTAAGTCAAGGCTTTGTGAAGGCAGCTTTTGCTAGTAAAGAACTGCTGCTCTTCTTCAAAGACAGTTCAAGGCAATCTCTGAATCTAGACAGAGCTGGATTTTTAGCAGCATCCGGTGGTACATACTCTGAGGCTATCTGCACACAAGCCTTGCCTCCCATTCACAGAACACAAGGAGCACCCGTACTCAGGTATGGCCACAACTTAAGTCTTATAATACAAGTCAGGGGGTTGTTTCTTCGTACAGGGAAATATCAAGATCTTTATAGCCGAAATGCTGTATTTAATGAGAAATTCTGTTTGCATGCCAGGTGAAACAGCTGTGGTTTATGCAAGAATTGAAACATGCTCAAGTTTTATAAGTATCTGTGCAAGGCGCCAAAACCCAACATCTTCTAATATGTCTTGCAGCAAAATTGTTCACCATCGACAATTAATGTTTCCATCATGCAGCTCATACTTAAGAAGTACTTCTAGAAAAATTGCTTGAAGGGTTGTACAGGGCTATATAAGTGGGGTCAGCAGGCCAGGGTTAGGGGCAGAGCAATCTTCATTTGTCACTCCACTGTCAAACTCTTTCAGATTTCTTGGATTTACATGCCGTATTGTTAGCTTTTAGAGCTGTTAAAATTACTAACAAGTACAGCACATTGCTGTAGGTATATACACAATATTGTATTGTTATTCCAGTGAACTACATGAATGGAAGGGCATCCAATACTATATGAACAGATACGACTGACATATTAGAGTTAAATAAATTAATCCCAATTCTACGTAATGTCAGCTATGACTGCCTTTGTGCCCAGTTGGCTATGTGCTGAGGTTTATAGTAAACTTCTAGTAAAAAAGACAAAGTGTAAAAATCATTAACAGTTAAAGGTGTTGTCTGTTAATGGACAAACCCTTACAATACATTTTTCTGGCATGAAAGTAGTTGATCGGATTTACTGGAAGGGCAGAGATTTCACTCCCAGTACAGTGAGCTGTGGTGGTCTGACCATAAACCTCAAAATCCAAAAGCAGCAAACAAAGGACTGAAACACATCTCACATGCTTTATACACATCTCTAAAGCAAACACATGACTAATTTTAACCAGTTCGCTAAAATAAGCTAAGCCAAAAAGAGAACAGAGAGGCACAAGAGAGCTCTGGATGGATAGGTTTATTCCACAAGCTGTGAAATCCTACAATCATTATGTAGACACAACTTAGACTTGAGATCTCTCTTTGCGTTTACTTGTACTTACATAACCTTTAAACTATTATTTTATTCCAAGATTTCCACAATTTCGGATACCATGGATGTTCTCGTGCAGTTTTTGGTTCTAGTATTGATATCTGCACCACAAGGACTGTGCCAATACGAAGGTTATGACTATGACACAGATTATGAACCTGAGCCAGATACTCCATATCAGCCACCCATCCATTTCCATCACACCGTAGATTATAATGTTCCAAGTGTGCCCTATGCAACTGACTGCGCCAGAGAATGCTACTGTCCACCATCATCCATATTCACCATGTACTGTGACAATCGCAAGCTGAAGACCATTCCGCAAATACCATCTCGCATTCAACAGCTCTACCTACAGCACAATGAGATTGAAGCGGTGACTATGAAGTCCTTCATTAATGCCACTTCTCTGATGGAGATTAACCTCAGCCACAACAAACTAAAGTCAAGTAAAATTGATACGGGTGTGTTTGCCACATCCTCTCATCTACACCAAATATTCCTGAACAATAATGACTTAGAAGAGTTCCCATCACCTATTTCCACTTCTGTTGAAAGGATTTTTCTGGGTTTGAACAAGATTAATAAAGTAAGAGAACAAGATCTTCAGGGCTTAGTCAACGTGACCATGCTTGACCTCTGCAACAATCGTATAGATAACATCAAGGGAAAAACACTAAGCAAACTGACAAAGTTGATGCAACTCAATATCTGTAACAACAAGCTGATCACAATGCCTGCGAGCCTTCCTGCATCACTCATGTATCTTTCACTGGAGAATAATTCCATTGCCAAGATACCAGATGATTATTTTGCTAAGCTTCCAAATCTGATCGCAATTCGCATGTCACACAACAAAATAGATGAGGTTCCTCTGTACATGTTCAACCTTCCAAAACTGATGGAACTGAACCTGGGCCATAACAAACTAAAACGCATCTTCTATGTCCCTCGGTCACTGGAGCACCTGTATCTGCATGACAATGAATTTGAAAGTAAGTGGTCACCACATATTTAGTACATTCACTTTTTTAAGAAAATATACTTTTTTGTGTCCATACAGAATTTAGAAAATAGAAAAACACCAACTCTAATCTGCAAAAGTGATTATTACAATATTTAGACACATAAATACTTAAAATCTTTAAAAGTCATGAAATAAAATAAAAACAAACATATTTTCTGAAAGGATTAGATGATATTAAAGCCTATTTGAAATTTTCAGAAATGGAAAAAACAAATACTCAATATAGTTGTTATATACACAGAATACCATTAATAGGGTTCCTATTACAAGGGGGCTCAGAATTTTTAATAATGAAACTATACGAAATGACAGAACTTTATTTTAATACATTTTTACAAATACAACAGGCTGGTTAGTAGTAGCTAAAATAGACATATCTTCTAATGCATAGAAAATGCAGGTTGTAACAAAGGAAGGCGGAATAATGAAAAGGGGTGGGAAGTATCTTTGGTTATATTAGAGAAGGTCTATCACCTTTGTGATTCATGCACATGGCTAAGGAGACTTTTATGGCAAGTTATTGAGTCTCCTGCAGCTTAGAAGTAGGAAGACTCGGAGACTGTGTGCATCTGTATGTTGCTCTATGGGGGTGCAAACAGTGCGTGAATATGTCACGATTATTTTCACTCAGATTCCTCTGGAATCCTATAGGAAATATCTAAGTATGAAGATGGGCTCAAGTTCTGTCTGTAGAACTTGGTGGTAGTAAAGAGCTAGAGGCTGCCCAGAATCTGAATGACAGCTGTGTACTATGGATATCTCCAGTGGGCGCTGGGTGGGCGGGCTCATACAGTGACATCAGAACTAGGCTGTGCTCTCTCAGCCAATCACAATGTCTTGGTGTTACTTGCTCTTTCCTCTCTCTTCCACTAAAAATGCAATTTATGGATTTACACTAAATTTATGTTTTGGCTCCTGGACATTTACAGTGAGTTCACAGGCAGGTGAGGTAGAATTAAAATGTATTAGAAGCTAAGAAAGATGTCACTTTCTGCTAAGATTTATTACAAATACGGAGATACAAAAGGTATAGGAGAAGAACACTACACATTATAATGATGCAGAGAATTGCAAATACGTGTAATCTACTTTGTGTGTGTGTTATATATATATATATATATATATATATATATATATATATACACACACACACACACACAAAATGGTCCCTCAAGTTATAATATTAGTTGGTTTGACTACTGGAAGTTAAAGTCATTGTTACTTGGGATTATAACTCGACATTAAACTAGTAATCGGCTCTGAAGACCCCAATATATAAAAAATGAAGATTACAGAAAAATCATGAGAGAACTAATATAGATATAGCAAATCCTTACACATAAAGGACAGAAAGTGCTACTAGAAGCTGTATCTCACTCTCTATGATGGTGATAGCAGCATTTTCTTGGTTCTGAAAAGTACATACAGTGCACCCGAAAAGCAAGATGGAACCGCTCTCAACTAGGAGCAGCTCCTCCTGACACAGGTAAAGAGAAGCACAGAACATGTAGTACAGCCCTATAGTGTAGGGAGGCGCTACTAGTCAGTAAGTCAGTGCATGCACCTCACTAATATAAGAGTTTACCAGGAAAATGACCATGAAGATATAGGAATCTTCTGTGCCATATGCAGAGTCTGGTTTCAAGTTACAATGGTCCAGAAAAGATCACTTTATGCTGAAAGACATATATTTTATATATATATATATATATATATATATATATATATATATATATATATGAGAGATATACTCATTGAAAAATGTTTACATCTGAAAATGTCATTACATTCTCTTTCAGCAATAAACATAACTCTAATGTGCCCAATAATGGATCAAACACACCGACTAACCTACCTGCGCGTGGACCAGAATCGACTGAAAGGGCCTGTAAGCACATTGGCCTTCCTGTGCTTCCCCCACATACAAAGCATTTACTATGGTGAACAGAAGCGCAGTGCTGGTGACAGTCATGTGCACCTAATCCCTCCGTACCCACTACCAGATGACGCAAGGTATGGTGATCATGACGATGATGATGATTATTATTTTCCGCAGTATCATAGAGAGGAGCATGGACCAATAGTAGAAGAGGCAGAAGATGAAGATGAAAACGACTTTCATGACTACTACTAAACAATTGGAGGAAGTTCTTATTTTTTTTTCACACATTTCATTAAAAGTAATTATTTCTTAATGTTTTTAAGTGTTAACAAGCCGTCACTTTCAGGTTTGTTGTATATAGGAAGAATTGAAAATATGTTGCTTTTTTATTTTTAATGGTTCCAGGATCTCTCTCTGTCATATGCGCATTCATTTGCTTTTTTAGGAAAATGGTTTAGTATATATATATAAATCCGCTTGGCATAAGGACGTAAGTTAATTTATATCAGAGCTTCTCAAGCTTTGTCTACTGAGGCCTTGCCAGACTGATCAAGGTGATGACTGGGCCTTACCATCCACGTCCATGCCAAAATTAAAAATATTGCTCAATGTATTTGTCTCCCGAACCCTGTACAATATTAACATAAGGACAAAAGTAGTTAATTATATTGCTAAACCAGAAATCGATGCAAGAATAGAAAGGACTGTCCAGTTCATGATCACTAGGGGGCACCTCACAGTTTAAGAAGCACTGTTTTACATGGTTGGTAAGCCAGCATGAAGAAATCGCTTACGAATTCATCATACATTAAGTATTGTAAGAGATTATGACAATTCTTTTATTGTAAAATAAAAAATAAAAAAATCCAAAAGTAAATCTGTTTAAAATTATTTCACACCCTTGGTTGGAGCGAGCATGTGTTGTTTTCAAGGTCCACATTTTGTGATTAAAGGACACACCTAACAGAAGTATCTGTTTTACCACTGTATGTAGTATTCATCTCCCCCAACATGGAACCAGCATGAATACTTGACACCTCCACATTTCACATACTGTACGTATAACTCTGCATTGTTCATGGACACCATTCATTTTACGTATTCACTCATAGGTCTGCTCTTTTTTACACACCAAAAAAAAAAAAAAAAAAAATGCGCGTCTGTCTGTATTTTGTCCCAGATGCATTACGCCAATACAACTCTATGGGTCCAGGGAAAAAAATTGTCATAAATTGTGTACAGCTCCAAAGCCATTGACCGACACAGAAATGCAATAAATACAAAAAGGATGGTCCATTTTTCACTGATGTTATTAACACGGACATAATAATACAGAAATCTGATGTCCTAATAAATTCAGTCTGACAACCTGAGCTTGAAACTAAGGCCCCACGTAACGGGGTTCAGCAAAAAGCACTGCGTTAAAAACCGCGGCGGCAACGCATCACGTTTTTTCCCGCAGCACTTTTCACAGAAAGAATTTCTGCTTCCATTATACCTATAGGGGAACTGCCAGCGTTTCTGTAGGTATAATTAACATACTACGATTTACAAAACCGCAACATCAGAACAGGATAATAGGAGGGGTATTTCTAGGGGTAACTAGTAAGTGGAATATGACTTTTTTATTTTTTTACTGTATTACCATTTGTACTTTACTGGATATGTGGCATCTACCTGGGTACACAACTGCATATTTGGTAGCATCTGCCCCCTCATTCAGACATTTTGAATAGTTATAGAAGAAATACAGTGAAGGAAATAAGTATTTGATCCCTTGCTGATTTTGTAAGTTTGCCCGCTGACAAAGACATGAACAGTCAATAATTTTAAGGGTAGGTTAATTTTAACAGTGAGAAATAGAATATGAAAAATAAAATCCAGAAAATCACATTGTATAAATTTTATAAATTTATTTGCATCTCCAGCTGCATCTTCTTGTCATCTCCACCTCAAAAACATCTCCAGAATACGCCCTTTCCTTACCACAGATACACTAAAGACACTTATCGTTGCCCTGATTCACTCTCGCCATGACTACTGTAACTCCTTACTAATCGGTCTTCCCCTTACTAAACTCTCCCCTCTACAATCTATTCTGAATGCGGAGACCAGGCTCATCTATCAGTCCAGACGCTATAGCGATGCCTCCAGTCTGTGCCGGTCACTACATTGGCTGCCTATTCAATACAGAGTACAATATAAACTTATCACCCTCATCCACAAGGCTCTCCATAATGCCGAACCTCCCTACATTTCCTCCCTCATCTCTGTCTATCGCCCAACCCGTACTCTCCGTTAACTCAACGACCTAAGACTAACATCCTTATTACTATTATCAGAATCTCCCACGCTCATATACAAGACTTCTCCCAAGTTGCACCACTTCTCTGGAATTCTCTATCCCAGACAATCAGATTAATGCCCAATTTCCACAGCTTCAAGCGCAAACTAAAGACATATCTTTTCAGACAGGCCCATCACAACTCCTAATGTAAACCCTTCCGTAGTTAGAATCCCTAAAACGTACCCTCCTCTCAGTGGCGTAACTAGGAATGGCTGGGCCCCAAGGCGAACATTTGACATGGGCTTCCCCCCCCCCGAACCGCTGCCCCCAATCGCACCCCCCGGACCGCCCCCTCCAACCCCCCCCCCAAAAAAACGCATTCCTGCGCCTCCGGGCCCCGCCACGCAGCCCGAGGCCCCTCACACAGTATCACGTCCCATAGTGGCCCCTGCACACAGTATTATGCCCAAGGCCCCTCCCCCCCCCATAGTGGCCCCTGCACACAGTATCATGTCCCATAGAGGCCCCTGCACACAGTATCATGTCCCATAGTGGCCCCTGCACACAGTATCATGTCCCATAGTGGCCCCTGCACACAGTATCACGCCCCATAGTGGCCCCTGCACACAGTATTATGCCCCATAGTGGCCCCTGCACACACTATTATTCCCCATAGTGGCCCCTGCACTGAGTATTTTGCCCCATAGTGGCCCCTGCACACACTATTATATGTCCCATTGTGGCCCACCCATGAACAATTATTATACTCTGGGGTCTTTTCAGACCCCAGAGTATAATGATCGGAGACCCAGGGGAGGATACAAACAAAACAAAAAAAAAACAACGTTGCTTACCTGTTTCTCGCTCCGGTGCATGCCCGTGCACAACTTCGGCCTTCTTCAATGTTGGACCAGGCCGGCGTCACGTGATGCGGGCCGACGTTGCGACGCAAAATGACGTTCGCTGACGTCTGGGACGTCACCAAAAAGGCCCGAAGCCTGGAGACGCGCAGGAGAGGTAAGTACATTGTTTTTTATGTTCCCTCACCAACTCTGGGCCTCCGATTATTATACTCCGGGGCCTTTTCAAAGACCCCGGAGTATAATGATAGCAGTGATTGTGGTGTTCGGCCCGCGGCCTCACATACCGATCCCCGCTCCTGCTCACAGCCACCTCCGCAGAATCAGAAGCGCAGGCAGCCGTGAGCGGGACCCCGGGGAACGGTAAGTATATAGGGCCCGTTACTTGCTGGGGTTACTCCAGCAGGTGACGGCCTGTTAAAAAAACAAAAAAAAACAAAACAGCATCGGGGGCCCGCGTAATGTCCCGGGCCCTGTGGCAGCCGCTACCGCGGCTACCCCGATAGTTACGCCCCTGCCTCCTCTGTTTATGCTTCAACATTACCTCACAGGATATGATGCCGTATCAGACTAACTTTATATGTCCAGGCACCATCTGCACGTTAAAGGACACGACTGGTGACGGCTCATACAGCTTTATATATGTGTAATGACAGTAACCTCTATTACAAAATTGTCTGACCATTGTACAAACAATGCTACTTCTGTTGCCGTCCCTGCTACCTCCTGTGTCACCCTCTCTACCTCATAGATGGTAAGCTCTTGTGAGCAGGGCCCTCAGTCCCAGTGTGTGAATTGACTATTTCTTTGTAATGTATCTTTTTTGTCAGTACTTGAACCCTACAAGTTGTACAGTGCTGCGGAATATGTTGGCGCTATATAAATAAAATGTATTATTATTATTATTTGCATTTTGCAGAGAGAAATAAGTATTTGATCCCTCTGGCAAACAAGACTTAATACTTGGTGGCAAAACCCTTGTTGGCAAGCACAGCAGTCAGACGTTTTTTTGTAGTTGATGATGAGGTTTGCGCACATGTCAGGGGGGAATTTTGGTCCACTCCTCTTTGCAGATCATCTCTAAATCATTAAGATTTTGAGGCTGTCGCTTGGCAACTCGGAGCTTCAGCTCCCTCCATAAGTTTTCTATGGGATTAAGGTCTGGAGATTGGCTAGGCCGCTCCATGACCGTAATGTGCTTCTTTTTGAGCCACTCCTTTCTTGACTTGACTGTATATTTTGGGTCATTGTTCTGCTGGAAGACCCATCCATGACCCATTTTTAATGTCCTGGCGGAGGGAGGGAGGTTGTCACCCAGGATTTTACGGTACATGGCTCCATCCATTCTCCCATTGATGCGGTGAAGTAGTCCTGTGCCCTTAGCAGAGAAACACCCCCAAAACATAATGTTTCCACCTCCATGCTTGACAGTGGGGACGGTGTTCTTTGGGTCATTGGCAGCATTTCTCTTCCTCTAAACATGGCGAGTTGAGTTAATGCCAAAGAGCTCCTTCTCCCATTCACTCGCAGAATCATCCAGGTGTTCATTGGCAAACTTCAGACGGGCCTGCACATGGGCCTTCTTGAGCAGGGGGACCTTGCGGGCACTGCAGGATTTTAATCCATTACAGCGTAATGTATTACCAATGGTTTTCTTGGTGACTGTGGTCCCAGCTGCCTTGAGATCATTAACAAGTTCCCCCCGTGTAGTTTTAGGCTGATCTCTCACCTTCCTCATGATCAAGGATACCCCGCGAGGTGAGATTTTGCATGGAGCCCCAGATCGATGTCGATTGACAGTCATTTTGTATTTCTTCCATTTTCTTACTATTGCACCAACAGTTGTCTCCTTCTCACCCAGCGTCTTACTTATGGTTTTGTAGCCCATTCCAGCCTTGTGCAGGTCTATGATCTTGTCCCTGACATCCTTAGAAAGCTCTTTGGGTCTTGCCCATGTTGTAGAGGTTAGAGTCTGACTGATTGAGTCTGTGGACAGGAACCTTTTATACTTTTGACAATATAAGAGACCTGTCTCTTTAATATAGGTAATGAGTTGATAAGGAGCGTCTAACTGGTCTGTAGGAGCCAGAACTCTTAATGGTTGGTAGGGGATCAAATACTTATTTCTCTCTGCAAAATGCTAATAAATTTATAAAATTTATACAAATGTGATTTTCTGGATTTTATTTTTGATATTCTATCTCTCACTGTTAATTAACTTACCCTTAAAATTATAGACTGTTCATGTCTTTGTCAGTGGGCAAACTTACAAAATCAGCAAGGGATCAAATACTTATTTCTTTCACTATAATTCCCAAAACAATCTATCCATAGACCAAACCTTAGTCACTAAATTACTAAATGTTCTTATACAATCAGATTAGACAATGACAAACATTTGTAATGCGCTTCTCTTACCAACGGCCTTCAAGAGTAGGGAGCATTGTGGAGTAGGGGAGTTAGTGGCTGCCATACAGGCGCTCATCCCCAACACCCACAAGGGATAAAAATCAGTCCATGGTCATGTGATGGACATACAGGTCCATATCTCATTATAGTCACAGCACAGTAATCAGACATCTGCCTGGTAATGAGCTGTGCACCTGTGTGCTCATCACATGGCCATGGACTGTATATCACATGACCATGGACTGATTTTTATCCACTGGGAGTAAGCAGAATGAATGACAGCAAGCAGAGATCTAGGAAACTGTGAGGAATTGATACAGAAAGTATATAAGGAAAATTGTACAACTTTTCATTATACAAACAATAACAATTTCTCTGTTAATATTGGTCAGACAACCCCTTTAAGTCCCCTCTACATAGACTGAAGCTTGAGTGAACAAAGGTTTTTCCTGACCATTTCCCAGTGTGAATATGCTTCCGATTATCTGACATACGCTGATTGTATGTTTTATGCAATATAAAGAATATCGCCTGTCAGCTGCACATTGTCTTATGTAAACAGGGATATGCTGCCCACAATAATGAAATTGTATTTGCCAAAACACCCCACTAATGATTGTTTGGTCACATAGAGTATGTAGACTGCTGCGTGTTAATAAAGCTAAAGAAGCACTGAATGACTTGCTATATCTCCATCTGGCATTTGTTACTGAAAACCTCTCAGTGTAAAAGGACCATTACCAGGTCTCTTTGTACAAAACAGCCTCATATGGTTATCCTTTTGCTGCCAATGATGTGATGATATTCTGAGCAAAACACTATATTTGTAAACGGTTTAAAAAAAAAAAAAAAATTTAAAAAATTGGGTGTTGAAATAGGAATAAAATGCAATTCTGCCTTTGTTTTTGGGTTTTGTTTTGTCATGTTTACTGTGTGGTATGAATGACATGTTAGTTTTATTTTTCAGATTACATAGATGCCAAATATGTATAGTTTTGGTTAAATTTTGCTTCTGATTTTGGAACATATAAATTGGCTCCCTGTGCAAACAACTGACCCTTGTGGATGTAGGGGATGAGCGCCTGTATGGCAGCCACTAACTCCCCTACTACACAGTTCTTCCTGCGCTTTGAGACTCTCTGAGAAAAGCACATTACAAATGTTTGTCATTGTCACTGGAAAAAGAATAATAAAAAAAAAAAGGTTGTGTTAGTATACAACCTTTATCCCTGTCATCTGCATAGCGCCGATATTGGTCTCAAGACACACTGCACCATTCCCACTGACTCTTTCTACAAATGCTTTCTGGTTGGTGCCAATGTATGATTCATGCAATGCAGACCAATAAAACGCCTTTTAAATAGACAAAGTGTACACACGTACTCACCATCTAAACACTCAGATGTGGAAATGGAGACTTAATACCCCCTACCGACAGGCTGGAAAGTTTCTTTTGGTCATTTAAATCAATATTTAACAGAAATCTTCTACAGGAAAGCTCAAACAAGACTTCAGAACAGTCCACTGTGTTTGTAATGAAACCATCTAAACCTGGGGAAAAGTCTGCTCTGCCAGGCACCGCCAGTCTTGAGAGCTCTGAAGACCTCACTCGCATATAGATTAAAAGTAGATTTTTCTCGGCAGCAACATTCCACTTTGACACAAGAGACTCACTTTTAGAAAGGAAAAACCTTTCTAAAAAGTTCCTGTATCTTATAGTTCGAAGTCAGGAGAGTCCAACAGTGCCAGACCCCCCCTAGCTGCTTCCTTAAAGGGGTTGATCAGAAATTACAGATCTCTGGAAGGAGGCTGGGGAAGGTGAAAAATAATAATAACAACAATAGGAAAAAAACATACTTACCTGTTCCCGGTGCTCCGGGGTCCCCCACGATCTCTGGTCCAGTGGCATCCAGGTCTTGTGCTGGTGGAAGTCCTCACCACACGTGATTGCAGAGGCCAATCAGTGGCCTCAGCAGTCACAGGAAAGGAGACAGGATTGTCTGATTGATTGGCGTCAGCAGTCATGTGTGGTGAGGACTTCCATTGGAACAGATGAGTATGTTTTGTCTTTGCTTTGGGGTACTAAAGAGCACCAGTAGGTCATTATAATATGTGGGGGGCACTAATGCTCCATTTGTGCCCTACCCACAGTATAATGCACCATTAGTGCCCCACGCATAGTATAGGGCTCCTTAGTGCTTTCCAGGTTGTAAAATGTCCCATTAGTGCCCACCACATACCCTGCTTCTCCAAAAATAAGCCCTAGCTTGATTTTGCAGGATTTTTGGAATAGGCTTGAAATATAAGCCCTACTCCAAAAATAAGACTTAGTTACAGTAAGCGCCTCCAGTGGAAGGTTGTGTCATGTGAGGTCACGGAGATGAAAAATAGGCATACCATAGCTCCCAAATGCCCTGGACAAGTACCCCGCTACCTCCCGCCACAGCAGGGCAAAATCCACTCATCCGCTCCAGAGTCCAGCCTCCTGAGTCCCGCCTCCCAGCCACTATTATGCTGTGGGCTTGGCTACCGACATGACCAGACGTCAGGTGTCACCACTTCCCTCTCCCACAGATGCAGCCACTCCACTATATCACATCCCACTTAGTGTAAAAGAGATGAGACAAAGAGGGCACGGGGCCACTGTCACACAAAGTGTTTAGAGAGAGCGCCTGTAAGTTTGTTTAAGACCTACAGACACTGCACTAGCAACTGTGAATGTAAATTAGGGTTACTAACCAGTTTTACAAGATTCGGCTGGAGCGAATCAGAAAAGGTTCTGATTCGCTTCGGTGGCTGAAAAATAAGACCTACCCCACAAATAAGCCCTAGCTATTTTTTCAGAGAAAAAAAATAATATAAGACCCTGTCTTATTATCCAAGAAACACAGTAGTATAATGCTCCTTATTGCACCCCCACCACAGTATAATGCTCTTTAATGTCGCTCGCACAGAATAATGATGCATTTTATATAGGACATTTTACCATGTGAAGGCCACTAATGGGGCTTTTTGTGTATGTGTGCCTTGTGAACAGCAGCAGTAACCTGTTAGCTAATAACTCCTTTATCTTCCATCAGGTTGAGGTTAAATTAATATGAAATATTTTTCCTAATTTTTCTTGCCTAAACTTGGAGAGTGTCTTATCATCTGAAAAATATGGTACATTCACTGTGCCATTAACAGCAGAAAACTGATGTAGAAGACATTTTTTTGTGCAGGCAGATCCCATTTAAGTCCAGTTAGCAAGAACACAATGGAGCACATTTACACCAATTTCTAATTACAATGTAGCATGCTATTCCCCAATATGATTGATGACCCTCGGAGTAGCCACTGAACTACTGGATATTGTACGGCCTATACAAACATTTTGGGAATGTAGGCACAAACACATTCTTTTCTTTCTTTTTAATTAAATGGACAAGTCTGGGGTCGTAATTAAAGTGGACGAGTCTGTACATGTGGCCATATTATGAAGTCTATGGAGTCATACTGTATATATCTATTTCTCCAATTTCAAAGAGGCAAACATAGGTTTGTACGTAATGGGTGGCATATTTATTAGTCTTAATTGTATCTGTCCGTTATCTACAAATAAAATAAAAATCTATTTAAATTTAGGACTCAACAGATATGATACTCAAGACAATTAACCTCAGCACCTGTGTGCGTACACCCCACTTTCCTTCAACCAACATAACAAGGCCTGGTTGCATTCTTCAAAAAAAAAATAAAAATTAAACAACTCTAAGGTATTAGTACATATTTTGTCCGAAATACGCAAGAGAGCTGGAGGACCATCCAGGATTCCAGTCATTGAAGCACCTGACCAGGGAACTGCAGGGTGGCAGTGGCTAGGTGACAGGGCCATGACACATTCCCTTTAATTTACTTTGTCAAATGAAGTGTAGGCAGGTATAAGTAAAAACATGAGGCTATGATGGCACATACCAACACCTCTTTTCTTTACTATAACTAGAAGAGGTATTGGAATAGTTAAATAAAAATCCCCCTAAACATTAAATACAGCATTAGTCTCCTCTCCTGTGAACGCAGGAAGGAAACATGATCATTCTGTTAACAAAACACAAAATGGTTCTTGTCACAACCATCCGTTATCTCTCACATATCTTCGCAAGTGGTGGCCAAGACAGGACTTGAGATATCACCAAGTCTGTTATTTCCCAAAATGACAGATCTCCAGACAGCTGAACACCAGATGTTTTAGACTTCAAACACATGAAGGAAAGCAGAATTTTTTTTTTATTAAAAATATGGTGATTCAGAACCTGATACAAAATGAACTGTACATGTGTTTTCATCCTATTCGTAGAGCATTTCCTCCACAAAAAAAGATCACCCTGTGAAGTATTTTATTTAGTTTTTTTTTTAGATCTATTTCCTTTTTTTCTGCACTGCCATCAGCAGGCTTGGCACAAAGTGTGTTTTTGAAAAAAAAAGAGTCATTATTTGTCCTAATTTTTTGGATTCAATAGCATTTCTGGCTATGACAGCCAGCTAACTTTCTAAGACACTGAGACACTAAAAAAATATATATATATTGTGACAACTTGGGGATTAGTCTCAAAATGGCGGCAGACTCCTGGTCCAGACAGCGGTAGTTTGTGGTACTGGGCATCAGAAAGATAGCGTTCAGATGGTCCAAGTGTAAAATAAAACTGGCTTTATTCAGCTTAACTGCAACATAACAAAACAACAAACACCTAGGCCACAGTTAGGGCACTGACTCCTTGAGCCCCTAACTGTCCTGACTATTGCTCAGCTCCGGCAACAGTCCTCTGTGGACCCCAGCCCTTCTGGGACAGAGCCTATCTCTCTGTCCTTAGCTGGTCCACCATCTCCTGCTCCCTGCAGGATACTCCAGCCCTTCTGGAGTTACGCGCCACACCCAAAGGTGTGGCTGAGGGCCTTTTCAGGGCTGGCCTGGGTCGCTTCCTTGCGCCCTCTAGGTTCACATACTCACATACCCTCCCCCTCAGCTCACTACCCATGGAGTGAGCTACAATGGGACGAGACATCCTATGACGAAGTCCCTCTTCAACCCTGCATGCCTGTCCAGTGTCTCTCCAGAATCTGGCGGTCTCTTCTTCCAGATTCCGGTTACTCGACATTTCCGGTTTCTCATCACTTTAACTGCTACGCCAAGATCCTGGCCATTCTATGCAAAGGCAAGTTTTACTTCATCACCTTCACAATTCGCCATACAGGGGATCACATCATTTTCATCCCATTTCTCGCCATAGTCTTCAGCCATCCCATTGCATGACTTTGATTCCTTTAGTGAATAGCCGTAAGAATCTTCATCTTCTCCTATCATGAATCCACAAGAGCTCAGAGACCAACTAACACGTACTTCATGCACATCAATGTCTTTAGAGTATAATTGTTTCACGGGTACTTTTTCCGTAACCTTCATCTCAAGCAAACTTTGCCATCACCATCAAGGCTTAGAAGTTTAGGAGACATAGGCTGCTTGCTCTCCTCTTTGTTTGAGATACACAAGCTCTGTACTGCAATATCTTCTCCTTCTGCACGAGGGCCATACAGTACACCCTCACATAATAGATCACGCTGAACTACATTTTCTGGCATGTCTTTAACAACTGTCACATCATTGGTGACATGTAATCATCTCTTACTTCTGCATGCAAATGACGGCTGCTCAGTCTCTGCATTAGAACCTCTACCACGGTTACTTCCATTAGTTAGGGACATAGTAACATTGTATCTCAGCCTCTTCTTGTTGCTATTAGCATCAGGCGGTAAAACAACTTTTGCCTCTTCTCTTCTTTTTGGGTTGACTGTATTACTTCCTGACTCCCCCTTCACAGACAACATGGAGTCATTATTCACCATTTGTCCACCAGACATTTGGCTAGAGACAGGCACAGCAACACCTTTATCCACAATGGCTTCAGACACTTTAGCTGTTGGGACAACATATGCGTGGTCAGTCTTCTTACGGACTCTTGTTCCACACTTTTGATGACCCTTCACCTTATTTACCATCTCACAGCCCTCTAGGCTTTGGACCTCATTGGTTTGAAGCTGGATCCACTCTGTCACAGGCAGTGTGTGACCAATCACAGTTTCTTCTTCTGTTGGACCTTCTTTGGCCTCCTCACATTTTGCAGGAAGTCCACCTTTAGCAGCATCTTCCTGGGGAACTATACCCTCTACTTGACGTTTTACCGAATCACGTGGTTTCCTCATAATCTGATCATTGGTATCAACATCAGTGGACAGGTCACTCATGTCTGTCTGACTTAATGATTCTCCTTTCTCTGCCTCTATGCAGGCAGCTTTCTCCAATCCTAACGCCTTCTGTAGCGCACAAATCTCTGATTCCAGCTCCAGAACTTTCTTCACTGCCACATTTTTCTGAGCAGCTTCCATCTCAGTTTCTACTAGTACACCTTGCAGCTCTGATTCTTTAGAGGTTAACAGGTTCTGCAGCGAGTCTCTCTCAGCTTCTAGTGCTGACAGCTTTGAAGATAGAGCAGATGCCGACTGTTCAGTATTGGATAAAGACTGCTGCAATCGATCCAATTCTTCTCTTTTAGATTCCACTTCGGTTTTTAACTGTTCAATCTGAAAAGTGCGCTCTTCCAACTTTATTTCTGACTCACGCTTCACTTGATCCATCTAAAACTCCAGCTGTTTCTTGATGCGTGCAATTTCCTCCTGCTTGTTCACTTGCACCTTTAGGTTAGCAACAAGCATTTTTAGATCTACAATCTCAGCAGATAAATTAGACAGGTTTCCCTCAAACTGAATCTTCCTGTCTTCTATCTGGAGGTCCAATTCTCTCTTGGCCTTTTCCAGCTTGTCATAAGTATTAGCTTTGTTCTCATACAATATCTGCACAGATTCCAGGTTTTTCTCAACTTCATCCTTGGAGCTAACTAAATCCTCCATTTCAGTGCGCAGTCGCTTGTTGAGCCTCTCTAACTCGGCCTTCAATTCAAGGGCCTCTTCTAGGGAGCGAGCCAAGGCAAGAGCTTTGGTCTCTTTTCCACGAGCCTCTGCTTCAGCACGGTCACGTTCTTCTGCATATCTAGCAGAAAGAGTCTTCTCTTCACCAAGCAGCTGATCAAACTTTTTCTGCTTCCTTTCCAAATTTGACACAATCCGACGTTGATGATCAAGATCTACACCTACATCTTCTAGTTCCTGCTGCAGTCTAATTTTCGTCTTCTCAAGTTTGTCATAAGCAGCAACCTTCTCCTCAAACCGTTGATTTGTAGCTTCTAGCTCCTTTTGCAACTTTTCCTTTAGTTCTTCAACAGAGTCCAAGGACCCAATACTATCCTCCATTTTTTTCTTCATATCAGTCGCCTGAGCCTGTAGTGTTGAAATCTGCTTTGTCAAATCTCTTTTTGCTATCTCCTCTTCCTCTAGTTGCTCAAGGAAACCATTTTTCTCATCTTCCATTTGTTTTAGTTTTGTACTAAGGTCAAGCTTCTGACGGGTTTCTTCTTGCAAAAGTTCCTGAGTGTCCTGAAGCTGAGATTCTAGTGTAGAAAAATCTTTGGAAAGTTTGATAAACTTGCTGTCTGCTTGAGAAAGAAGCCCTGTGACATTATTCAATTCCACCTGCAGACCATTTGCCTTGTCTAGCAGTTCTGCTTGAAATCTGTCCCCTTCTGTGACTTTTAGTTGCATCACTTGAAGTTGAGTCTCTACTTTTTTGTGACTCTCCTGTAAGGTTTGCACTTTCTGAGCATGTAAAGACAACATCTACATCAATTCTTTGTCTTTATTTTTCACCAAAACAGACAACTTCTCATTATCTTTCACAAGATCCTGACAGCGCCCTCTCCAGGCTATATATTCTAGCTTTGAGTTCCCTTTCTCTTTGTTCCAGAACTCCCGCTCTGCTTCGCCATTCGTGGATTTCACCATTTAGGCGAACCTGATGCAAGTTTTGCTCTGACTACAATGTCTGCACTACAGATTCTAAATCACTCTCTCGGTCGGACACATACTTCCTCAGCTCGGCAATTTCATTTTCTTTGTCAGCTAATGCAGCCGAAAGTTTTTCACACATCCTGACTTGGTCATCCAGACATTCTGACTGACTCTGCAAAAATTCACTTCTCTCATGTTTAGCAGTTTCAAGGTCATCTCTTAATTTTTCAATGACACTCTTTTTGGCAATGGAGTCTTGGACATGCTGCTCCTTTAAAACCTGCAATTGCTTATCAAGCACTTGCTTTTGCTCTACACTCTGTATAACTTTATTAGATAGAGCACATTTCATTTCAGCAAACTCCTTCTTAGTGACACAGTCCATTCCAGGCAAACCCAGTACCACATTTTCACAATGACTAGGATATAACCTCTTCATAGAGTCACGCTCATTCTTTAACTTAAGGTTCTCTTTTTCTGATACCAAAAGCTGCCATTTCCAATCAGATATTTCATTCTCATACCGGAACCTGATGGTTTTATTCTCATCTTGAAGCTGCTGCACCATAATATTTTCATCTTTGGCGCTTTGATGCACTCCAGTATGAGACATACAGTCAGCAGGGACATATTCAATCATAGAACAGAGGTGCTTTAGAAAAACTGAGTCACTCTCATGCAACCCTTTATCTTTACTTGCATTCCACCTGATCTGTTCCGGGTTTTGTGTCTCTCTGCATTCAGACTGCTGCACTAATAAACCTGTGCATAACTTCTCTGCTTTTTTACAAGCTGAAATTCTCTTTTTCTTGCCCATGGTTTACTAACAAGATTACACAATATACCACAGCAACCTTGGGTTCAACCGGCAGCAACTTTTTGCTATCTTCTGCAGTCACATGTATTCAAACAGTTAACTTATGTGGCACTACAACAACCAGCATTTTCTTCTGTCTTCCACAGAAAACACCAACATGGCACCATAGCCTTTCACATAGAATTGTTTGCAATATCTAGCTTCTATACACATTGCTTATTTTCTTGCCATCAGCAAGCACTTTACAGACTTCTGTACCACAGTATACACAAAGTCCATTCCCTGGATTCCTCTTCCAGAGTTTTACTTTTACCAGTTTCTATACACACTTTGCTATGTTTCAATTCACTCACCCCTTCTTGGGTTTCTCTGTTGAAATCACAGATTTCTTCCAGCTGTAGGCCACAATGCACACTTAGCGGTACTGCAGTCACCAACCACTTGTCTTCCAGGACCTGCGTGGATCTCTTTATGCCCGCATTCTCCACCATATGTGACAACTTGAGGAATTAGTCTCAAAATGGTGGCAGACTCCTGGTCCGGACAGCGGTGGTTCGTGGTACTGGGCCCCAGAAAGATAGCGTTCAGACGGTCCAAGTGTAAAATAAAACTGGTTTTATTCAGCTTAACTGCAACATAACAAAACAACAAACACCTAGGCCACAGTTAGGGCACTAACTGACTCCTTGAGCCCCTAACTGTCCTGACTATTGCTCAGCTCCAGCAACAGTCCCCTGTGGACCCCAGCCCTTCTGGGACAGAGCCTCTCTCTCTGTCTTTAGCTGGTCCACCATCTCCTGCTCCCTGCAGGATACTCCAGCCCTTCTGGAGTTACGCGCCACACCCAAAGGTGTGGCTGAGGGCCTTTTCAGGGCTGGCCTGGGTCGCTCCCTAGCGCCCTCTAGGTTCACATACTCACAATATATATTTCAGTTTATGCTATGCCGCAAACAAATGGTTAGGTGCTATATCTCTGCATAAAGAGCAGAAATTTTCCTTTAAGATCCCCTTAAGATGCTCATACACATTACACTAAAGTGGGTGAAAATCTTAGCCATAATGAACAGTTGTAGGGTAAATTTTAACAACAAACCATTGACACACCGTTATCTGAAAAAGTCACCTATGTTCGAATTTTTCGTCCAATATTCTTATGAAATGCCTTGGTTTCCAAGAAAAAAAAAACATCCCAGAAAATGCGATGTCATCGAACATGTATGGTCATTGTGGACCCAAATGTATATGGCTGCATCAAAATAATGATCATTCATCAGACAATTGTTTGGTCAATGTTTTTTTTTTTTTTATTATATGTATACATTAGTATTCGCTTATGACAAAATTTTTATTCTAACCTTATTTGAACTATATTACTATGGATCTCCTGCATAAAGTTTTATATTTTTATGAGCAAAGATAGACCATTTTTAGGCTTTTGTAATACATTTTGGATTGACTAGGTCACATCATGTCTTGGATGGTTTCAATTACATGAATTACATTCTAATATTCAGCATGAACTTATTCCAACATCTCAGCGAATAAAACATGTGCAGGACACATTATGGTACAGACAGTCATCTTGGTAACAACTGAAAAAAATATACTTTAGCTGTGATCAAGGGCTGGTATTTATAAACCCCTAGCCTACAATACCTATGCACAAAGCTACCTAGCTGTTGGCAACTATTTTGCACCAGGTAACTAACCTTTCCAGAAAACACTATGGTGGGGATGCATGTGGAATAACATTTCTGGCTATTGTATGACTTGTATATTGCATTTTTTAGCAGTTTTACCTTTGCAGGAACTCTCTAATTCTCAGTTGTCCCTAAGCTAGTGGGTGGAGAAGAAGTCTCCCAGCACATGGAGAACACATCACGGAGGACATTATAGAGAAGTACTGATTAGTACTAATGTGAATAAAGCCCTTACAGCTGTATCCCCATTTCCAGGACCATAGTTAAAAAGGACCTTTCATGTCCTCATCAATGTGCGGTATTATACAGTGGCTTGCAAAAGTATTCATTCTCCTTGAACCCCAAAAAGACTTGCAGCTGTAATTGCAGCAAAAGGTGGCGCTACAAAGTATTGATATAGGGGGGCTGATTTTTATTTGATTAAAATGTTGAAAACCATGCATCATTTTTGTTCCACTTCACAATTATCTGCTACTTTGTGTTGGTTATCACTTAAAATCTCAATAAAATACATTTAAGTTTGTAGTTGTAAGGTGACAAAATGTGAAAAGGTTCAATGGGTATGAATACATGTGGAAGCCACTGTATACCACTAGAAAGCTTTCCTGGTATGTGCCCCGATGCTGGAGGTATCGGTTCTGTTAATGTCAGCACCGATATCTCCCCAATGTCAGAAGGGCGGGCCTTTTTGCAGCCTACCATCATTGCTGGGCTGTGAGGAACACCCCCTCTTGACTGTACTCTTCCATGGCTTTGTACTATCAGAGGGGGCGTTCCTTAATGCCCAGCGATGATGCAAAACTCTAAGGAACGCCCCCTCTGACAGTACAAGTCTGTGGAAGAGTACAGTTAGGGGCGGCGTTCCTCCTAGTTGTAAGGTCAGTCCTTATGACAGTGGGTAGATATCAATGCCAAAATTAATGGCCAATATTTGCAGAACTGAGGCGCATACCAGCAAAGCTGACAGTGCGCTGAATTCAGCACATGGTCAGCTTTCTAGTAGTATATAATATATTAGTTAAGCTAACTAATGTGTTTACCACTATTGTCAGTGGCCAGGCTGGTAAAATCAGCTATTTCTTACTGCAGCCATACAGCTTTTTTTACTTTTCTGTTTGTAAAGCTGTATTAGGATTGGTCTATGTGGGAAAAATTCTATTTCCTCATGGAACAATTTAATATTTCGAATTATGTACTAGAAAGGTTCTGAATGGTGTGGAAATGGAAAAAAAATGCATTATTTTTATGGCATTCAATGTGCAGTAAAAATGACATATACCTTTATTCTGTAGGTTAGTATGATTATAGAATTGCCAAATTTTACAGTTTGTGTTATGTTTTAATACCTTTACAAATGTAAAGCTGTAAAAAAGAAAGACTCTTTGATCAATTTTTATTTAATTTTTTTATGGGGAGGCAAATTAGTGAAAAAAAAAACAACATTTAGGCATTTTAATTCCTCCCCTCCCCCTCTTCCGTTGCAGAAATCACAGTATGGAATAAATATTTTTATATTTTAATATAATATTATTTTATTTGTGGGAATGGGACCCATTTTAATTTTTACTTCCTATGTGTTTTTAAATATTTAAATAAAACGTTTTCATTTTATTTATTTATTATTTTATTTATTTATTTCGCTTGGGATATCTACCAATCATAAGAATTAAAACGGCATACAACTAAAGTAGCAATACATCCCTTTCATTGTTTTACAGTGCACAGTAATTCCCTGGCCACCTGCTGTGTAGGAAAGTGAAGCATTGCCCCATTCAAGTAAATGAGGTTGTGTGGCTGTTCCCTGCACACCCAAGTGGCCAGGAGTATTTCTGTGTAAGTAAAACTTAAGGGGACACAGCTCTAAACTAGCACTTTACACCCTTTATTTTCAGGATCAGTGAGGTTCTAGAGGTCAGAGCCCCCACAGTTTAAAAAAGTGATGGCACACCCTAACAAATACCATCATTTCATACAATGGGAAACCCCTTTAAATGGCACAGAAAATAGAACAAAATAGTTAAGTGGACACACAAATATACTATACTGTAAGTATTGGCGAGGTTTGCTATTGCACTAAATTTTCCACTTGTAGGTGCCAAAAATACATTACTTAACTACACAGTTATCCCTGCTAAGTATTCCACACTACTAAAACAAAAGACCATCTGTTGAATTTTTTTTTAGTGCCAAATGAAGTCTAACTTATCCGATAAAATAAAGTGGAACCAAGCAGGGAAATTTCTCATATAATTAGGGCAAAAATGAAAATTTATAGATTTTTAGCCATCTGAAATTGACACAACATCTACCCGAGAAGCTCTACTTGAGTGCAACCAAATATGGATAGTAAATGGGATAAAGGGGGTCGTCTGCTTTGTACAATCCCTTCATATTAGAAGGGTCACTTGAAAATAAATAGATCACGAAGCGTCTCTGTACTGGGACCCCCAACAATCAGCTGACATCTGTAAAGATACTTTGGATTCAAGCACCTTGCAGCATCATTATACATAGAACAGAGCATTAAAAAGTATCCACAGAAAGCAATGGGCTACCTATGTGATGAAGAAAAAAACAAGTCCTCCATAGTGAAAGGTGCTGTTAGTAGCAGCGCTCTCCACTCTGGCCAACAGATTCAGGTCCACGTCAGAAGATCCCTCTATATTACCTCAGAAATCACTAATAGAGATATACTGTATATATAGAATATATATATATATATGTATATATAGATATATATATATATATATATATATATACATATACGCACATACACACACATTGACTGACATAGATTGTCACTCTGCTGTTTCTAGCCCTACACTGGAAGAAGTGAAGCAATCTGGGAGAAATAACCCACAGCTCCCAACCACCCAGATTTCAGTAAAATTCATATGGAATTGAAGAGAAAAAAAAACAAAAAAAACTTTGTATCCCTTCAATAATAAAAATGAAGAGGCCAGAGCCTTGTTTAGTACTGCACCTTCTTCAGAGTGACATTAGACTAGGTGGAATTGAGCATGGTTGAATCAGGAGTAATATAAGAAGTTTGCTGTAGGTGGCTGTCAACTTTCCTATGGTCCACCATGGTGCAGCATCACTGGTAAGTTCATGGACTCACCTTATACCGGTTTACAACCGCACCAGCCACCAGTAACACAGACTCTAGTTTTAAGTAGTAGCTAGCTGTTTTTCCCAAAGCTATTATCAGCAGGCTGGTTTCCCACATATTCATCCATGTTTGTTACCCATTTTGTGACATGCTTGTATTTTACTTGTATATCAATGTGTTAATCCATGGTTTCTGCTTTGCTTTCTAGGATAACTGTATCCTATTATTCCAAAAATTCTACAGCCTTCTGCATGCAATCTTTTTATTGAAGAGTCCTGTAGGCTGATTTACTACAAACAGGCTACAGGATACTATAGAGCAAGAACAAAACATGACCTTCCTCTATTAATCACAAAGGAGAGCATCTGGAAGGAACTTACATGGCCACCCATTTATTTTAAAATGCTATTTTACAATACAACATTTCCAATGCAGCAAAATATGGAGTTGCTTGTAGCTTCCTTCCAGAGACAGCAGCAAGTGATGCAGAACCTGGCCACAGTTTATAAATGGTCACTGCCCTTTTAGACAACTTAGTGTCATTTAACAGAACATGTGATTCTGGACCAAAATGTAATACACCTTATTTAAAAAGGTTGCTGTTTTCTACTTGGAAAAAAAAACTCTCTCAAGTTGCTGCCACTAGGCGTTTCCTTTCTAGCTAATTTGCTGTTCACTCCCAGTTACTAGGGAAGCTTCTGTACTGCACAGAATTTCTCACAGGTCAAAGTGAGTTAATTTATTTCTGGATAGATGCTTGTGTTATTGCTGATGAGATATTAGCCATAGACAGCAGGCAGCTTTACCTATTGTTCTCAGATTGATTTTTTTCTGTGTCAGGGATCTTTTCAGCTGCATCATAACCTGTATTTGCAGTCCAGTGTATCCTATAAACTCTTCAGTCTCCTGGATCTCCTATATTATGTTCTCTTGGACTTTTCTGAGTTGCTACTTTACAATTACTCCTGACAGAATTTTATGTAAATAAACCAGTTACTACTAGTTATAATGGATAGGAGAGGGGGGCTCCTATCAGTAAGGACTGCTTCTTACTGTACATGCCCCACGCCTTCGTCAGAAATGCAAAATATGCTACAGCCATAATGGGCCCTATTAGCAGCAGATGAACTGATAGTACACTATGTGTGAAGGCTTATACAGCCAGAGAACAGACTGCTCAGCAAGACCCTGCACATATTTGAACTTCTGATGAAAACTCAGGTACCCTTTAAGCTACAAAGCCTTGTTCACTTTTGAGCCTGTCCATGCCCTGATTCTTCCCCCTCGACCTTGGTTTCAAAAGAATATCAATAAAACTGGCATGCCTGACATTAAAAAAAAACCTGCAACCAGGCTTGAAGCCACTAAACCACCAGCATGCCACTATGCAGCTATGGGTTTAGGGTCCAAAACCTGCCAATATCAAAACTGACGGTTTCCCTATTAGCAAATGATTAGATAAGTTACCGATGATAACTTCAGGGACTATCTCCAGTGGATTTGGTGACATATCCTTTGTGCAGATGAAACAGAGGATTGTGTACTTCATTGTGAATATGCCCGATGTGCAGTGCATATAGAGTGGAGTGAGATGTACTGTCCTCATGTTCATCTAAGCAAAACACAAGCAACTAAAGATGTTGGAGAAACAACTAAAGATTGTAGAAACAAGACACAATTTTAGTTTAGGCAAGTTTAGGACCCTAAGCTCCAGATGCACCCTAGGCCCCATAAATGATGACAGTTTTCCCTTAACTCACAAAATCCTCACTCCATTATAACACTACATGATAAATGGAACGCAATGTTCTTCAAGAATAATACATACATACAACTATCATAAATGCACCCAAGTAGTTCTAAGTACCCGGACCTATGAGGGGTAATGGTAAATGTGGCCAGGTTTGCATTTTATTGGAATAATTCTGGATCTTAAAATATCGAATCATTGCAGACAGTATTCATTTTGGCATGTGTCATATGATTCTACAGCAGTCATTCATTTAATAAAGGACAGTCATGGAAAGATGCACAAAAAAAAATGTGGTTCCTGGAAGCATCAGAATGGAACATTCAACCCCAGATGTTAAGTGGAAAGATCTGGAACAACAAGTTTTAGGATGAATTAATGGACTTTGAGATGTGCAATTAATAAATCATGTATTAATTTTTAGTTTACTTTAATGCACCTACTTGAATCTCTCTTTTTTTTTTTTCATAGTTCTCAATACAAAAATTTCTTAAAGTGGAAAAACATAATTTCAGTCTTTTTACTCCACAAGTAGCAAAAAATTCTCTCTCTGTCCTGCAGTGTGTGTGAGTAAAAGATGTGCATACCTATACATAAAACTAAACCCTAAGGGCCTGTGTGAATTGTCAGCTGCATTGCCCCCCTGCTTTGGGAAGTAAACTTATATCCCTAAGGCTAAGAATTCTGGAACTGCCTCCTTCATTCCATGGCCCATGTCATCCATACACAGTATGAAGTGTTCCCTTCCACCAAATGAAGATTATTCACATCTGGGCTGTATAGCTCATCTAATGAACCTAATAAAGGACTGAGGTACTGAACACACAGAGAACATAAGGTAGGATACTTATTACACTTTGGGGATGCTTTTATAAGTTAACATAATAATAAATATGGAAATAGTCAATTTATCTAAAACTAATAGAACTGTCATAAAAGGTAATATTTCTTCCTCAACTTTAGAAATTAACCGATTCTTTCTTAGCCTATAGTATGAATAGGCTTAACCTAAGAAAAAGAAGGGCTGTTGTAATTATGTTCTTAGACATTACTAACATCAGTCCACATGTAACAATTCCAATGACTAACACATGTCAAGGCAGTAAAGGGGGATTTAGTACGAAGGTCATTACTTGGATTCCTTAAAATACTGTACAGTCTCACTAGCATTTTGCAATCATCCTAAAGGGTTAAGCATAATCCCCTCAATGGACTGAGCCTGCTCAGACCCTGCCAACAAGTCATGCAGACTCTCACTATTGTTATGACATGCTGTTCTCTCCCAGGCACTGAGAAAGGATTTTCCCCAGGAAAACTTTTTAGAAGTAGAGCCGCGTCCTCCGAGTACAGCTTCAAGGACAGCTATGAAGCAGACGATGCATATGTGGTGCTCTGTGATCTTGCTGCTACCCTTCATACAGTCAGCACCTCCCGTACAGCAAGAAGCACTTTATGACTATGATGCTGATGAAATATTTGAGGGAATGCTGTTTAAGCAACACTTTGAACGACGCAAGCGGGAAGCAGCAGTAAATGAGGTATCTGAAAATACTTATATTTCTATGGCTGACCATGCTGGTACTTGTAGTTCATAGTCACAGGCTGTCTTTCATGTTTGCCTGCTAGCAATAAAGTATGAGCAGGCTTATTATAATAACTGTACATATAACTTTATATTTCTCCTGTACTAAATTAAGATAAATGTGTTAAGTGTTATGTCATGTGTCTTTTGATAATCAAAATAGTAGAAAATAGGAAATAACAAAATCAATAATTCAATGTCCATAAATCTGTGACTATGGAAATATCATTAAAAAGCCTTCTGTACAGGGATAAAACCCCAGGCCCAATTGTGTATTTGTAATGGCAACCCTGGGACAAGGCCAACAGAGCCAATTCTATGTAAAGGGAAACATGTTTAGTATTCAAAGCTGGGCTCAAATTAAATAAAAAAAAAAAACAAAAAAAAAAACTGCTTCTATTACCTTAAAGGGGTTTTCTCAATAACAACATATATTTCCTATCCACAGAATAGGGGAGAAGTGTCTGATCACCAGGAAACTGTAAAGACTCCCTGCAATCACAATTCCCAGGGTCCCCTGTGTAACTGCAGGGCTAGTACACATGCGTGACCACTTCATTCACTACTCTGCACTCCACCAGTCCCGTACATGGAGCACTGGATACGCACGCACACTACCACTCCATCCACACAGGACTCTGTGATCGCTAGTGGTCTAGGCAGTCACTTATCTCTGTTCTGCTCATAGTAGATAAAAATGGTTAGTGCAAACACTCTTTAAATAATAATTATTTGGTTGTAAAGGAAGAAGATTTAATAAATTCAAGTTGACCTGTATAATGAAGAACTTGGGCCAACGATTAGGGCAGGGCTACATATGACCAACACCAGTCACATGACCAAAGATCACACATTCACTACGTTACACCATGGCATAATTAATGTGAATGGGGTTATATTACAACACTACAGTTTGTTGCCACTTTAGTGCTGAGATCACTGCAACCTGTGATTCAGGCAAACACCTTCATTTTCATTACACTGTAATGTTTTAGTCCCATGGGAACATTTCTTTTGCGTAACTAAATAGAAAAGACGATTATAAGAAACTTTGTGATATATCTCTTCTAGGAGAAATACCTCTTTCGGCAATTACTGGGCTGTTTCCCTGCTTCCCCTCCCTCTGCTAAAATGACTTTCACTGTGAAAACCACTGATCTATCCATCTTGAGATGGACTGCAGGTCATATGACTCATCACTAGCGTTCAGGTTTCTTAACTTCGGGTCCTCTTGGGGGCCTGAAAAACTGAAACCCAATCCGCTTAAATAGACTATAATGGAGTCCGCCGGGTTTCCGCTCAAAAAATGCAAGCAGGACTTTTCTCTCCGCATATGTCAAGCAGAATGGGGGACGGAATCCCCGAACGTTCACAGAACGCAGATGTGAACCCAGCCTTAGGCTCATGCTGACACTCAATAGAAACTTCCTATTACTGCCAAAGCAGTTTATTCACACCAGTATAGGTAATTCTCTATATATAGATGTAGCAGTTAACCTGAACTTCTGCCACATGATATCTCATCACAGAAGACAACAGAAACCAATGAGAGATCATTGACCCGGGGGCTGTTTGTAAGTGAGAGAGAGGCATTAATAGCACATACTCTCTATTAACATAACAGCTTATTCTGATATGTCACCTATAACAGCAGGTCCACTTCAACATTCCTGATCCACTCCCAGTTTGGAGCAAACAAAAAAAGAAAAAGGTGGGAAATGAAAAACTCATCTGCCTGCCCAGTACCCATGGTGTCAGGTCAATCTCGTGAACAAGACTGCAAAAGAAGAGGGAGAGGTAGTTTATACAGATAACAGCCGAAGCTGGAGTGTCAGGAGCGTTCCCACCCATTTTACATCGGTTCCAGGGGTCGAGGCATGCTTCAAATTTGGCATCCTAAATGTTAATTGTGAACACCATATGAACCCAGATATTTCTCCAAATTTGTGCAAAAGAAAGGGGGCTTGTCTGCCCGTGGCAACTCATCCCATACTAGCTCTCATTAGAGGTCCTTATTGATTAGACTCCTTAGATAACTAGAGACACACTTGGAGACCTTTTATCAAAACTCGTGCGAAAGTTAAGTGCCAAGTCACTCATATTAAGGAACTGAATGATTATCAATTCCTTCAAGGGGTTTTGTAGACAAACACATTGATGATCTATCCTTAAAATAAATTATCAGTGTGTGTTTGGTGGGGATCTGAGCCCCTAGACCCAATATGATGGTCAGAAAAACAGAGGGATCATGGATCTCAGTTAAAGGGGCTGAGCTGTAGTACTAGGCACAGTCATATGTACTGTAAGGACATGTCACTGTGTGAGGATAAAAACTGAAAACCCCTTTGTTCTACTGAATGGTAGGGAATTCAGGGGTCATACCGCCATCATTCAAACATTGACAGCATATCTGTGGGATAGGACATTGATGACCTTACCTCAAGATAGGTCATCAATATCAGATTAGCAGGGCTCCGACACCCAGCACCCCCACCAGTCATCTTTTTGTTTAACATCTGTGCAGGCTACATAGTAGATTACAGAATTACTATAACATAAAGATACTACATACTAGAACATAAAGTGCCACTGAATGGGTATGAAGTGTGGAGTTGAGAGCCTGCCCTCTGTGTAGGTATGGTAGTTCTAATTTGACATTGGCTCATCCTCTGCTTATCATGTACTATACTTACATGTCTATAGATAGACTACAGCTTAACTAAATGTGTTAAGTCTTTAAGAGTAATAGAACAACACACCACATGTACACAAACGGAATATAGAAGCAAACAAAACAAGGACAAGGAACAAAGGAGTGCACATGATGAAAGATGTCATTGTGTAAATCATACATGATACAAAGCAAGCAACCATGGAAAGCATACATATATGACCAGTATTGATATTAATATGCCAAATACTATTAAAGTTGTTGGACCATTAGAAGTGATGCCATATTGCTAGGATGCCCACAATAAAGAAGCGGTTGTGCTGTTTTGCTTTGCTGCAGCTCCCTGCATAGTGAGGCCTCTATGTGGCAATAACATTATGAGAGAGACTCCTTGAGGGATCTGTTCTCCATTGTGGCGACAGACACTGATGCTGAGGAGTGTGTAGTTCTACCGTATTTTCCCTCCTATCTCTGGAAACATAATCCTCTTTGACCAGTACTTTTCTATCTACATCTCATTGATCTGCCCTTCCTGAAAATCTGGATGCTTCCCTCTTCCTCCAGTCTCTGATCCAGTCCAAGTTTGCCGTGCCTAAAAAATTAGGCAGGGTCAGTATATTTGCCTCAAAATTTCTTTGGCTCTGGAAGAGATATAGCATCAAAACCAGATGCTAGATGTCCTCTCCTGCTCTCAGAGAAATATATAAAATCAAAACTGCAGTTTACCTACTGAATTTTTGTACTAATTTGAAGGGAAATATAATGAGAGGTTTGGACTTACGTAATCTGTAACTAACAGTTGCATATTTTTGTGGTATAAAAATAGCCCTAGTTTGACAACCATCTTTTATTCCATTTTTGGAAATTGTCTTGGTGCTAGTATGACTTCATTTTCCATCACTAAGGTTTTTCAATCAAGTTATCATAAAAGGGCTGTAGAAAAAGAAATTAGTACAGAAATAGAGCTTTACTGATACAGGAGGCCTGCAAACATACATGATGCCTGGTGCTGATACATGAGACCTAGACACACAGACATCATGCCCAGCATCAATTACTAGGGAACCTATGTATAATTAAGCCTGAAACTAGGAGCAGGTCGTAAACTCCATAGCTGGAGGTCTGAGAATGAATGAGAAATGAAGATTGCAGCTTGCAATTTTTTTTTTTTAAATTAAGGTAACGAATAACATACCTAAAGATCACCCTTTCCCTGCTAAATGTGTCCATAATCTTGATATGAGGTGCCCACTGGACAATACTCTACTCTGGCATGTGTTTTATGCCAGGAAGCTCATTACTTATCCCAGCTATAGATTTCCAGGCTCCCTGTTGCCCATAGATAGCGTGTGTAAGCGTATCCTCATCCATAGGAATAAAGATGGAAACAGTTAAAGGGGTTGACCCACTAAGTAAAGTCTGCAGGACCTTTGTCCCGCTTCACATTCAAGCTGAGCACAGTGAGACTGAATGTGGGCAGGACTGGTGGTGGTCGACACTCCATTCACTTCAAAGGAAGGCTGGAGATAGCCAAAGTACAGCACTCGGCTATCTCTGGCACTTCCAAGTGAATGGGAGCGCTGACAGCCACCTGTCCCGCCTACAATCACACTGCGCTCAGCTTGAATGTGAAGCGGGACAAAGTTCCTGCAAATTTTACTTAGTGGGACAACCCCTTTAAAAAAGACTTTTCACCAACTCCAGTTCTTCACATTTCTTAAAAGGTGCCGCTCCACTGATTCCAGCACAGTTAGAATTTTTTCTCTAGCCCACACCTTTCCTGAGAAATTAGTGCAGTTAGTTTTGGTGCCTGATATTCTACTAAGACTCTCTAGTGTCAGGAGGGCGGTGTCAAGCAGGAGCAGGCAAGGGGGCGTGATTCAGAGCTCCAATTAGAGGTGGACAGTGACAGAGCTCATGTCCCATTCCTTGCCTGCTCCTGCCTGACACTGCCCACATAACAGTACAGAGCCTAAATAGTATATCAAAACTAACTGCACTTATTGCTTGGGAACAGTGGGAGCTATAGAAAAAAATTCCAGTTGTGCCAGAATCAGTGGAGCAGAGCCTATAAAACTGATGAAAAGAGCTGGACTTGACAGAGGTAGTGAAAGGTTCTTTTTAAGGGATTTACTTATATAACCGCTTTACTGGATATGTCCACTTCTGCACCTGTATTGTATTCAGGTAGCAAAATCTGTATCTGCTCCTCTGCAGAAGTAGACTGAGCTGGGAACAGCCAGGAGGGGATGACATGAGTAAATCACATGACTGCCAATATTTAAATTTCTATGGATGTGAAGAAAAATTAGTTCAGTGTTTACATGCTTTTCCTATGGGCCGGGAAATAAAAAAGCTGGGATAAGCAATAAGCTCCCTGGCAGGAAATAGGATTGTCAGTTTAGAAGTTTGTACAGAAAGTGTCCAACCCCTGAGCACTTGCTAAGCTAATAGGTCTATGCATTTTTTTTTTTTTTAAATTTATTTCACCAGCAAAATGGACTCGTAATTCCAAAAGGAAGGTTTAGGAGAGACGATGAAAACGTTACAGATGCTACAGAAGCTAAAGGTAACAAATTTATTATCTAAAAAAAGTAAAGGACAGTGAGAAACCTTACATGCTAAAATAGTATAGTATAAGGGGATTTTTTTACAGACTTTTTTTTTTTTTAATTTCCTCAAGATAAGCAAACAATATTTGATCAGTGGGGATGTCAGCACCCCTGCACTGATCAGCTGTTCAGGATTTCTTTTATCCCTGTACTACTGTATACAGTGTACACCCCCGCCACTGATCAGATATTGATCGCCTAAACTGAGGACATAGAAAAAAAAAAGTCCTGACAACTCCTTTAAGGACACTAACATACTCTATACTTACAGTCAACACTGAAGATTACTTTATTTGCCAAGAGAACACTAGGTCAGTAATGTAGATGGTCATGTCTTCTCATGTGATGATATTAGCTGCTTATAAGGCATGGCCCTGTGGATGCAAAATCGCAGTGCCACACAGAGATCTGAAGTCATGGTCACGCAATATGATGTCCCCATTATAATTACATTTCTATTTGGCTTTCCAAATAGGTGATCAGGGTGCAGCCTTTTTTTTGCCACAGAGATTGTTTACTTACCTTACTTGTACATTTTGGCTCTGAGAACAAGCCAGCACTTCCTGTTTGCCAATCGCATGGGTTACTGCCCTGCAAGTCTCACCCCTTCAAGTGGTCAGTAAAGTAAGGGCAAGACAAAGTCTGAGGGTATGGGAATAGCAGGAAAGCAAGTTAGTGCTGCGCAGACCCTGCACCATAGCTAGCTAACCAAATCCCATCAGGTTATTTTCCTGAAAATCCTATCCTTTCTGGGCCGTTTGAGGGGGCAGGGTGTGTGGTAAGGAAACTCATGTGATCGGCAGGCGAACATACAGAACATCATGCGGTCACTGTACAATGTTCCTGCCATGTGATCGTGGGACAGAGCCAAAATGTCAAATAAAAAACTATGGATAAGTCACTTTTAAAACACCCAAATTAACTTTTACAATTGTTCAGATTTTTTTGCCATGATTATTGACTTACATAGTAATAAATTGAGCGAAAGAGAATAACATAGGCAGAAGGGCAAGTGTGTAGCATACAACAGCTGAACCATACAGGAAAGATCTTCACATAGATACAATATATGAAGATCAAACACCACTGCCAATGTTTTTGTGTTTCCCTGCCGGTATGCCTTAACTTTGGTTGAAAATGCCATATAATTCTAAATTGTAATGAGTAAGGAAAATATTCAAAGTGACTTAATTTATGTAGATTGTAATTGTGAAATGGTCCAAATGTGGTCTTCTTCTAAATACAATGTGACCTTTCCTGTCATTGCAGTTTAATTTTAATATTATTTTGGTAAATCTAATTTCAGATTTGCCCACATGTCTGGCTTGTGTATGTCTCAGTGGATCAGTTTACTGTGAAGAAACAGATATAGAGGAAGTGCCCCCCTTGCCTAAAGAGACTGCTTACCTGTATGCTCGATTCAACAAAATTAAGAAAATTACTGTGAAAGACTTTTCTGATTTTCGTAAGTATACAGTGACTCAGTTCTTCCTGTGCTTTACGATTCCTTTGGGTACTCTGGTTTTTCCATCCATGGATTTTACAGACATACTGTGCATACTGCAAATATGAATCCCCAAACTTCTTTCATCCCCTGTGCATGTACTTTTGTCAACTTTGATATTCATACTTTACGCCCACCCCCCCAAAGGAAATAAAACTAAATACACCGCAATATGTTGAATGTTGAAGGCAAGCACACCATACTACCTATAGAAAAGTAACATCACTTTATTCAATCATGCAACAAACTATGGGGCTTTTATCAGAGCATATCTAAAGCAAAGCTCCGTTTAGACATTCACACACAGATTTTGCTGTTTATTTTGGCTTTCTTGTGTTTTGTTCTGGCAGATGTTACCTTTAAAGAGGTTGTCCAGGAACCATGTGTATTGGATACGGATGACCCGGGCTGCTGGGAGCTGTATACTGTGTATAATTACTTGATGTAAAGAGGTGGATTTGTTGGAGATGGTAAAAGGTCCTCTTTAAGGGTGTAGCATTCAGACACTGGACCCCCACCGATCAGATACTGTACTTTGGATAGGTCATCAGTAACCAATACACAAGGGGCGTTGAACAACACCTTTAAAGAGGACCTTTCACCACCTCCACCAACTCCAGTTCTTAGCATCTGTTAACATGTACAGCTCCACTGATTCAGACACTGTTGGATTATTTTCTTTATCGCCCCCCCCCTCCATTCATGAGCAATCAATGCTGTCATCTTGGGTGTCTGATATGCTAATTGACTCTGTACTGTCAGGAGGGCGGTGTCAGGCAGGAACAAACAAGGGGTGTGATTCTGAGCTCTGACCCTGGCTATCTCTGGTTGGAGCTCTGAATCACATTCCCCTTCTGACATTACAGAGCTTAAATAACACATCAGGTACCAAAACTAACTTCCCTTGTTGCTCAGGAATGGGGGGGCTAGAAAGAAAATACCAACTGTGCTGGAATCAGTGAAGCGGAGCCTATTTACAAACGCTAAGAACTTGAATAGTTGGAGGTGGTGAAAGGTCCTTTTTAAGTTTATAAAAATTGAAAAAATATTCTGTGTATTTTTCCCTCATTGGTAATAAAGAGAGAGTTGTGCACTACACTAACATGCCGTTCACTAAGTACTTTGTTGCTGAAAACTGAAAATATATCCTTTTAAAATATTAGATCGACGAATGCACCTTATCTAGCCACAGAGAGAGGGGAGCAGCTTCCTCTAGTCAAAATGTTATCGCTCTAAATCTCACCCCTGTGAAGTGTTATTCACAAGTCCCTTACCTGCGGCCACCTACTTAATGCGCACAAGAAACAAAGTACTTAATGTGCTCGCCCAGCCGAAGACAGCAGTTCATGATGTTACACAATCAGTAACCTGCCAATCCCACCTCACAGGGTGTTACAAATATTTTTAAAAAATCAAAAACATCAAAATACAGGTGAAAAAAACACAATGGAAAAACCTGAAATTCATGGGCATTTTTAAAACAACTGAATAAATGGTGTCTGTAAATGAGACCTTAGGGAGTTTACAGCAAAAAGATCACATATTTTTGTAAAAAGCCATCCTTCACATCTCACGGACATAAAATGTTGTCTTTTTTTTTTCTTCTCTGTTCCCTAGCCACCCTAAAGAGGATTGATCTGACTGGGAATGCTATAGAAGAGATTGAAGATAAAGCGTTTGAGAAGCTAGTAAATCTCGAGCAGCTTTCCCTTGCAGAGAACAAACTGACCAGGGTTCCAGCTTTACCAACAAAACTAACCTCATTTAATGCCAATAACAACATGATTAAAAGCAAAGCCATCAAAGCCAATGCTTTCAAGGTAAGAGCGCAAATTACCAAAGTTTACAATAAACCAATCATATTTCAGGCTTTCTGATCAGTTGTGAGGACTGAAAACATCAGAACGAGAAGTGAAAACTAATACATTAAGATGTTAATGGAAATGTAGTCAATGAGAAGTATTGTGGGGTTTTATTACATGAAACCTCTTGCTCTTCCTCTATACGTTACAGCCATTTGGCTTTCTACTATGGCTTTAACTCGCTGACTAGGTCCATTCATGTGAACGGTCGGGCCTTAAGTTCTGCAGCTGAATCACTGTGGAATCTGCAGCAAAATTGAGCAGGACTCTTATTTTTTCCAGCATCCTAGTTCAATCTTTCCCTCTCATTGAATATAATGGGAGGCAGATTAAGGGTGCAATTTGAAATGTGACATTACACACTATGATGCAGTAAGCAGCCCTATCACGTACCTCACATTAAAGGGGTTGCACCAGAGCACCAAGAACAGGTGAGTATGTTTTTGGGTTGTTTTTTTTTACCTTCCCCAGCCTCATAAAAAAAAAAAAAATTAAATAAAAAAAAAAAAAAAAAAAAAAAGGTTATCCTGGACAACTACTTTCACCTCAAGGTAGCATGGTATATCACATATTTTTGTGGGGTTTTTTTTGTATTGCTTTGGTATCGAGCAATCTGTGGAATAGGGCCTTTAGTTTTCAATCAAAAACTTCCTCAGCATCTTAAAAGTTTACAACAGGCATGTGAACATTATCTCCCCCACTGTCTACATCGCTCCTGCTATATTTGGAGTGGTTTTTGAGGCAGAAATAAAACACTCCAAATCCCATTGAAGTCAATGGGAAGCTGAAAAAAATAAAAAACCCACACACCAAAAACTCTAAAGGCTAAGGCCGCACATAGCAAGCCACAGCCAGAAAGCGCTGCAGAAAAAAACAGCGTCAGAATTGCATTGCATTTTTTCCACAGCAATTTTCACAGAAAGTCTGCACAGTTTTCCTCTGCGGTCTTTCTGCTTCTATTATACCTATACGGAAAGTGCCAGCGTTTCCATAGATATAATTGACATGATGAGATTTACAAAAATGCAATGGTTTTTAAAATTGCAGCATTTCCACTGTAGATTTTTTTAATGCAATGTGTGGATAGGATTAGGCAGAATCCAATTTGCAGGTACTGTAAAATGACCAAATGGTCAAATTGTGGCCTTTATGCTACGTAGGGCCCTGGGCCCTTGAGTTTGAAAAACAGCTCAAAAACCTGAGCTGAAAACCAGAGCTAATTTTGAGGCTGCTTTTTTTAAGCTCGATAAAAGAGGCAGTGTGAACGAGCCCTAATTTTAATTGCTGTTTTATAGAATATTTTAATTAATCACGAAATACTATTTTATCTTATAGAAACTGACCAACTTAGCATACCTCTACCTGGCTCACAATCAACTGGAGAGCGTCCCAGCAAACCTACCAGAGAGCCTGCGTGTCATTCATCTACAGGTATGTGGCATTATTTCTAAGCTAAGCACCTTGGGCAGAGCTCATCTATTGGTAGAAAGAGCCCTGACATAAATTCAGGCTGTCCTTATAAACATTACAATATTGGATTTGTCAAACTTTATGGAATGTTTTTAGCCAGCTTAAAGTGTCACCAATTTTTTTTTTTTTTTTTTTTTTACAAACTTTGTAGAAATCAATAGAAGTAGATAAAATATATTGCAGAGTTTCTTATATCAGAAAAAAATGGTTACTTTCTACTTCTCACCCTTCCTATACTGACATTTACTATGAAACATCTACTGAATCCATCTGTGTCTCCCAAGACAGACTGTAGTTCATTAATAATTTTTGTCTATAGAAATCAATAGAGAAGGGAAGGGGAGAAGGGGTAAAGACAAATAGAGGCTGGTGGAGCAAAGAGTAACTTTTCTATGTCACCCCAAGTACTTTATTTACAACAATAGTCTACATTACTTCTATATTACTCCCTATGGGGTGCTTCCGTGTGAGAGAGATGGGAACATTATTTCCAGTTATCTCCATGTACTACCTATGGTAGACATTACAGAGTCTAGTGTCCATCCACTAGCTCAGTGACAACTGCAAATTAGAGTTAAAACCTGCATAAGGTAAACATTGAAAGGCCAGAAAAACACATGTATTGTAATCATATAGATCTTTCACTTCAGATATTGCAGTTGTTATGTGCTGGATAATAACCTTATTAGATAAGGTTATACAATGTTAAGGTTCTACAAATTAAATCTATGAACTAGCAGCCACTGAACAGGTGATCAATGATTGTTGAAGGCCCCACTATTTACTAGAAGGGGATTTGGAGTACTCTGTTCTTCCTCGCTGCACAAGTGCAGTGATTTCTGTCAGCCCAAGAGACAAAGAATGGAGTGGGAAAGCACAGACATTGCCAAGGCTCCATTCTAGTGTTTGATGGGGGTCTCTGTGGTGGAGCTCCCAGTGATCAGACATTATCACCTATCCAAAGGACTGTGAATGTATCGTAAATGAAGGAAAACCTCTTTAATTCTACATGGTAAGGTATTCAGCATACCAGCAGTACTTGAAATAAAGATAGCTAAAACAGCCGAGTGCTATATTTTAGGTATTCCTGTACAGCATATAGTAATCTATATATTCCATGTAATAATGACTTTTATTGCATTAATCCCACTTCCCCCTTTATTTCTTAACTTCAGTTCAACAACATAGATGCCATCACAGATGATACATTTTGCAAAGCAAATGACACCCGCTACCTACGAACCAGACTGGATGAGGTCAGAATGGAAGGAAACCCAGTGATCCTAGGAAAATATCCAAACAGCTTCACCTGCCTGAGAATTTTACCTTATGGTTCATATTTTAAATAATGAGTCTGCATTCAATTCCATTCATGGCATCTGAGTTACTTGCCCTTATTCCCAATCAATAGAAACAAGTAGGTCACAAGTTTAGAAACTACCTAAAGTTTTAGAACTTTTTTTTTTAGTTTATAAATCAATAGCACAGGTGATGATGGTAAACTTTATAGTACATTTTATTACAGAAAAATGCTCCTTTATTATTATCCTCCTTCACCTCCTGCACTTATCACTATCTTTAAATAAACTCACCTGGTAGTTCAGCTCTGTAAGGAGAGGAGTCTCTCACTTTAAGGTTTAACCACCTCTCCTTATCTGACTGCACTCTATGCAGGGACTGCTGCATTTCCTATAAGTGCTTTCAGAACACTGATCAGTGCAGGCGAAGAAAAAGGGAAAACACAAGATAAAGAAGCATTTTTCTTTAATAAAATATATTACAACTTTTACAGTTATCATCTGCACTATTGATTTATGAAATAAAAAAAGTTTTAAAAATTTAGGTATGCTTTAAGAATTTTGTGCAGCAAAAGTTTTCAAATTTACAATAGTCTATTCAACAGTATACAGATGTGTCCACCCTTACCTTACATCACATTTGGTTAAGAGCAGTTTTTCATGTAACAGATTCAACTCAATATCGCAAAACATGCTAGCAAAACACTTGACAAGCTGCAACCCACATAACCACTGGGTGGCCAAACACATAGGATAGACATCATCTGAGTGTATTGTAAAACAGTCATCTTATGTCCTATATCTTAGGATATGGTAAACCAAGAGGAAGGGTAAGGAAGGATACATCTGTAGTGGTGATAACACAGTAGTGTAAAGCTACCTCTATGCCACTGCCACATACACGTGCAAATCTTATAAAAGAGCTGGGGATACACACAGGAACATAGCACTCATTTATTAAACATGAAGTATGAAATATTTGTTCATTAAGTCACAGTTGTAACTTAAAGGGATTGTCCAGGCTAAAATGTATTAATTAGGCCAGGGGAGGTGAAAAAATAAAAGAAAACCATACTCACCTGTCCCCGGGGCTCCGGCACCTCCCTGCGCGATCCGATCCTGCAGCTCCGTTGCGGTCTTCTGGCTGAAGTATCCTCCACACATGACAGCTGAGGCCAATCAGCAGCCTCAAGAAGGGAACAGGGGATGTCACTAGCTGTGACGTCCACAGCTCCCTTCCACTGAGGCCACTGATTGACCTCAGCAGTCACGTGACTGCCTAGACCAATCAGCGGCCTCAGTGGAAGGGAACCAGGACGTTATAGCCGGTGAGAAATTCAACTGCAAGAAAGCAGCCAAGCTGCAAGACCGGACCTCTCTGGGAGGACATCGGAGCATCGGAGACAAGCGAGTATGTTTTTTTGGTTTTTTTCGGCCCCCAGCCTAATTAGAAAATATTGTTTAACTTGGACAACCTTTTTAAGGCTTTCTTCACATGTTGCAGTTTTAACATATTTTTCCATTATAGTTTTATTCATTGGAGAACCCAAAGAACACAATTCTATTTACTGTGACTGAATATTAGAAAAAAATTGCATGAACGAAGCCAATATGAAAATGCAACCAAAATGCATACCATACGGTGCAGTAATTAAAGACTATCCGTCACATACTGATTTCTTAGGAGTCCACTCGGTGATTGACAGCTAACTCTGATAAGGATCGCCTACTGGACTCCTAAGCATAGAAAAAAGCAGGGATATAAATGAATAAATTCCAAGATATACTGAATCTTTACACACAAAACTAAATATCAATCTACTCAGCTCCTCCTGCTCTATAGCAGGCCACAAAGAAGTTTAGTGAAGTTTATGCCGCAATGTGTGAACATACCCATAGAAGGCAACCAATTAAGCTTTGAGCATCACCTTTGAAACTAAAACCTCTCTTTTTAAAGTTATACCTGTAAAATCAACCACTAACCTCAAAAAGGTCTCCACTTCAAAAACCTTTACCACTAACATCTGAACATTGCACATTGTAATTTTCACTAGTTGTATCTTATTAGAGGGACTGTTTGACCCACTGTCTAAGCTCCTTGTCTACCCCATATTTTGGAAGATGTAGGTATGTGCATGTATGCAAGCTTGCCAAAAACTAGAGTGAGTATAGCCCTGGACAGTTCACACTCTTAGGTCCTATTTACACATCAGTGTTTTGATCAGTCTTTTACATTAGCAATTACAAGCCAAAGCCAGGAGAAGGTGAAAACCACAGAGCAGGTGCAAACCTTTCCATTATACCTCATCTCTGTGTAGTCTCCACTCCACTCCACTGGTTTTGGCTCATGAACCCTGTTTGAAAAGTCCTTAGAATGAGATATCACTAATAATAGGAGTGCTATAACTGCAATGACTAATGCTGGGCACCATGAAGTTTTCTTACTGAACCACCTCCAAAAATGTATTTTATCCTTTTATTCTAATATCTTCATTCTCTGTTCGCTCCTTCCTTCGACTGTGTGGACCTCAAGTCGCTTTCTCAGTTCACACATTCCACTGTGTCTCATAGGAATCACTAGAGAACATGACAAAGAAAAACCTCTAATTCAGAGAGTCTTTATACAGCATGTACATGGCCAATAGGGGTTGTCCATATAAAAAAATAACTATATGTTTAAATGGCTCACCATGATGTACAAAAAATGTAAAAGAAAAAAAAAAGTCATACTAACCTTGCAAACCCCCGGTACTCTTGTTGTCTCACTATAAATTCTCTCAGAAAATTTCAGGAAAAAAAAAGCTTATTTGTGAAGATGAACAACAAACTACACCACTAATACCTTTTATCCTCTTCCTGATAGAAGCCAGTGCATGCAACAAATGTCTTTGGTTTGCGGCTTCAACTAATACAGTTAGGGTAACTTCACATCTGCCCTGGATTTCTGCTTTTCTGTTCCGTTATAGAAACAGAAAAGTGGAAATCCTGCTATGAACAGATCCAGAGGGACCCTATTGATTATAATGGGGTCCTTAGCGCATCCGTTATGGTACCCACCATTAAGGTGGAAGAAAAAGTCCTGTATGCAGGATTTATTGTATGCAATTGCAACGGGGCCTCCATTGCAGATGTGAACCCTTATTCTGTAAAACTACTAACTTTCAGTACAGAACAAATTCATGCTTACAAACCTCTGGATTTAGTGCACAGTGCGCTTACATGATGAAAAATATATAAATATACATGCTAATCTGTAAATCACACTGGTCATTAAAAACTAAGATATTAGGAAAGGTACAAAGGGATAACTACTCTAAAACAGGAGTAGCCATGTGATAACTAGTATTACCTTCTCCTGGATGTACTTACTGTACCTTCTTTAATCACATCTGATAATATGATTACTGACGGCTTGCATGCTTTGTGCTTGTGTGATACATCACTGTGCCACTAGCAATATACCACTAAGGAAAAGCAATGTCTTCAACCACTATTCCTAGGTTGTGCTCTGTAGCAAAAGCTTACAATTCAGTCACACTGTGCAGCGATCTCTGGAAACTCTATTAATGAAGTTTTAATTTTTTTTATATCAGTTTCACGTCTTTGCATGTTTATGAGAGTTATTATTGTTAAAACAAGAAAATATATAAGATAGTAAGAATCTTGGTTGAGCCAAGCCTTAACAAAATATGCATTTGTTTGTACTTAATAAATGTATTTACATAGTGCTGTTAACATACAAGTTATTTAGTGTCCTGTGTGATTTTCTTATCGAAACAATATAAACTTTCATTTTTTTTTTTTTTAAATCTAGCACAATTTGGGCAGAATTTGCAATTAGCCCATATTTTGGTAGATGAAGGTGCAACAACTCTTTCTTTCTACCCACACACCATAACTGCAAATATGTGCCAGCTACGAGCTGCCATAAATTTGCATTATAATTTATGCAGCTTCCTAGTGTATAATCCAGTAAATTGGACAAAGTGTGGAAGTCACGCCCCCTCCAACTTTTCAGGTAAAATGGCAAAAGCAGTGGCAAAAAGCCACAAAGTTTGTGACAAAATTTGTGGCTTTTGTATGCTACACTTCACTACACATCCTAGTACAGTAGTAGCTTAAAGGGAATCTGTCAGGGCAATTTGGGACACTAAACCAGCCACACGTCAATATTGACCTGGGGTTTATTGTCCCAAATCACCCTGTTATAACGCAATCCATGGCCGCATTAAAAATAAAAAACCTTTATACTCACCCTGCCGCTGTACTCCCTGCGCCTGCGCAGTTCTTCAATGAAGCCAGAGGAGTACACCTCAGCTTCAATGCGCATGTCCAGTACCTCCGGCAATTGCACAGTGAAGCCGTGGTGTCCATCTTCGGCTTCATTGAAGAACAGCGCAGGCGCCAGGAGATGTGCCAACAAAGAATCTCATGAATAAGCCGGACTGTTCTCGGCCGAACAGCGTACATTGGACCCATCTCTAGGTAAGTATAAAGGTTTTTTATTTTTAATGCGCCTACATTTTTAATGCGATTGCATTACAACAGGGCGATTTGGGACACTAAACCCCTGGTCTATAAGGACCTGTGGGTGGTTTAGTGTAGTGTCCCAGATTTACCTGACAGATTCCCTTTATATAAAAAAAAAATTAAAACTTTACAGTCTCTCAAGTTATAATGACAAGTAATTTAGTGACAGGTAAATGAAGCACTATACGGGATTTCACCTATGAAAGGTAATTCACTTTTTGTACAGGAATCCTGCTTGAAGCACTAGTCCTCCTGCACACGCTCTATATTCTCTGTATTATGTGATCCCCAACCTTTTATAAGTCACAAGCCACTTTCATAATGACAGATGGTGTCGCCCCAAGAAAGAAGAAAGCAAATGTTGTCTTAGACACAACCACCCACAATTGCAGTAAAAAGTGGTGTTCTAAGAGCGTGGTCTTATCAAAAAATATGGTTAATATGGAAAAATGGAAATCCGTCACAGAAAAATGTGGTCTAGGTAAGGGGGTCAAAGAGGTGGTCTTTTGGAGAGGTTTCACTGTTTATGACAGGGCTTTACCCCAATGATCACAGCCAGTGAAACTGTTTTGACTCTAGTACCGAGCTTTAATAATGCAATGATGTTCCCAGTGTAGCTAGAGCACAAAAGTTTCTGGAGAACCACATGTGACTCCTGACCCGCTGAATGGTGAATATTGCTGCATAACATCAGCAAAAACAGGCCAAGGAAATTTTGGAGAGCACAAGAAGTTCCTACTCTGCCTAAGGAGTATGAACCAAGGGAGCACATCTTGTGACATCTCAAGAGTGATGTACCAGATTGAACAGCAGATTCTTCCTCTTTTCTTTTGTATTCCGTTTTGCATGTGGGGGATGTGTGCAGAGCGGAATAGATAAACATGTATGTGCCATCACTCAAATAGCTCCTAAATGTTCCCAGTCTGAAATCAATACATAGTTTCACCAACTAACCATCAATTACAGATTTATTGCAAAGGATAAAGACTGCAGAGAATACTTCATGCAACACTTGAGGATTCTGCAGATTTCTACAGATTTCATTCAGCTTATGCATGGGAATATATACAGTACGTTGGATGTGAAGTTGGCCTTAAAGAGGATCTTTCACCACCTCCAACAAGTCCAGCTCTTTACATTAGTTAATAGCCTCCCCTCCACAGTTTCCAGCACAGTTGGATTTTTTTTTCTCTAGCCCCCACCATTCCTGAGCAATCTATGCTGTTAATTTTGGTACCTGATATGCTATTTAGACTCTGTACTGTCAGGTTGGCGGTGTCAGGCAGGAACAGAAAAGGGGTGTGATTCTGAGCTCTGACCCTGGCTGCCTCTGATTCGTGCTCTGAATCACACCCCCTGCCTGACACTGACCACCTGACATTACAGAGCTTATATAGCACATCAGGCACCAAAACTAATTGCACTTGTTGCTTGGAGAATAGTGGGGGCTAGAGAGAAAACTCCAACTGTGCTTGAATCAGTGGAGCAGCGCCTATTAACAGATGCTAAGAACTGGAATAGGTGGAGGTCGTGAATATATTACTATAAGTAATTGTTACATTTTTTGGAACAACCGGTGAATTGCCACAGTGCAGACTTTTAAAGTAATACATCATTTCATTCACCAATACAGCAGAATATTTATTTGGTCATTTAATCTGCACATGCAGATAGGGCAATGATAACATGGATTTCACACATAGTACTTTGTCTCATACATAGTACTTCAGCTCCCACTGAAGTCAATGGGAGCTGAGCTGCTGTACCAGCGCCCAGCCACTATACAGGGTATGGACAGGGAAGCAGTTCTGTATGGCTGGTCAGTGTGGTGGCCAGCTGTCAGCCACTCAATCATCATATATTTTTGGCCTATCGTAAGAATAGGCCATAAAACTTTAAATCCCAGATGACCCATTTAAGAGTTGATGCAAAGAAGGTGTACATATTACAATAGATTTTTTTTCCATAAATACATAATTTTACAGAATAATTTTATACACCGCAAATGAGATTAAAGTAACACAACATTTTTTCCTGTTTCTTCTGTGTTCACAAATGCCACCATTATCACCCTAGTTTGCAGCCTGAACATATAAAGTAGGGCCCAAGAGGACATTAAATTTATTTTAAAAAGAGCTACTGAGTGCCACAAATGATAAAGACCCTCCTTGGGAGTATACTGGTCCCATGTATTTCCAGGAATTTAATTTAAACACTATACATGAACCTGAAGAAACACATCCAACATTTATTCCGCTACCTAACCTATGTTCAGAAATACCCCCAAATGTTTTCTTTCTAACCCCATTTGTCATAAAGCCCCTATGATTGGGATTTGGAGGAGTGATCAGTAGTTTTTTTCAGTAGTAGTATTTTTTTTAAGTGGCACAGTACTTTGACAAAATTTGTCTCTCTCCTCTCACAGAACAATTAATAAGAGAGATAAAAGAGCCCTGTACATGGCCAAGGTCCATTCAGAATGGTCCATGAACATTGCTGTATGCCAAAGATGCCACAACTACCATCTATGTGGAGGAAGATGGGTGGTCGATCCAGAAGGAGGTGAGTGATTGGTGGCTAGGGTGTGCGATCAGTTATTAGGGGTCGAACACAATTGCACATGACCTGCTTGTACTTTTCTCTCTTCCCATAGAATCCTTTAGTCAAAGGGACACAGAAACCCATCAGAGGCCCTGTAATGTGCAGTACTGGTAGCGATCACTCGATCAGAGACAATTACAATGGTGCCTCATCAATGCTGTAGGGTCTAAGTTACCACTGACAGCTGAGGGAACACATACTCATATACATCTGAGCTTTTCTTTACACCAAATGAAATGAAGGAAATTTCCCATCACACATCACTAAAAGAAGTAGCCTAATGTTTATAAAACATTTACAGTAAAAATGTGTCCTACCTTATACTGAGAGAACGTACTCTGGCGATATTCACACCACTCTGTAAAAGTAGAAAGAGTGCGGAAAAAGCCCAGCAAATTCAGGGATTTTTGCGTCCTGAAAAATATTGGTCATAAAAAAGAAAACATTTTTTGGTATAAAATTAAAAGTATATGTGCGTGTCTGTTACAGTTCAGAACAAAGGACCACATGTTGCAATACACAGAAGAAGCTCCAGTAACACAAGCATGCCCTCATCATAGGTGTGATAAATTTCTAAAATAATTATGAATCATTGCATAAGAAGAAAATGTGTCTCAGAAGTGTATGAATGAGAGCACTCAATTCATTTTAATATGCTGGTAACCATATACATTTGCTTGCTAATACTAATAGTGGGATTTTTGTGTACTCACCGTAAAATCCTTTTCTCGTTGTATTCACTGGGGGACACAGCACCATGGGTATAGACCTGGTCACTAGGAGACAAGACACTAGGAAAAAGCAAAAGCTGTTGGCTCCGCCTCCAGGCTATACCCTGCCACAGACACTGTGCATGAATCAGTTTGTACCGTAGCAGTAGGAGAGAGAGACACAAAGGAACATGGAACCAACAACCACCAACAATGCCTGAACCCAAAAAGGAACCAACACAGTTCGGGCAGGAACACTGAAAAAAACAAGGGAGGGATCTGTGTCCCCCAGTGAATACAACGAGAAAAGGATTTTACGGTGAGTACACAAAAATCCCACTTTCTCGTCTACTTCACTGGGGGACACAGCACCATGGGATGTCCTAAAGCAGTCCCAGAGGGTGGGAATAACACGGCCATGCAAACCTGTAATACTCAACCGCTTCCAGAAACTTACAACCCAAATTGGCATCAGCAGAGGCCACAGAATGAATCTGGAGAAACTTAGAGAAAAAGGATGGAGGCCCAGTGGGATACTTACAGACCTGGGAAGCATAAGCCTGATGCCGGAGGCCCCGGGAACTCCAACAGCTCTAGAGGAGAGAGCCGTCACACGAAAGGCAGAGCCTTACTCTTAAATCGATAGGTCTCCCTAATCTCAGACCAAAGCCATCGGAAGATGAGAGCTCTGGAAGCAGGCAGGCCCTGGTAAGGGCACTCAGGGAGAATGAGCAAAGCGTCCGAACAAGAGAAAGGATCCGTGAGGAACAGTATACACGCAAATTGCCCGGGCAACAACCGGGCAGGGAAGAGCAAGCACTCACACGGACGCCTGGGGACCGAGCAGAAAGAGGGCAAGAACAAGTTCTCGAAGTGGAAGCAGGAAAAACACCCTAAGAAAAAAAAGACTGTGGCAGACAGAGGAAAACCTTATCCTTGTGGAGGACCAGAAAGGGAGGCTGCCGAAAAAAAGGGGCAGCCAATTAGGGACCCCTGCGGATGGAGGTAATGGCCACCAGAAACTCATTCTACCAGGACAGAAGGCAAAAAAAAAAAGGATATCATAGGCTCGAAGGGGAGAACCTGAAGCACCTTAAAGATGAGGTTAAGATCCCACGGATCCAAGGGTTCCAAAGGAGCACAGAGTGGCACTCCTGTAGGAAAGTCTTTTAAAAAGAAAGAAAACTAAGACCTTGATCCAGACCAGACTGGAGAAGATCCGATGAGAATCGTTACTCTTCCAACGGTGGACGTAAGCCTTCCACGTTTGATGGCAGATCTAAGCTATCTGGAATTTCCGGGCCTTGAGTATGTTAGAATAACAAACTCCGAAAAAACCACAATGCCTCAAACCTCGGATTGAACAGCCACGCCGTAAACGCAGCTGAGTCAAGGTGGGGAGGAACAGCAGTCCTCGAGACAGAAGGTCGACCAGCAGAGGAAGAGGCCAGGAGCATCCGCCAACAGGAAAATGAGATCCACATACCAGACCCGGCAGGGCCAATCTGGTGCCACCAGGATATCTTGAAACCCCTTGGTCTTGAGATTCTGGAGGACCCAAGGGAGAAGAGGAAGTGAAAAACCGAACTTACAAGAGCACCAGCGGTGATGGCTCGAGGATCCAGAGACCTGGCAATTTAGCCGGGGACCTTGTGGTTCTGGCGGAGACTAAAAAATGTCGACGTTTGTCACACCACAGCGGGAGCACAGTGGATGGAAGATCTGCAGATAAAGCGACCCTCGCCCGGAGCAATATTTTCTCGACTCAAGTAGTCTGCCACCCAGAAAAAGGTTGACCACCGAAAGAGCTGGAACAAGGCGCTCCACCCAAGGAAGAAATTGTGAGGCTTCTAGTAAGGCCGCACAGCTCCTGGTGCCACGCTGAGGGTTCAAGTAGGCGACCATGGAGGAGAGGTCAGTCTGGACTGTGACAGATGTCCTTGGAGAAGAGAGGTCCAAGGAGTAAGGGCAAATAAGATAGCCCTGGGATCCAGCAGGTTGAACCAGAGGGAGGAATCGGCCCTGGACCACAGGCCCTGAACAATCAAAGCATCGAGGACCACTCCCCAGCCGGGGAAATTGGCGGCAGTGGGAATCACTTACCAACAGAGGGGAAGAAGGACTTCCCTTGAGAAATTCCTGGGGAGGAATATACACTAAAGAATCTCTCAGTGAACCAAGGTGGAAAGAGAACCAAGCAGATGAGGCTGTCCGGAGATTTGTCCCAGCAGGCCGTAATCTTCAAGAGGAGAGAACGACAGAGTGAATGAAAGGTACAGCCTAGATGGTTGAGGCGATCGTGCACAGGACCCACATGTCGATTTAAAGACAGCAAGGAGAGTACCTCCAAAGGCGGGACACTCAGGATCTTGGCCTCCGGAGGGAGAATCACACCCTGGAGCGAGCAGAGGATCATGTCCCGGATTCCATGTGCTTAGAGGACACGAGACATCCTCATAGATGAGCCAGCAGAACCGGCGAAGAACATCCAAGGTGAACCACAAGCTGGTCAGATTGTCTGACCTGGAGGGGCTTCACCAGGAGGTCGTCAAAGTCTGAAAACACGGCAGCACCTCTGGCGCAGAGGATGGCCATGAGAGACGCCATCACTGAGGGAAAAAACCTCCGGTGGCAGAGGCCAGCCTGAAGGGGAGAGAGACAACTGGAAAGGTCAAGGATCCACAGCAAAAACGAAGAAACCGCTGACGGCACAGCGAGATGATGTAGATGGACGAAGAATTCGCCCATCTCCAGGGATGCCACCACAGACTGCATAGACTACAACGGAGCCTGCAGGCATGGAAGAACCTGTGGAGCCCTTTCAGGTCCATGATGGGACAGAGGAAGCCGTCCTTCTAGGCGAATGGAGAACAGGTAAGAATAGTAACCCCAGATACACTCTGCAACGGGAACAGGGACGCTGACTCCCTGCCGCTGGAGATTGGAGACAGCCTGGATTGTCCGACATAGCGAAGGCAAAGAGACTCCAGCGAAAACTGGAGTAGCCGGACGACACCGCCTCTCAGGCCCAGGCTCCAGACGTCCCGCCATTTGAGATGCCCAGAGAGGGGAAAAAACTTCATGCCGAGGAGGTTAGGAAGAGGAAGACCTGGACGACCTAGTGCAGAACCGTCAGGGAGGCCTGGACTTGAAAGAAGCTTTCTGGAGCAGGAGAACGGCTGACACATAGGACGCCTCTGAGGGAGGAAGAATCTATTCCCCCGTGGCCTCAGGGATAAGCTTCTCGACGCCCTTAACAAAAAATTTGGCCCAGGACGACCTGGAAAGGGAGAAGGGCTGCGTTCGCCTTCTTGGAGGCGGACCCAGTGTTCCACAACGGATCCCAACGGTATGGCAGATAATCACTGCATTGGCGGCCGCCTTAGCAGATTTGGGAGGCATCTCCAGTTATTGGGAAGCGTTCAGGATCTCAGAGACGAGCGGCTGGAGGGAAACTGCATCAGGGAGGTTTGACTGAAGCTGTTTGGCCCAGGAAAAGAAGGCCTTGATGACCCAAGAGGCAGCGAAGGAGAGCCGCAGGGAGAAACCAGCCACTACGAAGGCCACCCTGGTGAGGGAAGCCACCTTCTTGCAGCAATGCAATAGCCAGCATTTAGGGCAATGCAATGTATCAGTTCTGCATTGCAAACAATACAACAGATGCGATCCGATCTCACTCCGAGGGATCACTGAGGTAGGCAAAATCTGCTGAAGGCAGACTAGAAGCCTTGGAGAGCCTAGCTATCATGGGATCCACCGTGGGAGGCTCTTAGTGATAGGAAGCGACACATGGGGCGGCTCGCTGACAAAATGTCAAGACAGGCCAGCTTGCGCTCACTAGTTACTGATATCTAAGTACCGTGCGCTAACCGATTGCACCACTGGAGCAACCTGCTTCCCTTGCCTCGGATGTTCATCATTGCCAGCCAGGGAGAGCTAGAGACGTGTGTCACAGCATAGCCTGGCAGAACTGCCCGAGCTCACCTTCCACTTGGAGACACACAGGTCAAGGGAAGGGATGTCCGATTTCCTAGTCGAAGACAGAGGATGGTCCAGGGAGAAGTCACTGTGCCCTCAAGATGATATCAAACATCCAGTGGCAGAAAGAGATGTCCACTTGAGGGGATGAGTCCGGGTCCTCAGAGATCTGTAGGGTCTCTATCGCATAGATGACTCCCGCGTAGCAGCAAATATAGATGAGCCTAGCTGAAGCTCCGAGTCGGAGTCAGAGGCGTCCCCAGTTAAATAGACCGAGCAGAGGGAGGAAGGTATCCGCCTGTCGGAGTGGAGCCGTGAGCTGAGTTCCTATCTGGGGAGTACCCAGAGGAAGAGGTGGCGGACCGTGAACCGTAGGAAGACTTCCTGATCCTTTTGAGGCTCCTGGAGCTGCGACGGGAACTATGAGGGTGTCCAGGGAGATCCCTAGAAGCAGCCGACTGAGCGGCGATGTGGGAAAGCAGCCCTTCCAAGTTTCCAGCACTGACTAGTTAAGTCTGGTAAGGACACCATGGCCAAGGTTTGGGAGGCCGCCCAATCCGGGGGATGGAAAAACCGGAGAGGGGCCAGGAGGTTACTGACTGGCTGAGGCGGAAGGCAGAGAGAGCACATGGGCTCGGGCTGTCCGCATGGCAACTGTTTTTGATACAGCGGGTGCACGTATAAAAACGTGACGCAACCAGAGGGGCCGGAGGGGGAGCCCAAGAAAATTAGGGTAACCCAGGGGGTTAGCCTACCAGACTGCAAAAGATGGCCGCTCACAAACTGCTGCAGCAAGGGTTCCGCAGGTGCAATGTGTCCCAGGGAACTGGGAAGAATCCCTGCTGTCCCAGCAAGCCAAAAAATAAATAAATAAGCCAATAAATAAATAAATTGAGAATATGAGGAGAGCAAAGCTCTTCCCCTGGTAAAAACAGGCTCAGTAGCTACTGGGCAGGCTGGATGGCTTGCCAGGACAGCCCCCCTGGCCAATGGAAGGCCCTAGGCGGAGTCTGGGTACCAGAAAAGCCTGGGAAAGGGACGGACCCGTTGCGGCCTAGTTCCCGGCCAGGCCTCGGACTCGCGTACAACGCGGCCGACCGTGAGGCACCGTCGGCGGCGCGGCGCGAACTCCGGAGGTTGCGCGGAGGCCTGGGAAAAGGTACCGGGGGGCCAGGAAAGGGGGTCCCCACACGGGGGGGGGCGGGGGGAACCGGGTGCCCCCCCCGACGGGGGCCGCTCGGTAGGAGCGACCAGAAAGCCCAAAAACGCCCCAGAAAAAAGGGGCTTATTTACTAAGATTTAAGGCCCAGTTCAGGGGAACCCTGTGATGCCCCCCCCTAAACAGGACCCATACTATTGTCCCCCTGGGAGATGGCACTAAGGGGCTTAGAGAGCCTGAAGGGGAGGTGGAGAGGGCCTGAAGGGGAGATGGAGAGGGGCTGAGGTAACTTTCATACTCACCAGCCTTCTATTCTTCTCATACTCACCAGTCTGGCGACTTCAGGCGCCGCAGGGGTCACCCCCTCGGTAGGACCTCGCACGTGGGAGTGGGGTCACCGGTACTCCGGCCGCTTTCGGGGTGCGGCGAATGGTGAGTGGGGACTGGGTGACCGGCGAGGCTGCTCTTTTGCAGAGCGCTGCGCCCGCAGGAGGGTATGACTAGTGTGGCGTACACGCTGACTACCCCCTGCACCTGAAAGAAAGGTAAAAATAAAAACGATGCAAGACAGAAGACCTGAGTCAGGTCGTGTCTGCCTCCTATGACACTAGGTTTCAAACTGATTCATGCACAGTGGCTGTGGCAGGGTATAGCCTGGAGGCGGAGCCAACAGCTTTTGCTTTTTCCTAGTGTCTTGTCTCCTAGTGACCAGGTCTATACCCATGGTGCTGTGTCCCCCAGTGAAGTAGACGAGAAAATGTGATTAGAGGCAAGACTCGCATCATCAAAAGCCTCCAGAAAACAGGGCTGTGAAGTCGGTAGGCCAAACCACTGACTTTGACGTGGATTTTTCCACAGTCTGGCTCAGACTCTCTCAATGGCTGACAGCCATGGTAAGTCAGAGGCATTAAAAATCCTCTAATTCATTAAGAAGGCAGTGGTTGGCTCCTATGAAAGTAAATATGTATCAAATTATGCTATATTGATAAATGTATAATGTAATTTAAAATATCACGATTATTAGTCTTTAAAGGGGAATCTGTCAGGCCAATCTGGGACACTAAACCACCCACAGGTCCTTATAGACCTGGGGTTTAGTGCTCCCAGATTGCCCGTGTTGTAATGCAACCGCAGCCGCAGGCGCATTAAAAATAAAAAACCTTTATACTTACCTAGAGAAGGGTCTGATCGACGCTGTTTGGTGAGATCGGTCCGGCTTATTCGATCAGGCACGCCTCCCAGTGCCTGCGCTGTTCTTCAGTGAAGCCAAAGATGGACCACCCCGGCTTCACTACGTAATTTCGGGGCATGCGCATTGAAGCTGAGGTGTACTCCTCTGGCTTCACTGGGGGGGGGGTGGAAGAACTGGGGGGGTGGGGGGGGGGGGGGGGGGGGGGGGGGTATAAAGCTTTTTTATTTTTAATGCGGCCATGGAGTGACGATATGACGGGGTGATTTAGGACACTAAACCCCAGGTCCATATGGACGTGTGGGTGGTTTAGTGTCCCAAATCTGACGTGACAGATTTCCCTCAGTTAACCAGAGTTATTAACTTTTTTCCCTGACTACCACTCCACCCATAATTGGCACCAAATCCACAGGCCCACTGGAAAATAAATGAAGACACAGTGACATCGCTTATAAATAAATTCAAAAATTGTGTCCCATTTTTTTTATATAACTGTAATTTTATTGAAAAATTTTTCATTAACAAGGAATAAAGAAAAAACAAAAAAACAATAATAATCAAACAAACAGGAAGCATTGAGGTAAATAGAGGCTATCTGCCTCCTCCCCCTTAAGCAATATGCATTTAAATTAAGCAGTGAACAAGGGAGGGGGGAATGGAGGGGTTAAGAAGACAAGGGTAGGACCAAAGGGAAGGGGGGGGAGGGAAGGAGAGGACTAGAGATCAGAGACCCTGTGATGTACAATACATGTCCCAGGGTGCCCAAATAGCCCCAAAGGCTTCCCGTGAATTATGTAGGCCAGCAGTCAGGTATTCAAGACTCCTCACATCCTTCATTCTAGCCACAAGCTCAAGACTAGATGGGGGACTCACCTTCTTCCAGTTTCTAGCTATGAGAGTTTTAGCTGCAGTACAAAGATGCAAGAAAAGCCTGGATGACTTATTGCTCAGGTGTCTGGGGGGAAGGTTCAGGAGATAAAGAAGAGGGTCAAGAGGAACCTCTTGCAAAAAGAGAGCAGTCGTCAGAGTCCTGACCTCCCTCCAAAAACCGAGGATGAGAGGGCACGTCCAAAAGATATGGTGCAGGGTACCCACCGCAGCTCCACAGCGCCAGCACCATGGGGGAACTAATGGGTTTAAAGTATGAAGGAGAGCCGGGGTATGATACCAATGCATCAACAGCTTATACTGCGTTTCCCTAAACGTAATGCACTGAGATGATTTCTGGGCCCGAGACCATACAATCCGCCACTGTTCCTGGGAGATGGGTTTACCCACCGCCTCCTCCCATTTAAGCATATAGCGATGATTAACAGGAGAGCCTGTAGTTTGTGAGTTAAGAAGTTGGTAAATAGAGGATATAAAGCCCCTAGTGGACGTGCCTGCACGGCAAATCTTTTCAAAAGCGGTGGGGAGTGACACCTTAAGAGACCCATGGAGGGAGCGGACAAAGTGAACCACCTGCAAGTAATGGAACCATTCAGTACTTGGCAGGTTTTGATTAGCTGTAAGATAAGCAAAGGACCTGAGTTCCAAGGTTCCAGGGTCAACCATGTCAGCAATCCGGTAAAGGCCAGCTTCAGACCACACTTTAGTCATGGCAGAAGTCAGGCTCTCTGGGAGAAGGGGGTTGTATAGTATGGAGACCATAGATGAGCGCGGGGACATCAGGGAGAATCTAGCACAACAGGTAGACCAGATAGATCTAGTAAACCGAATGGGGCCCAACAGGTACGAGGCAGGGGGGGGGGGGGGGGAGCTGACCCACAGAAGCGCGTTAGGATGCATGGGTGCCAGCCATAGCTTCTCTATCTGCACCCATCTGGTGTATGCTGGCATAGCCGCCCAGAATGGGATATGGCGTAAGTGGGCCGCCCAGTAATAATGTAACAGATGTGGGACAGCCATACCCCCAGACCCCCTATCCGCCAGCATAACAGATCTAGGTATTCGGTGTCGTTTTGCTTTCCAGATAAACTGGAAGATAGCTTTCTGTAGGTTCCGTAATTCTCCCCGAGGTATCGCGACTGGGAGCGTCTCGAAAAAATACAGTAGCTTCGGGAGGAGAGTCATCTTGACCGCAGCAATTCTCCCCAAAAGGGAGATAGGCAAGGGTTGCCATTTGTCCAATAGGGCTCTTAGCTCACAAAACAACCGCGGGTAGTTTGCCGAGTAGAGGGTCGCATAGGAGGTGGATATATGGACTCCCAGGTAGCGGATAGAGGACTCCCGCCACTGGAAATCGTAATTACTGCGGAGGAGAAGGAGAAGGTCCCGTGGGATGTTAAGTGGGAGTGCCTCAGTCTTCGCGGGGTTCACCTTATACCCTGAGAGATCACCATAGGTCTCTAGCGAGCGCAGCAAGTTTGGAAGGGTAGTATGAGGGGAGGTGAGAGTGAGGAGTACATCGTCCGCAAAGAGAGATATCTTAAATTCCTTATCTTGGACCATGATGCCCTTGATATTAGGGTCTCGCCTAATCTTGGCCGCTAGCGGTTCAATGCAGAGGGCAAATATGATGGGTGACAGGGGGCAACCCTGCCTAGTGCCATTTCGAATAGGGAAGAAGGGCGAAGATGCATGGGGAAGCTTAATTGCTGCTGAGGGTAAGGAGTAAAGGGCCTGGATAGCTGTGAGAAACGGTCCCGTAAGCCCGAACGCCTTAAGCGTAGTATGCATAAACGACCAATTTATGCGGTCAAAAGCCTTTTCAGCGTCCAGGCTCAAGAGAAGGGCCGGGGTAGAATAATGATTGGCCACCTCCACCAAATCCACAGTCCTCCTGGTGTTGTCACCACCCTGACGACAGGGGATGAATCCCACCTGGTCCTTATGGACAAGCAGAGGGAGCCAAGCATTCAGTCTATTGGCTAAGAGTTTGGTGAAAAGTTTCAGGTCCGTGTTCAGCAAAGCAATCGGTCGGTAGTTAGCACAATCCTGCAAGTCCTTACCCGGTTTAGGGACCAATGTGAGTAGTGAAGAGAGCATAGTCGGGGGTATAGGGGAACCTGAAAGGAAGGAATTGAAGAGGGACAATAGATGAGCAGAGAGTTCACCCTGGAAAACCTTATAATAATTGTAAGTGAACCCATCTGGGCCTGGGGCTTTCCCATTTGGGAGGTCCCTCAGGACCCCTTCTAGTTCCTCCCTGGTGATGGGGGTGTTCAGGGAGGTTAGGGCCTCAGGAGGAAGGCGTGGGAGACAACAATCCTTTAAATAGTCTTCCAGTAGTGTTGAGTCATCCCCAGGGAGTAGTGCTCGTGGGGGGGGTAAGTCATACAGCTTAGAGTAGTAAGAGTGGAACGCCAGCGCCACAGCATCAGGGTGATGTTGAAGAGTACCCGCGGGGTCACGGACAGAGTGTGGTGTGGAAGAGGCCCGATGATCCCTGAGGGTTCCTGCCAGGAGGGTATGAGATTTATTACCTCGTTCAAAAAACCGCTGACGGGTATAAAGGAGAAGTCGTTCCACATGGCGGGTCTCCAAATCACGGAGGTCCGCCCGGGCCAGGACCAAACGGCGAAGAACCCCCAGGGATGGATGCGCTGCCAAAGTCGTCGTAAGGGACCGAATACGGGCTTGGAGGAGCTGTTCCTGGGCCTGTCTGTCCCTTTTAAGCCTAGAAGCCAATGCGATACAGCATCCTCTCATGACCGCCTTATGGGCTTCCCAGAGAATGGCAAGAGAGTCTACCGAGCCTAAGTTGTCCCTAAAATAATCTATCAAGTGTGTGCGCAGGGTCTCGAGGGAGGTCGGCGAATTGAGCAGTGTTTCGTTAAGACGCCAATGACATTGGCGAGTAGGCACTGGAGTCGTAGATAAGGTAACCACGACTGGGGCATGATCAGACCAGGTGAGAGGGCCAATGTTCGTGTCCCTAAGCAAACGAAGAGCGGGAGCATTTCCAAAGAAGTAGTCAATGCGGGTGTGAGTGTTATGAGGGTGAGAAAAGAAGGTGTAGGAGCGCGCCGTAGGATTGTCCACTCGCCAAAGGTCATACAAAGAGTGGGCGCGGATCAGCCTGCGGAACTCCCTTGCAAGTTGGGCCAACCTATGGGGGGTTGGGCCCTGGGGTAACGCCAGACGATCCGCCCGTTCAGAGAAGACCATGTTAAAGTCTCCCCCCACCAGCCAAGCTGATGGTGGGAGAGCGCGCAGACGGGAGAATACCCGGCGCAAGAACGGGATCTGTGCTGAATTGGGGGCATAGACATTGCATAAAACAATCGGGGCACCATAAAGGAGCCCCTCCAAGATAACAAACCGGCCACCTGGGTCTATGTGGGAAGTCGTCACTGTAATTGGGCAGGATCGAGAAAGAAGGATAGCCACCCCAGCTCTGCGTCGATTGTGGAAGGCTGAAAAAGCTACGGGAAAATAATGCTTAGCGAAGGCAAAAGTACCAGCGCGGTCAAAATGAGTCTCCTGAAGAAACGCCACATCCGCTCGTAAGGAGCGGAGTTCTCTAAGGACGTGGCGCCTTTTAATGTTGGAACCCAGGCCCTGGACATTAATTGTCACGCACCTAACCATTGGGACCCAGGATTGGAGGACAGTGGCGGATTGCAATAAGCTCACCCATCTCACATGACGCTGGCAAGTTTCCCTCGGAGAGGCAAAAGGGCAATCCACAAACAGGAACCCAAAGTCGAGGCAGGGTCTCTAGATCAGGGAGGGGGGGGGGAAAGAGAGGGAGGGAGGGAGGCAAAAGACATCATAAATGACAAAGTAAAAATAAAAACAGTTAAACAATACTTTGTGGGCGAGGCTAAGTCACTCGCCTGGGGACCAATGAGGGCAGCCAGAGGTCCAATCAGGATCAATGGCCGCACAGTCCAAGTATCCCCTTAGGGGGGAGAGCGTGGACAGGAGGTCGGAGGGGAGGCGGTGGATCCCCAACCACCAGTAAAAAGAAGGAAGGAAGGGGAGTCACCGGAACCCCACCCCGCCCCACTCCGCTAAAACAATCCAACAATAAGCATAATAGATGAGACCCGTAGACCTAAAAAAGAAAAAAAGAGAAGCAAACATAACATTAAGGCATGCAGATTCCAAAGCACCACCGAGAAAAGGGAGAACGTCTCAAGGGGGGGCAGCCTCCTCAGGGATCAGTCTCCAGCCGGGGCCTCCGAGTGGTCACCACCGCGGAGGATGCATGACGTCGTCTGGGCTCCAATCGTTGCCAAACCGGTGGTGGGGGAGGGGGTGGAGAGAATAGCTCCCAGTCTGTTAAATCCGGCAGGGGAACATCCAATAGGTCACAGAAGAGAGGCAAATCCGCAAAGGAGCGAAGCGTAGCGGAGCGACCATCCCTACGAGCAATGAGAGCAAACGGAAATCCCCACCGGTAAGGAATTTGGTGCTCCTGAAGAATCTGGAGGAGGGGTCGGAGATGGCGGCATTTCTGGAGGGTGATTAGCGACAGATCCTGATAGAATTGTAGTGGAGCTCCCTGAAACTCGAAGTCTTTGAGTTTGCGCACTTTGCTCATTATAGCCTCTTTAAGGGTGAAGTCGTGGAGGCAGCAGATGACATCACGGGGTGTGGCGGAAGATCCTCTGGGTCGAAGGGCTCGATGTGCCCTATCAAACTTAATTTTGTGGGACGGGGGCTCCTGCAGTATAGTGTTGAAGACAGCCTCCAGCAGAACAGGCAGATCCTCAGATTGGTCAGCCTCTGGGAGTCCCTTGATGCATATATTGTTGCGCCGGCCCCTGTTGTCAAGATCCTCCAAGTGGCGTTGCATGTCCCGTATAGCTGAACCCTGTTCAGTGGTAGTATCATGCAGTGAGGCAACATAGTCCCTGGTAGTGCCATGGTCATTCTCCAGCGTGTCCATTCGGTTAGCAATGGAGTGTAAATCAGTGCGGAGGGTAGCAATTTCAGATCGGAAGGATGCTGTGATTTCCGCAACCATACTTTTAAGGTCTTGTTTAGTAGTAAGTTGAGGAAGAAGGTCCGCCATGGATGATGGTGCTGAAGATGGGCCTGGAATGCAGCTCTGGGGGTACAGGACTGGAGGGGGGGGAGCCATAATCCTTGGGAGTGCGGGGCGGAGGAGCCCCTACGCCAGCGCCTTCCACCGCGCCATCCCCCTCTGAGCTATGGAGGGGAGGGGCGATGGGGGAAGATAGTAGATGGGGGGCCACAGAGACCAGCTCTGTGGCCACAGGCTGCAACTCATCAGCGGTGTAGGAGGGAGCAGAGCCACTGACCTCAGAACTCCTTGAGAAGCTGGAAACATCCGGGGTCCTCTCATGCCGCTCTGCCAGGAGTGCTGGTGAAGCAGAATGTAGTTGCTGGGACATCCCAGGGTGAGGAGACTGTGGGAGTACTCGTGCTGGGGAAACTCTGGGTTGCCCAGGCGCCGACAGGGATCTCTGTTGAAGCGGCGCTCCGCTGGCTGACAGGGGGAGCGCGGGAGGAGAGAAGCTGCGCTGCGACCCCTGTGTCTGGAGAGCGGAGGAAATCCAAGATGGCCGCCCCGCAGCAGCCTGGCCCGGTAGAGAAGGCCGCTGGGCCAGAAAGGCGTCCAGGGTGGCCCCCCCAGACCTCTCCACGGGCGCTGGGGTGCCCGGGGCCACCTTCCTCGGTAAGCGCTTGCCCATACTGCGCCTGCTGAGGGGTCCACGGGTCTCAGTAGCGGGGGAGCGGAGAAGGACCTGCGCGCGTGCTACTCCATGCGCGTCCAGGCCACGCCCCAATTGTGTCCCATTTATTTTCTTAAGAATCGAAAATCTGCATAAAGACCATAGTAAAAAAACACCCCTTTAAAAAAAAACCCCAGAAAAAAAAAAAAAAAATTTTTAAAAATTAAAAAAAAAAAATGTTTTTTTTTGGGGGTTTTTTTTTTTTTTTAAAAATTAACCCCTTTTTTTAAAAAAAGATAAAAAATTATTTTTTTTGTGGCCCCCTGGGGCCCCCTCCGTCCGGCTGTTTTTTGGATTGTCGCCTTTCAAAAAATCGCGCCGGTTTTTTTTTTTTTTCCCCCCCCACGCTCTTTCTTTTCTTTTTCCCCTTTCTTTTGTTTTGTTTGGTTGGGTTGGGGGTGCCCGGCGGCCGGGTGGGGGGTGGGTGGTGTTTTTTGTGGGGCGTTGGGGGGGGGGGGGCTTGTTGGGGGGGGGCCCTGGTGTTTGCCCCCCCAAAAAAACTTCAATTGATGACCTATCCTAAAAGTCATGGAAAACTCCTTTAAAAAGAACCAGTCTGCTCTCCTGGCATAACTTTCTTAGAAAGCAGTTATATTCCCATAATAAGTCTGGTATCTGGTATTTCTGCTAGAAATGTATGAATAAATTGAAAACTGGGTACTACTAGGTAGGGGAGTGTCCTTACAGAGTCTGACATTATCCTTAAAAAAATAAATAAATAAATAAAAAAATGGAAAATTCACTGTGGTGTAAAAGCGATTGAACAAAATAATAAAAAAAGAAAAAAAAAAAAAAGTGTACTCCAAAAGATGAAATTTTGCTCTTGGCCATGTGCACTGTCTGGGTAGAAAAAAAAAAAAATAATGGACAGAAGTGCCATTAAAAGGGAGTCTATCACCAGGAAACACAATATAGAGCCAGCCACAGTACTGCAGGGAACATTATGCCTTTAGATGGCATATTTATTGGACTAACTAAAGGTATGATGGTACTCTGCCTAAAGTCACCTGCATTGCATTGTGTCTGATTTTATATTGAGTTTCCTGTTGCCCTCCACCACAAAGAATTAGATCCTTTATTTTATCAAAATGCCATCTACATGTAATGAAGCAAAAAAAATTCAACTAAACAAAAACAAAACTCATCTAAAATGTAACTGTTTTCCTTACCAAGCTATTCCTTTCATAGTCAAAAGCAAGAAGAGAAACCTCTTCATCAGCATTAACAAAAGCCCAGCAAAAGTACTTATATACATGTACATCATTATATCTGTTCTTATAGAAACCTTAAATTACATGTGTAAGTTCTTAGTGAAATACTAACTCCAGCTCAGCACTGAAAGGGGGCACCAGGGAGCTCGCCTACTTCCCATCCACATCTATAGTAGATAGCTCTACTATAAACAAACCCTCAGACCCCAGGAGGACCACTTCCCTTTCCAGCAGACCATCAGAAACAGAGCATGACCTCCAAATTCAATAAACAACTCTTGTAGTACTTACTGTACTTTAATATGGATAATCTGAATGTTTCTTTTCTTAAACTTTTTTCAAGATTATATGGTTCATAAGAGGCTGAATATAATAATGCTATTGATAATTATAGTGTTTTCAAGTCTGCCCAAGTTCTCATAATGCTAAAGTCATATGTGCTTAACTAACAAATTCTGTCCACATGCTTTCATGTTTACAGTCATTTCTTTCTTGTGGGCCTCACCCACATTATGCACGATACCAAGACCATGTACAAAGGCAACACATCCTCTTTAATCCAATCCCGCCATGTGACGCACTATTATGCCATGGTGAGTCCTTTCCACAGACAGACTGTGTCATGGTAATGGTGAGGTCAAAGGGCTGTGCCCATTTCATTACTTATGGGTGCCAGCTGACAATCTACAGGTATGTTAAAGGTATATTTTCCTTACTGAAATATATGAAGCTGATATGAGGCTGATATCAAGAGAAATCAGCTTCCGAAATCCAGGAGCTTTTTTGGTGTATTGCTTATTTAAAGAGGACCTTTCACGTCCTCATGTATATGCTGTTTTACATACCGCTAGAAAGCCGACAGCACACTGTCAGAAGGGCGTTCCTGACAGTCTAGCTGCGCTGTGAGGAACGCCCTCCCTCACAGTACTAGTCCATAGCCAAGTACTGTCATAGGGGGCATTCCTTACAGCCCAGTGATGACGGTGAGCTGTAAGTAACGCCCCCCCCAGTACAAGTCTATGGACTAGTACTGTTGGGGAGGGTGTTCCTCACAGCGCAGCTAGACTGTCAGGAACGCCCTTCTGACAGTGAACGGTGAAATTTAGACCGCCGATATCTCCAGCCCCGGGGCATATATAACGGGAAAGCCGGCAGTGTGCTGAATTCAGAACGCTGTCAGCTTTCTAGCGGTATGTAAAACCGCATATACATGAGGACGTGAAAGGTCCTCTTTAACGTGTGCAAAATATGGATCAGATCGCAAACAAGCATATTTGGAGAAAAATCAGCTTCCAAAACATTTGGACTAGCTCAAAATACACACCAAAAATTCATCCAAGCATACTTGGGGTGTATTTTTCAACCCCCATTGACTTTAAAGTCAGCTGCAAAAACGCATGAAGCAAGTTCCAAGCACGCTGGAGTTTTGCATAATTGGAATACGCCATGTTAAACAACGCACTGAAGGGGCTGCAGTGATCCTTCACAGGCACAGACATTGACTTGTACGACATGTATTCACTGTATTAGGGAATACATTTATACAATGCAATGAAGATCGAAAGGATATTCAAACAAAAGCATTTCATTTGGCCTTACCGGGATACCAGCTTCATTAAATCTGAATACTCTTCATAGTCCATATGGATATTGATATGAATGACCTCACAGCTTTTAGTCTGTTAAAAATGAAACAATTTCAAGAGACTTATATGGCTATAAAGTCCTGACATGTCAATTTATTCACACAACACCAATAGAATATAGTTTTTGGTAAAATTCAGCCCATAAATTATAAATTCTTTTGTATTTATACTTCTCTTAAAAACTGCCAACATCCCCAGATATTCCAGGAATAATGCTGGAAGAGCTCCACCTGCTGTTTCTATAAAACACCTTTACTGTGTCCACCTCAATAAATGTGCTAATGTGGACATGGCTGATCAAGTCTTGCTTCTCTCTCAGCTCCGCAGAGTATGCAGAGGGATCCCTGGTGTGGTTAGCTGGCTGCTTCTGCAGCTGTAGCATCTTTTCTGCTTGTCAGAGGAGATGCTGAGCAAGTACAATTGCAGCAATGTCTTACTCCCTTATATCTAACATGCAAAGAAAACACTGCGCTGGCCTACCAGGAATCCCTATGCATACTCAGTCGACTGAGCATTCATAGATTTTTGTGGAAAAGAAGCATTTTTAAGTATAAATACAAACATCTGTATTATTAAAAAAAAAGATTTAGATATAAACAATATTCTTCATGGGACAACCACTTCAAAGATGGAACACTGAAGCTGCTTTTAAGATGTCTAAGTACAAGTCTATTATCACAAACAAACCCTTTAGCTGTGAAGCATCTGGCTAATAACTACATGCAGGGCAGCTGTAGGGACACAACTTTAAAATCTTTAAAGTGGCTAAACTGGAGCTACTTTGAAAATTTACATTAAAACGTAACTAAACTTTTGCACAACTTTTGATTTACTGGCAGTATTTGAGTCGTTAATACATTTTCTAATATGCTTAATTAACAAATTTTGCTCCTTTCTGTGAAATCCTGCATCTTTTTATTCTTTCCCTGGCTTCTATATTGAGAGCTGTTCCTGTCTCTCAGTAAGTATCTGTGTATGGAGTAGAGGCTTAGAGTCCGGGGCTATGTAAAATGCAGAGACAATGAGGGTAGGGGAGCGTCATTTCAGAGTCATATCTCAGGTGTTATAAAACGTATTAACTTAATAAAATATATTACAAAACGTATTAATGACATAAATACTGCCCGAAAATCCAAAGTCGTTGAAAGAGGAGTTACAGCAACTGCTCTAAAGGGAGCAAACATAACAAGCTGCTGCCATCTGGTGGTGATAATGAATTAATACACTATGTACAACTACAGGAAGCTGTTGGTCTTTCATCAGTTAATATTTCAAAATAAGACACAAAAGAGAAAAAAAAAAAAAATACAGCTCACCACTAAAATTGTCTACAAAAAACTCCTGGTAAAAATATACCTGCACGGGCCCCTTGAAGACAACTCAAGTGTCCGTAATGGTATACGTGCGAAGACTGATCCAGAATGGGGAATGTGGAGCATCTTTTGTGCACTACATTACCGTACATCTAAACCAGGAAACTGGTGTAAATGTTGATGAATTCTTCCCCATTGTTATGTTAGGAAAAAGTTGACTTCTGCATTGCCATATTCCAAGAGCCAAAACACTGGCTTGACTGTGTGGTTTATTTCACCTTGGACAATTTTTTCCCAATACACATAAACATGAGATTATTTGATTGCTTCTATAATACACTGCAATACTGCATTGTATTATTTCTGTCAGTGTATTACTAACAAGAAGCCTATTATACATATACTGTATGCAAGACAGGCCTATTTAAGGCCCCCACTGCAATAGCAACCTATCAGCACCCAACAATCGCATTGTGGGTGCACCAATTGAATGCCTGAGGGAGTTTTGTCAAACACCTTACAGGCCACAGTTATAAATCGACGGTAAAAAAAAAAAAAAAAAAGGGTAGGTCACACTTAAATCCACAGCATGACATAAAAACCACAAGAGAAAAATATGCTGTGTGTAAATTGTGTTTTGAAAATCCCATTCACATGTATTGTACTTTACTTTATTACAGATGTTTGATACAAAATCCACACTGAACATCTGTAATAAATACAACACACCTGAATGTGACCTTATAGTTTACTGATAACTAAGGTTTTTTATTAGTTTATTCTGGAAATCAGTGTAATTCACCTATACTGCAAAAAAATGAATACTTCATCCACATAATTCAGCCATAAAAATACACAAGCATTACTTATATGTTTTACCTACATACCTGTTTTTCCAATATTTTAAACTCCATTTCGAATGACAGAGAATGGCAGTGACCCTGCAGTTTATGGCTATAAATTGTTCCCTTCTCAGCTGCAAAAAACATGTAGAAATATTTATATAATGTGAATGAAAAAAAACATCCCATCCCACACATACAGCAATGCAATTCAGAATAAATAAGCAATTCTCTGAGGAAATAATTGTCTTATTTATATTTACTTATTTGCAACTAGCACAAATGTACCAACTTCTAATTATACTGCTATATACCTACATAATAGCCAAGATCATAAGAACATATAGTTCACTTAAGACTGTAAATGATTAAAGCAAATCTTTGAGATATTTTTTCTCATTAGTGGTTTATTAGTTGGTATTGTCACTATTCTACACTGGCTGTAATGTAAATCATATATCTGGTATTCTTATGAAAGACTTGTGTTCAAACACAGCAGTTAATCTGAGGAGGCAGAACTGCGTGGGTAACAGAGCAGTAGCCTCAAACAAGGATTAAGAAGAAGGTGTGTCTCAGACAACTGCTTACTCCCTGTAGTTAACTATAGTCACAGATCACAGCTCAGCCAGGAAACTAGTTCTAAGGAAACTAAATAGCGGATAAGGTACGTAAAGATAGGTAACATGCCTAATTACTTGCGATTTTGATTTACGTCATAATCGCCCAGTCCTATTCTGAATAATATAAAAAAGCAAAAAGCAAGACATCATGTTGTGCATTCATTTGTACATACAGTGGGTACGGAAAGTATTCAGACCCCTTTAAATTTTTCACTCTTTGTTTCATTGCAGCCATTTGCTAAAAGCAAAAAAGTTCATTTTATTTCTCATTAATGTACACTCAGCACCCCATCTTGACAGAAAAAAACCAGAAATGTAGATATTTTTGCAAATTTATTAAAAAAAGAAAAAACTGAAACATCACATGGCCATAAGTATTCAGACCCTTTACTCAGTATTGAGTAGAAGCCCCTTCCTTTTGAGCTAGTACAGCCATGAGTCTTCTTGGGAATGATGCAACAAGTTTTTCACATCTGGATTTGGGGATCCTCTGCCATTCTTCCTTGCAGATCCTCTCCAGTTCCGTCAGGTTGGATGGTGAACTTTGGTGGACACCCATTTTCAGGTCTCTCCAGAGATGCTCAATTGGGTTGAGGTCAGGGATCTGGCTGGGCCAGTCAGGAATGGTCACAGAGTTGTTCTGAAGCCACTCCTTTGTTATTTTAGCTGTGTGCTTAGGGTCATTGTCTTGTTGGAAGTTGAACCTTCTGCCCAGTCTGAGGTCCAGAGTACTCTGGAAGAGGTTTTCTTCCAGGATATCTCTGTACTTGTCCGCATTCATCTTTCCTTCAATTGCAACCAGTCATCCTGTCCCTGAAGCTGAAAAACACCCCCATAGCATGAGGCTGCCACCACCGTGTTTCACTGTTGGGATTGTATTGGGCAGGTGATGAGCAGTGCCTGGTTTTCTCCACACATACTGCTTAGAATTAACATCAAAAAGTTCAATCTTCGTCTCATCAGACCAGAGAATCTTAATTCTCATAGTCTGGGAGTCCTTCATGTGTTTTTTGGCAAACTCTATGCGGGCTTTCATATGTCTTGCACTGAGGAGAGGCTTCCTTCGGGCCACTCTGCCATAAAGCCTCGACTGGTGGAGGGCTGCAGTGATAGGTGACTTTGTGGAACTTTCTCCCATCTCCCTACTGCATCTCTGGAGCTCAGCCACAGTGATCTTTGGGTTCTTCTTTACCTCTCTCACCAAGGCTCTTCTCCCACGATTGCTCAGTTTGGCTGGACGGCCAGGTCTAGGAAGAGTTCTGGTCGTCCCAAACTTCTTCCATTTAAGGATTATGGAGGCCACTGTGCTCTTAGGAACCTTGAGTGCTGCAGAAATTCTTTTGTATCCTTGGCCAGATCTGTGCCTTGCCACAATTATGTCTCTGAGCTCCTTGGGCAGTTCCTTTGACTTCATAATTCTCATTTGCTCTGACATGCACTGTGAGCTGTGAGGTCTTATATAGACAGGTGTGCGCCTTTTCTAATCAAGCCCAATCAGTTTAATTAAACACAGCTGGACTCCAATGAAGGAGTAGAACAATCTCAAGGAGGATCAGAAGGAAATGGACAGCATGTGAGTTAAATATGAGTGTCACAGCAAAGGGTCTGAATAGTTATAACCATGATATATTTCAGTTTTTCTTTTTTTTTAATAAATTTGCAAAAATATCTACATTTCTGGGGGGGTTTTCTGTCAAGATGGGGTGCTGAGTGTACATTAATGAGAAATAAAATGAACTTTTTTGCTTTTAGCAAATGGCTGCAATGAAACAAAGAGTGGAAAATTTAAAGGGTCTGAATACTTTCCATACCCACTGTATACAGTATTCACCTAACTATGCATGGAAATGCACCAATTTGCATAGATCCACACAAACATGTATGCAACTATGGGCACACAGGCAAGCTTACCAAGAAGCAGTCACTGGTGCTCTTGGTGCTAATGATCACAGCCTTCTTGTTACAACCACAGAGATGAAGCTGAGATTCTAGGTCCCCCATAATAGTTAAATTAACTTTGCATGCACAGTATATTGAGCCAAAAATCATGTTTATAAGATTTTTTTATTAAAATTTTGGACCATTTGGATTCCGCAACTGGCATGTGTATTATATCTCAAAAACCACCCCTCTCTCCTGAAAGATATTTTCAATCTGATTTTAAGGTGCTTTCAATCAAAGTTGAAAACACCTTAAGAAAAGCTTTGATGTACATCAAAGCATGGTTGAAATGTTACAGCCCAATGCACAGGGTGAAACACTCATCGGTAGCCTAGCTCTGGGCAATTAAAGGGGTTATTCCACTATGGACAGGGAATAAGTGTCCTATGGCTGGAGGCCTGCTCGCCAGGTCCCTCCAGTGATCAGGAGGACGGGGGACCAAAAGTCCCGCTAAGGCCTCCTTATGAATGGCGCTCCAGTGAGCTTGTGTGACCGTCACTTCATTTACTTCTATGGGGCCATAGAAGTAAATGTAGCACCGACCTTGTAAGAGCACTGACTCCCAACTATCGGACACTTATTCCCTGTCCTGTGGACAGGAAAAAGTGTCCATAGCAGCACAACCCCTCCAGGAGAGATGGGTAACACTGTTTTTTTTTATGTTTGCTGACCTCCCATGGACCTCCACTACTCTAGGTTGAGGGGTTTTAAAGGGGACGTGGCCTAAATAATCACCATTACTCATAATCAAGGTAAATTGCCCGACTAATCGTGATTTTGATTTAGGTCGCTCAGACGTACTGTAACTCCTATGACAGAACACTTACTGTTCCAGGGCCTCACAGGTTTCAAAAACAGGAAACAGCCTCTCACATTGAACCACTACTTACTTTTATTCTCTGTTTTCTTCAAATATTTTGTGACCTCAATCCCAGTGACTGCTTTAAAGAACTGGATCTCTTGTTCACAATGCATAAGCTGTGCCTGTAGATTTCTTACATTAACATTATCATCACTGATGCTTTTTCCATAAAAAGACTCTCTAGGAAAAACATAAAGAAGGAAGATTTTTTAAACAGTGGTTGTAGGTTACAAGAAAGTGGATATTTATTAAGTACAGCATTACCATACGGTAATGTCCACCCTGAAAACATACTGGTTCATACCACTTTTTTGTATCATGTTGAAAGGAACTGTTCCACCCCCTCCAGAGGCATTGATCTTGACTTTTAGCGCTAGGTCTACATCCCTGTGACTTTGTGCAACTAATTTACATAAAGAATAAAAGTTATTTTATTGAGGATGCCAGCCTCGATGAAGGCTTATCAGCACATCATTTGAGAAGCTGTGAGATGCACTGTCAGGTACTGTGCATCTGCTGACAGGTACCCTTTAAATATTCATCAATATCTGATTATTGGGGGTCTGACAACCAGGACCCCAACATATCGCGTGGCAGCGGTGAGTGCTGGTTCTGCAGGGAACCTGGGTCAACATTTTTGAGAGCACAAACATGTAGATATATATACTGTATATATAATACAATATTATTATATAATATACATGAACATATTTTATTTTTATATTTTTCTTGTGTAAACCTCTCCCTGTAATAAAGTTACGTGCGTGTGGGCACAGTTGTTGACAGCATGTCAAGACAATGACAATCAACAGGTTGTCTAGTTTCCTGAAATACACTACATAGGGTTTAGGGTGCATTCACTTTACAAGGTGTACAATCCCTGTACAGATATGGCTGGGGAATTTCATTTTTCTTGTTCTTGCTTAAAGGGGTATTCCCATGAACATAACCATTTTTAAAATGGTAGATAATTAAAAGTTAAACATTTTTGCAAATATAAGTTATTAAACATTTTGAAGAATTTTAAAGCTTTCCTCTAAATATCTTAAAGTCACAAGTTGTTGTCTTGATCGGTTGCCAGCGGATACGACCATGAATGCAGGACCTTTCTAAGTTCAGAAAATCAGCTATGATTTCCTTATTGTGGCCGGGATATCTTCTGATACATGTAGTGTCCCTGCCTAATACCCCAGCTACAATAATAAAAAAAAAAATCATGGCTGGGTTCCTGACAAGTCCCAGACCATAGAAAGTTTCTACATTCGTTGTCGTATCCATTGGCAACCGATCAAGACAACAGACTGTCAGCACTAAGATAGTTAGAGAAAATTTTTAAAACTCTGCAGAATTTTTAACTACTTCTATTTGCAAAAATGTTTAACTTTTAATTATCTACAAATATAGATATGATTATGTTCATGGGAATACCCCTTTAAAGAAGTTGAACAATGTGCATTGGTAAGTAAGGAGTCAGATATACTTGATGCAGGCCTCCTTGTCTTACCACCCAACTACGGTATTGACTACAGTGAAGATCATAGCTTGTGGCAGGAGGCTGGCATGGAATATATCAGACTCCTTGGTGGAGCTGAGATCAATTTCACAATCCTGATAAAAAAAAAAAAAAAAAAGAAAGAAGAAGAAGAATTGTGGGTCTTTGAAATGGTGAATTAAAAAAAAAAAAAAAAATTCAATTACTTGCCTTTTCCTGCTATCAGGGTATAGACATAAAACAATGCTAACTGCAACAAAATTATGCAGTTTCAGTCACATTTTGTTGCACAGTTATTGATTAGTTGCACTGGAGAAAAAATATATGAAGGACAAACAGGTGCACCTATGTGATCCTCTAGTACATAGATGATCTTATACACATTATTAACACTAAAATATTCTCTGAATAAATGGAAACTGAAATCTTGAAACCTGGGAAGGTATATTAGTGTCATATAAAGGCTGAGAATCTCCTCTTTCATAGTATAACTGTTTGAAGTGATTCCACCCCCATATTCCCTTTGTTACACACAAGCCCACACACAGGACACAGTGAGAAGCAGGAGACAGTTCTCAATAGAGAAGCAAGGAAAAGAATAAAGAAACGCAGGACTTCACAGAAAGGAGACAAAATTTGTTAATAAAGTATATTACAAAATGTATTAATGACACAAATAAAAATCAAAAAGCTGTTCCAAGTTTAGTTACACTTCAAGACCCCCAAAAACACAATTATTACTAACAATGCCTTCTTGATGTTGGCACCAGACAGGAAGGCAATCTCTCTTTGATTTTCTTCATACTGTTCCTTCAGCTCCTGAATTTCTTGCATAAGGGAAGAAATAGCATCATCACACCTCTCCATGATGTTCTTCTGCATCTTTGGCACACAACTGAAAGAGAAAAAAAAAAAAAAAACATGCTGCAAGTAACACAAGGATGTAAAAATACAAAGCACCTCTCCTGACACGTATAAGTACAGTGCCTTGCGAAAGTATTCGGCCCCCTTGAACTTTTCAACCTTTTACCACATTTCAGGATTCAAACATAAGGATATAAAATTAAAATTTTTTGATGAAGAATCAACAAGTGGGACACAATTGTGAAGTGGAACAAAATTTATTGGTTATTCTAAACTTTTGTAAAAAATAAAAAACTGAAAAGTGGGGCGTGTAATATTATGCGGCCCCTTTACTTTCAGTGCAGCAAACTCACTCCAGAAGTTCAGTGAGGATCTCTGAATGATCCAATGTTGTCCTAAATGACTGATGATGATAAATATAATCCACCTGTGTGTAATCAAGTCTCCGTATAAATGCACTTGCTCTGTGATAGTCTCAGGGTTCTGTTTAAAGTGCAGAGAGCATCATGAAGACCAAGGAACACACCAGGCAGGTCTGTGATACTGTTGTGGAGAAGTTTAAAGCCGGATTTGGATACATTTCCCAAACTTTAAACATCCCAAGGAGCACTGTGCAAGCGATCATATTGAAATGGAAGGCGTATCAGACCACTGCAAATCTACCAAGACCCGGCCGTCCCTCTAAACTTTCATCTCAAACAAGGAGAAGACTGATCAGAGATGCAGCCAATAGGACCATGATCACTCTGGATGAACTGCAGAGATCTACAGCTGAGGTGGGAGAGTCTGTCCATAGGACAACAATCAGTCGTGCACTGCACAAATCTGGCCTTTATGGAAGAGTGGCAAGAAGAAAGCCATTTCTCAAAGATATCCATAAAAAGTCTCGTTTAAAGTTTGCCACAAGCCACCTGGGAGACACACCAAACATGTGGAAGAAGGTGCTCTGGTCAGATGAAACCAAAATCCAACTTTTTGGCCACAATGCAAAATGATATGTTTGGCGTAAAAGCAACACAGCTCATCACCCTGAACACACCATCCCAACTGTCAAACATGGTGGTGGCAGCATCATGGTTTGGGCCTGCTTTTCTTCAGCAGGGACAGGGAAAATGGTTAAAATTGATGAGAAGATGGATGGAGACAAATACAGGACCATTCTGGAAGAAAACCTGTTGGAGTCTGCAAAAGACCTGAGACTGGGACGGAGATTTATCTTCCAAGACAATGATCCCAAACATAAAGCAAAATCTACAATGGAATGGTTCACAAATAAACGTATCCAGGTGTTAGAATGGCCAAGTCAAAGTCCAGACCTGAATCCAATCGAGAATCTGTAGAAAGAGCTGAAAACTGCTGTTCACAAACGCTCTCCATCCAACCTCACTGAGCTCCAGCTGTTTTCCAAGGAAGAATGGGCAAAAATTTCAGTCTCTCGATATGCAAAACTGATAGAGACATACCCCAAGCGACATGCAGCTGTAATCGCAGCAAAAGGTGGCGCTACAAAATATTAACTTAAGGGGGCCGAATAATTTGGCACGCTCCACTTTTCAGTTTTTTATTTTTTACAAAAGTTTAAAATATCCAATAAATTTCATTTCACTACACGATTGTGTCCCACTTGTTGTTGATTCTTCACCAAAAAATTTAAATTTTATATCCTTTTGTTTGAAGCCTGAAATGTGGCAAAAGGTTGAAATGTTCAAGGGGGCCGAATACTTTCACAAGGCACTGTAAATACTTGATTTCCCATGAAATAATAATCTTAGAGAGATGTTTCTTCACTTTCTCGATTGATGATAGGTATGTCTCCACCTACCTTTCATACTGGTGCCATCAGGAAAGCTATAAGGGCATATGGATACCATATGGGTTCCCTGCTCAGGACTCCTTTCTATGAGTCAGTAAGCCAGAGTGGAGATCCATTGATATGCAGCAATAGCATCTGTGGCTGAATTGCCTCTGTGTAATACTATATTTCCCTCAGAGGTGCCAGCCACATTATACCCCAGCAAAACCAGTTGTTTGAAAGGCCCACAAACGTGGAAGCTGATCAATAAAAGGGGCTGTTTGTGATGAGACAACCCCTTTAAAGAAGGCTTTTTCACATGCACTACTAGTGATTCAAGAAGATCATTTTGTGTGTCTCTTAATATTCACACAGGCTTAGATAGGTGGCTGTGCCAGATACTGAAGCTCCGTCCATTAATTTCAGTGAGGGGTACGATACCCATTGATAAAAACTAAAGAGGTATCTCACCAGGAACATTGATTGGATATGCCATAAATGTCTGATAGATGCAGGTCCCACCGATCTTGAGAATAAAGGCCCCCCAACCCTAGGTCTTACAGCAGTTTTGGGACAAGAGGTGCCTGTGCATACATGGCTCTCTCCATTCACTTCTAGGAGAATGTATGGCCACTCCAGTAGTCATAGCTTCTGCATGATAAGAGTCGAGGGACCATCATTCTGAAAAAAGGTGGGATGTACATCCAATGAAAATTCATAGCATATCCTAGGTGTGATGATTCCACGTAAATATGGCTATAACTCAAAGATGTATTTTGATCTCTGGGTATCATATCTCCCTCTTAATTCCATTTACTCATAATGTGCCATAATCCTAGGTGTATGTTGTCATTAGTGGCAACATTGTAACAATAGGGCTTTGTATCCATCCCAGAATGGCTTCATTGAATTCCTACATAGCCCTGGGTGATCAAATACACATGCATTGTTCAGCCTGGGCTGTTAGATCAGACATGGTTGATAACATTGTATCATTTCACTTGGTCCCATCTCCTTACAAAGAATCTTGACTTGAGTGCATTAATCAATCAGACTTGCCGTCGCCGGTGACCTCATTCTGGGTGGAGTAATCAAGGGTATAAAAGATGAGGTAAGAGGTCAGTGAGGGAGGAGATTGGGCTGAGACTACAAGGAGAATACTATGATGAGACTACAGAGAGACTACTGGGATAGACTGTGATGAGCATGCAGGCTGGAATGCTGTGTTGATGTTGCTGCCTCCACTGGTTATCCCCACATGCCATGTGTGAGGGTTGGATTATAGAGCCACATCCAGGATATGTGTGGTAAAGTAATTATTTCACTTTTATTCCCTTTTATTTTATTGTACTGTATATTGTAACTAGTAACTGTTAATGCTTGCATACATCTGCATATCTGTTCTGAACTGCATGTGTTAGATGTTAATACCGACCCATTTAGGGGTTAATAAATATATAAAATTTAGAAAGCTTGTCTTGTATTTATCTTGTGGACCCAGCACTCACTGGCGGTGAGTGTGGTTTTTAGTAAAGAAGTCTCAGACGTGGGCCAACACGGTGTTGGCGCACTGAGGATCTTTCACACTAGGGCTGGGCGATTAATTAAAAAATAACCAAAACCGAACATCAATCAGGATAACTGATGTTTGTTCACATTGGTTATCTGTTATTACAATATTTGTGAGGTTTAGTCTCCAGAGTATAATAGGTGAAGGCCCGGGGGAAGTGATCAAACATATAAAACAGTGTTACTCACCTCTCCTGGACTCCGGTGCGACTCCCTTCTGTCTTTGGGTCTTTTGACTGATGTCAGGGAACGCTCACGCTTGTGATTGGGCCTCAATGGATCATGTGGCATTGTGACGCATTGATGCAAATGTCACAACACTGTGTGACCCATGTGACCGCATGCAATCACAGGCCTCAGCACTCTCTGACGTCAGCCAGAAGACCTGAAAGCAACAGGGAGTTGTGCCAGAGCCCAGGAGAAGTGAGTAACGCTGTTTTATGTTTGTTGAACCTATACTCTGGTATTAGCTTTTAAGAGTTTTTTTTTTTTTTTTTGCCGAAGTTCACACAAGTTCTGTTTCTTAAAACCTTGAGCAGTTTCAGAAGTGAGAAACCTCTTCTGAGTCTTGCCCCTTTTTTTTTTTTTGCTTCAGATTCATTTCTATAAATGGAAGATAGGGGAAGATGCTCTGATTTTATGCTGGCTGAAGAAAATCTGACAGTGCCTCCTATTGAAATGAATAACAGACAGATTTTGAGGCAGAAAATGCCTCAAAATTTGCTCCAAAGGACTCTTTATGAACATACCCTTAACGGCCTATTTTTTAAGTCCTTGAAACCCCCATTGTTGCAGAAAAGATGCGTTTTTTGTTGTTGCAGATTTTGCTGTATTTTTTTTGAGACTGACTTCAAGATTAGTGTTGAGCAAACCCATCGAAGTTCATTGAAATCAATGGGGACCTGAACTTTGTGACCCAAAAATGGCTTTAATACTTTTTTGTGATGTCCCACTACGGGACCCTGAACCAGCGATACATTGATCACTAGTTCAGCACTATAGACTGCAATACACGTGTATTGTAGTCTATAGAGGAAGTCAGCCTATGCAGACGCATAGGCTGACTTCCTCAGTGTCAGCAGGATCAACCAGGTACTGGGAGCTCCAGGCAGGTCACTTGCCAGACCCCAGGCTGCAGAAGTTACATAAGGGCACCCCCCCAATCTCGCTGCGGGGGGTGCCGAGGGGGACATTTAGCATGGCGGAACCCCTTGGATACCGCGGTCATGTTTGACCGTCACATCCAAGGGTTAAAAAACCCCAATCAAAGCTCAGCTCCGATCGGGGGGTTAAGGAGCAGGGTGTTAGCTGTCAGTTACAGCTAAAACCCGCTCTCGATGCCGCCCGCAGCATTAACTTTCACTGAGAAACACCAAAGATACAGCGGCATCTTAAAGGGTGTTATCACCATCCCCGCTGTTGCAGCGGGAGTCTGGCTGTCAGATACAGCTGGGCTCCCACGGTGATCGCACGGGCTGTGCTTCTGAGCCCGCTCGATCACCATCATGTAGGTGAAGGGGTTAAAGGAGTGAAGGGGTTAAAGTCAGTTAATTGGCTGCTGAGCAACCAATCAACCAGCTTTAGGGATGAGCTGAACCCGGACTTCAGCGCTGACGTTCCTGGGTCGGGTACCTGAACGCACCAAGTTCGGCATGGACCCGAATTGTGCAGTTCGGGTTTGCTCAACACTATTCAAGAGGAATGAGAAATATAAAGGATGTTCTTATTCTTCTCCCTTCTGCTAAATCCCCTCCTGGCTTTGGCTCAAAAAAACTGCAGCAAAAATTGGAAAACAAAAAAAACTCAGGTTTTTTATCATGTGAGGATCTGGCCTTAAAGGGATTTAGCTACCACAAGCGAGTCATCAAATAGCAAATAAATAACAGATTGGTGGGGGTGCAAATGGTCATGAGAACGGGGTGATTCTGCTCAATTCATTTCAATGGAAACACAGGAAAAAGCTGAACACTGCCATCTCTGCCAGCCCCATTCTGGATGTCCAGAATCTAATGTGTATGGCCAGCTTTATCACTGACAAAACAAAGAAATAAATAGAAATATGTGGGAGGCTAGTGCAAAACGCCATGAGCTCCCGGACATCCACCGGGCTCCCAGTCATATTATATGGGCAGGGGCCTGACTGGCACATTTGGTGTCCATGACACAAAACCGGGCATGGCATGCATATCGTGCCCCAAAGAGGGAAGGACTTTCCCAAAACACAGTGTGGCCCCTGGAAAAGCGCACTTCACACATGAGATCTCCCACAGGCCAACATGAAAATAATGGCTAAATGTGTAAAAAAAAAAAGATAGCCACTCCACAAGTATCTTGATAATGGCATCCTCTACCTACTGACACAATATGAACATTTTCTAACATTTATATTTATAATTCCTGTCACATAATGGATCTCCAGGACAGACCACGCCCACTTGTCTCCCTCAACATCCTCCTCTGCGTTCCCGCCATTATCTCCGGGCCGCCACCAATATGATCATGGTTGACTAGCAGAGCCCTCATACACAGCTCGCCCCCTTCAGTCTTGTCATCATCCCCAACACTCACCTCACTCCTCTATTACTGTTCAAATTAAGCGCGCCATTACTAGGTGCAGGCAGCCGCGCAATAACGGGAAAGCAAAAAATACAAGTTTCTTTTTCCCACAAAAACAGACACAGAAAACATATGTTTCTAAAACGTGCAGGAAAATTAAATAAGAAACAGATCTAATATGTACAGCGGCTGCGCTATTACTGAAAAACATAGGAGAAAACTAGTTTTGTCACCACCTACATACTGGACACGAATGGTTTGATCCAGTGCGCTGCCCCTTGGAGCTTCCCTTCCGGTCTGATACGTCGTAAACTTATTTTGCGCCCGAGTCTCTTGTCACAGTTTCTAATAAAAACAATTGCAAATAAAGTTAGAGAATAAACATGGACTTCATGGGGTCACCGGGCGCTACAGGCGGCAAAAACTAGTCATATAAGGGGGGAGACAAAACCTGTTCATGCAAGGAGGGGCAGTTTTGTACAGCGGAACGTCATAGTAGTGTACTCGTTTCCGGTGAGACTGCATTTTCCGGGACACAGAAGTGCAAATGTGAGTTTCATGGTGAGATCCTATAAGGCATGTGTTACATGAGGGTGAGATGGTTGCGGTTATCTTGTTGGATATGGAGTCATAGTAATGAAATGTGCGTTTTATGTTACTTTGCGTTACTTGTGAATAGAATTGTGTTCATGAGAGCGTGTTATGCCTGTTCACTTAGTGCATACATGCTGCACTCAACGCAGTGATAGAAGCAATACGATCGGATGGAAGTCACATATTTCATGCGTGTAGTTCTCTAGTCACGTATTACATGTGTGTAAGGCTCCAGTCACCTCTTGAGTGGTGCAGAAAAGTTATAGGAAAATACACCAGGTACTTTTTTTTTAAGGATTTGCTTTAGGCAAGGCATCAAGCAAGCCAACATGGTACTAGAAGGGCAAGTGTCTAAATCCTGATCAGCTGATTGGATGTCACTTAGATGAAAACCAAAAAAATATTGAATATTTGTTTGTTATTCACATATGGGTAATTATTCCTGATTGGATAGCGTACTGTAAGTGACACAACCTTTAACCAATGGCAATGTGAGACAGAATGGCATGAATGGAAAATAATTGAAATAACAATATTACAATGTGAGTAAGTTTATGTTAATTGAGTTGACTTTTGGTTATTTTTCGATTAATTGACCGGCCCTAGAACAAGCTACATGGTACACAAATCAAGTTGAACTGCTCGTATTCAGTCTGGTACTATGCAGTGGTAGTGGCCATCAGACTCATAAGTTGTTGTGTCAGACAGCAGTAGACTTGTCAAGGAGTCAGATCATAAATCGTGTTCTGTTTGGGTCATTCCATGGAACACCAGATAACACCGGTTGGCATCAGCCCCCCTCTGGCTTTTCTGTACCATGTTGGAGGAAAACTACGATGGAGGTGGCATACCCTAACCAGGGCTGTGGAGTTGGAATTAACATCTCTGGCTAAAATGAAAGTAAACTGATTATATTATACAGTTATTAATATTGCATAATTAATTTAGATAATTTGCTTATTTAATGTCATAGGAATTCAATTTAATGAATGAAAGAATCTTTACTCCTTTTGTCTGACCATGGCTGTCAGTCATTTATGAAGAAGTCAGGGTCTAACTGGGGCTGTAAAAGAATAGGCAGCAGAGTTGGTGGTTTGGCCTACTGACTCCACAGCCCTGACCCTAACCCTTTGAATTCATGTTCTCATGACAGATATTGATGGTATATCTCTATTATATGCCATCAGTTTACCGTTCTAGTAGTCACTAAAACATAGTGTCAGTGATGCTAGGAAAATGTTCTGCCCCTTCATCACACCGGGGACTGGTAATGCTGCTTTGCCATTAACTTTAGTGGCTGATCCCGCAGGAAAAAGAGAGGTGAAAACAAAGTGGCACAACAGTGTTCTAATGACAGATGGGGGATACATCTGATTGGACACTGATGTCTCACTAATGTATGTGATGTGACAACCCCTTTAGCTTAGCACTATTCTTTTACGTCACGCTGAGTGTATAGTTAGCGCTTAGCACCGTAATAATACAAACACGCAGAGCAATGCCTGCCACAGTGCTTCGGGATTCTGGCTGTATTATACAGCTGGAACCCGGGAAAATGCTACAGCAGATTAACTTCACAAATGCCATGATCAAAAGCAATCACGATATCTGGGTGTTAAGGGACTGTGGTAGACACCTCTTTCACCGCTTCAGCCCCTTTTCTGTGAGATTGCAGGGCTCTGATGTGTTGCCATGACAGCCAAGAGATTAATAAGCTGCCTCCTAGCATCTTATTTTAATATCTATAGTCAATGAATGTACACTTTACTGCAATAAAGAAGTATTGAAGTATATTGTACAAGGGTTCAAGCAAACAGTTTTTACTGTCCCTTTTGACCTGAATGAGAGTTTGGACTAACTGGCTATATTATAGACTTTTCATCAAAGCCAGGCAATCGTTTAGAAAATTAGGAGTTCATTATATGGTATATGATCAGTATTATGGTACTTACAGTATCTTACAGTTACGGTGTATACAGTATCGATTGAGTGGGATCTGAGCTGGGATAGGATGGCTGGGCCACCACACACTGTACAGAACTGTGCTGTCCGTTTCATACACTATACTCACAACAACTGATCAGTGTGGGGGCCTGCTGTATGGCTCTCATAATTTCAAATGAATCCTGTATCCTTAGAATAGTCTATTATGTTTTTGCCTTGTATAACACCATAAATGTTTTTCTAATCTTAGAAATATCTGAAACATGGAGACTACTACGTTAAGACGCTTATATATTGGCGGCATCACTCCCTCTATTACGGATGCAGAACTTTCTGAAAGGTTTGGGAGATTTGGAAAGGTGGATGAAGTTGACGTCATTTCTCGGAAAGATGACAAGGGTATGTAAAATAAATCAGCACCTTTTATTAGGCTTGGAGATAACTAATTGATGACTTGTTGGTATGGTCTGTGGGAATACCCAAGAGTAGCAAACCCTTAACCTCATTCTTATGACTGAATATTTTGTCAGTAGATTGGTGACTAGTCTTTATGCTGGGAAAGGCCCTTATTGAGGGATGTTTACTAATACTAGTGTGTAAATTTCTGCTTTTGCATGTACTGTATTACCCAACATGGCAGACACCAGTTCATGAACAACGCCTATCCTTGATTCATTTTGGTCAGCTATAATTTTATATTTGTTTATATATACATCTGTATGTATATTATTAAAGGAGTTGTCCAGGCAAAAATGGACAACCTGTTTAATGTATAAATGAGCCCGGAGCAGTGGGAAAAAAAAAAATTCATACTCACTTTTCCACGGTGCTCGGTGGCTCACAGCACAGTCCGGTCTTCTCGTTCCAGTGTTGACGTGTGGTGGAAGTCCCCGCCACAAGTGACCGCTGAGGCCAATCAGCGGCTTCAGCACAGGGCAGGCGATGTCACTACCTGTGACATCACGGGTCTCTTCCTGAGGCCGCTGACTGGCCTCAGCGGTTACGTGACCGCTGAGGTCAATTAGCGGAAGGGATCCGTGACGTCACAGCCACGCTGGGAGGACATCGGGGACAGGTGTGTATGATATTTATTTTTTTACCACCTCCCATCGGCCTGAACAACCTCTTTAACATCATAAGCTGCAGACAATTTACAATTTCTGCCTCTAGTACCAGAAGTGTTGCAAAATGCATAGATCATATACAACCGGTTTATAGGGGAAATAATTGTCCTTGTTCTTGTAGCTGAGGTGTAAAAAAAAAAAAAGTAAATAAATAAAAACATAGTCAGAGCCTGCACTTCCAAAAATATCATCCAGTCTTCATTTAGCGCATAATCTAATAAAACATGTTACAGATTACAATGAAATGCAGTGGACTGATATATATTTTTTTATTATACTGTATAGTAAGACCCAAGTATCTGTGGAATTAGTTCCAAGTCTAATGGCAGGTGTGAATACTGGAAACCGAAGATAGTAGCAACGCTCTACAATGTACAGAGATGGAAGCAAACAGCTTCTTGCAGTGGAAAGGATGCCATATTCCATTCCAGGGCCACTGCACAGTCTACAGAGCCACCTGCTTCTGGCTCAGTACACTGCTCAGAGAACAGCTGATCAGTATGGAAGCAAGGTCTGCTCTTACATTAAAGGGGTTGTCCAAGACTTGATGCATTTTTGATACTGATGACCTGTTCTCTGGTCAGATACTGATGTTCTATCCTGTGGATAGGTTATCACTATTCAAAACACTTGGGGTCTTGGACAAACCATTTCGTGACCTATCCTAAGTTTTCAAGTTTCTATCAATGTGATTGGTGATAACTTCATGATCGGTAGGGGCCTAACCACAATCAGTAGGGGACCTCCACTGATTCTAAGAACAGAGGTCTGGTTCCGCTGTCCTGATGGAGCAGATTTCACCTTTTCGTTCATTCTCTTTGTAAGCGCCAGATATAGCTGAGTACAGCATTCCGTTATCTCCAGCACACCCATAAAAGCATTCAGTTATCTCCAGCACACCCATAAAGAATGAATGGAGCGGTAGGGTGCACTCTTGGCCCACACTTCATCAGGATAGGGATTTAGACCCCCAAGCTCAAGATTGGTGGAGTTCCCAGCAGTTGGATTGATAGGTATAACTTCAAAACATGGTACAAGCGATTATGACCAAAATCAAAAATCACAATTAATTCAACATCATCATTAATTAACAGTTATTTTAGGAAACTCCTCATTTACTTGTCACGCCATGCCACTGAATTTATTCACATATCAGCAATAATGATGCGTTAGCGTACAGTTAATGACATATTCTGCCACATCATGAAACAGAATGGCATGGATGCAAAGTAATTGATGTCAGAAAGTTCAAGGCGAATCATTGAACTGCCTTTCTGGTTCGGATATATTGTGATTCGTTGCCCAACCTTTGTACAACCTCTTTAATATAAAATCTTAGATAACCCCCTACCACTAGCCATATTTAAGTGAAACTAGTTAATAAAACTATGGATACCAGAGTCTTGCTGTAATCAAGAATATTAAGAGTCTGCTCTAAGTAAAGGCTGCTTTTATCGTTCCTTATCACAAGGCATTATGGGAAAAGGAGCTGGGAAGCTCATGCGCCCTCTGTTGGATGTAACAGATCGTTCCTTGACAGCTTACGAGGGACAGTGCACTCATTGCATTCACATGTAGTTAATTCAAGCTTTGCAAGTGTAGGCTCCAGCAACGATGTGCTGTCATGACATGTGACTTCTGCAGTCAATGACTGCCTGCAGCAGTGAGCTCAGTGATGAGTGGTCACATGTAGTGATGAAACATCATCACGATACAGAGTTTAGCAGGGGACAAGGGAATCTGAGGTGCATGAGTTTTTTTTTTTGTTTGTTTTTTTTTTTGAGTATTAGTTTATTTTAAAGCATCATATTGGTAAATTCACTGGTGCTGTATAATCAGAGGGTGACCCAGTCTTTATAACAATGCCTAGCCACCCTACTCCACTCCTCTCTGTATCTTCTCCTGATACTCCTGAATTAAGTTCAGCTTTTGCTCATTGTCAGCTAGGAGGCGTCCTTATGACACCCGCTACCTCCTTAAAGACTCACTTTCAATGCATGCATGCGTGCCTAGAACATTACCCATGTTAAATCTCGCATTGCATTGTTACATCTATAATTATATTCCAGTTTTCTTCATTTCAGGTAATCCTATAAAGACATTTGCCTACATGAACATTAATATCTCGGATGCAGACCTAAAAAAATGTGAGTTTATGTATGTATAGACAATCCTCTGTATGTACTGTGGAACTGTGGTGCAGTGTGACCTCAGTAGTTGTAGAATAATTTAGTCCATAACCCTGTTACATTTCATTTGTTTTATAGGCCTTTCTCTCCTAAATAAGACAAAGTGGAAAGGAGGAGTGTTACAGATAGAAATGGCCAAGGAAAGTTTCTTGCATAAGTAAGTGTTTATTTACTTCATACAATGCAGATATGTACAAATGGAAATACATCTGTCTCAATATCACTTTATCCACAGTTGATCTGAAAATCCTTCAGCGGGCTATGAACCTCTACTTACAGTACCTTGTAGTTGTCTGCTTATGGATCTGCACAAATACAACTGGAAATAAGAAATTGCCCAAGGCACTGCATATGTATTAAAATGTTTTCCTGCCCCTAATGCATATTTTATACTGATGACCTATCCACAGGATAGGTCTTCAGTATCTGATCTGTGGGGATCGAACACTCAGACCCTACTGCAGTGGATGGGGAATGAAAACAGTCTGGTCCTGTTCAAGTAATAGGAGCAGAGTTGCAACCTCATCCACTGTATAGCAGTGGCTCTGGAAAACTGAGGCTTTGCTCCTAATAGATAGATACAGAGCTGTTTTTCTGTTCTCCATACACTGCAGCAGCTACTTCGCTGCAATGCAGAGTAAGAGAGGCATTTTTTTAAAGTGTAGAAGCCACCCTACAAGGTACTGTCATTAGTTTGATATCAATTTTCCTGCGGACAGACTCCCTATAACAGGACAGTCCTACTCTTAAATATTCTTGTAGATATTGCAGATCTTAGAAACACACTATTTTTTGGAAATGAGACCTTGGGAGTATGCATGTGTATTTATATACACCCAGTACATTTTGGGAATAGTTATTTTCTGTTCTCTGCAGGCTGGAACAAGAGAGACAAGCGGCCAGAGCGAAAGAGAAACCGAAGGAACAAAGCCACCTACATAATGACCTTCTGCAGTCTCTAGAAAAAGCTGGTGTCACTGACTTTCAGATGAAAGCAGCCGTACCGGGCACTGAAGTTCCAAATCATAAGGCAGGTCATCTGTGAAATGCTAATACTCCTATTTCTTTTTCCTTGTTCTTACTGATATGTTAATACTATGTGTGATGACATTTTGCTGATTGAGTTTGGTTCATTATGATTTTTTAACTTTAATTAATGTTTAATCTCCTTGGGAGTATTGCCAGTGAGTGTGAAAGCTGTGCAGAATACAGATGGACATATACAATACAATCACAAAGCTCATGGACTGCAGGTGGCTTAAACAGAAAATTACCTGACATGCCCACCAATGAGAGAGGTTGTGACTGCTCAAGTGTTCTTTTATTTCACATATAGTTTGCCTGATTTTCTGAAACTGCAAAAAAATGGTATCCTCAGCCTGATAAATTTACTATAGCTCACACCTGGAAACTGGCATGAGTTATCTAAATCTACACCAGTTTTTGACTTGCAGAGATTTCCATTCTGCGTCTGAAATATTAAGAGGGCGGCATCTCTCAGTTAGCGTCTGTCGGAGACTTTAGCGTTTTGTACATCAGTCTTAATAGTCCTAATAAATTAAAGGGCCCCCCCCCCAAAAAAAAAAAAAAACGCATTCCTGCGCACACTATTGTGCCGGAGCCCCAGTGGCCCCGCCACAGTATCATGCCCCATAGTGGCCCCTGCACACAGTATCATGCCCCATAGTGGCCCCTGCACACAGTATCATGCCCCATAGTGGCCCCTGCACACAGTATCATGCCCCATAGTGGCCCCTGCACACAGTATCATGCCCCATAGTGGCCCCTGCACACAGTATCATGCCCCATAGTGGCCCCTGCACACAGTATCATGCCCCATAGTGGCCCCTGCACACAGTATCATGCCCCATAGTGGCCCCTGCACACAGTATCATGCCCCATAGTGGCCCCTGCACACAGTATTTTGCCCCATAGTGGCCCCTGCACACACTATTATATGTCCCATTGTGGACCACCCATGAACAAATTATTATACTCTGGGGTCTTTTCAGACCCCAGAGTATAATAATCGGACACCCAGGGGGAGGATACAGACAAAAAAAAACAACGTTGCTTACCTGTTCCTCGCTCCGGTCCACTCGCTGCTACTTCGGCCTACTTCAATGTTGGACCAGGCCGGCGTCACATCATCCGGGAACGGCGTCGTGACGCAAAATGACGTCGGCTGACGTCTGGGACGTCACCAAACATTCCCGAAGCCTGGAAAAGTGTAGGAGAGGTAAGTACATTGTTTTTTATGTTCCCTCACCAACTCTGGGCCTCCGATTATTATACTCCGGGGTCTTTTCAATGACCCCGGAGTATAATGATAGCAGTGATTGTGGGGTTCGGCCCGCGGCCTCACATACCGATCCCCGCTCCTGCTCACAGCTGCCTCCGCAGAATCGGAAGCGCAGGCAGCCGTGAGCGGGATCCCGGGGAACGGTAAGTATATAGGGCCCGTTACCTGCTGGGGTTACTCCAGCAGGTAAAGGCCTATTAAAAAAAAAAAAAAAAAAAAAGCATTGGGGGCCCCGTAATGTCCCGGGCCCTGTGGCAGCTGCTACCGCTGCTACCCCGGTAGTTACGCCCCTGAAATTACCCCCATTGTGTCTATGGCCCATGATCCATTCTCACACAATAGCCATGGCAGATTATTTTAGGTTCAGTGGTCACGGTTGGAACTGTAGGATTATTAGAATTAAAAAATCACTAATTCTTCAATACATTTAACATAAAAATACGATTTAAGCAATAGGTCATTTCCTCATAACACCTTCTCTTTAAAGATATTTGTCTGGTTACAAATCTTTGAAGACAAAAATGAAAATTAATTTCCAAATTCAGACAAAAGAAAAAAAAATGCATGAAGGCCTCTAGTCCATGATGTTACTAAATGAGTGAAATGTTTAGGTTTGCAGTGCTATTTCCCTTTAAGTTTCAAAAACTGCAGAAAATGCAATTCGGTAACATGTTTTATAACAGACAAGCTTCTCCACCCTAATGCTAGTGTTTAGAACAAGCAAAATAACAAAATTGCCCATGTGTATCTCTCGTTGCTTCACTTGTTTTGCATGACATCTGTTCTTTCCTCCGAGCGGCTTTGGAGAGCCAATCTCAACAGCGTACTTAAGAATGGTTTATTTGGAAGCCTTGGAAGATGTCTGAAGCAGCTGGGTTTTGTACTGCAGTGCTCAACTTAAGAAGCTTAATAAGAATGAAACTGACAGAAGATTAGGTGTGAGAAGAATTTCTGCTTTAATGTTTTTTTTTTTTTTTTTTTTTGTTCCTTTAGAATTGGGTGGTGAGCAAATATGGAAGAGTCCTGCCTGTGCTTCATTTGAAGGGGAGCAAACAAAGCAAGATATCCTTTTTTTATAATATAGCAATTTGCCTCATCTCAGGTAGGTAAATTACTGCATCTTTTAGAGGCCTGAACTCCACAGAACTCCAACTAGATAGAACTTAGGCTGGTGATGGGCTGCCTGTAGCATTCTTCAATGAGTTTTTAACAGTCCAGAATATCGTCTGCTGGCACAATCACTACTTTGTCTCATATATGTACGGTTCGTACAAAGAATTGCCATGCTGACTATTTGTTCCAAGAATGGATGTGCAAAAAGATAGAGCTTATTATTTGCACTGGGAGGTTGTTTTTCGTCAGTAGTTATAGGATTCTTCACAGTAAGGCTGTATTTGTATCCCATATGTGATGTACGTTCAGTGTACACTGAGAAAGGTCCCGTTGTACATACTAATGTGTCCATTCAGGTATATTAGCCCAATGGAGGCCAAAAAGAATGTCCTTCTGGCCTCCATCTGGCTGGTATACACCAGTATACCTCAAAAAAGGTGTGGAAGAGCATAATAGACTACTTGATTCCATACAACAGCATCCACTTAAAAAGGAAAATAGTATAATTTCACAGTACACATGCCTAGGTCACAGACCACCTCTCTGGTTGGAATGATGACTCAGTTCCTGTTCCCGGCCATCTGTATTCTCTTCTCTTTCTCTCTCTCTCTGCATATTGGTTTGAGTTGCTGAGCCCTGAGAAGAGCTAGAACAGTTTCTTGAGCAACACTTCTGTTATCTCTGTGTAAAGAGTTGCTGGGCTAAGCTGAAAACCAGGAAGTTGATTCCACTATTGTCAGATATTTTTGGTATAAAACTTAAAAAAGTGTGTGTGTGTGGGGGGGGGGGCAGAATTAGAAGAAACTAGGCTCAAGAGGCATGATAAATCCCCCAACCCTCACAACCACTGTTTAACTCTAACTTCTAAATACTTTCAGTCTAAAGTGAATCTGTCAGCTACAGGCTGATCACTACTAGTTATCTGGGTGGTGCTGCAGCAGTGACTAGTCACAGTGATAATCAAGTCCACTTTTACCATTTTGACATCCCATTCAGCAGAGCTAGTGGAGACAGATGTGAATACAGCAGTGATTGTGATGACAGTTGTGAGTAGTCACTGCTGCAGCACCATCCAGATAGCGAGGAGCGAGTATTTTTTTCAACAGGAACACCTCTAGAAAGTATTAAAGGGAATCTGTCAGGTCAATCTGGGACACTAAACCACCAACAGGTCCTTATAAACCTGGGGTTTAGTGTCCCAAATTGCCCTGTTGTAATGCAATCCGCAGGCGCATTAAAAATAAAAAACCTTTATACTTACCTAGAGAAGGGTCCGATCAACGCTGTTCAGCCGAGAACAGTCCGGCTTATTCATGAGCTTCTTTATTGGCACGCCTCCTGGCACCTGCGCTGTTCTTCAGTGAAGCCAAAGATAGACACCCCGGCTTCTCTGCGCAATTGCCGGAGGGATGGAGCATATGCGCACTGAAGCTGAGGTGTACTCCTCTGGATTCATTGAAGAACTGCACAGGCACGTGGGGGGAAAGCGGCAGGGTGAGTATAAAGCTTTTTTATTTTAATGCGGCCATGGATTGCGTTATAACAGGGTGATTTGGGACACTAAACCCAGGTCCATATGGACGTGTGGGTGGTTTAGTGTTCCAAATTGCCCTGACAAATTCCCTTTAAACCCTACAGCAACATGCCAGTGACTTTATAACCACAACTCTGCTGACTGGTTCCTTTTTAACTTTGTTTTACAATGGATGAAGCGCATTAATAACTATTACTGTATTATTGTATGTGGTTGTCAAATATTACAATTAGTCTTCCTTTACTCAACAAACATCTTGAAATATGACCCTTCGAAATATTGCCATAACATTAAAAAACTAGACAGCGTATCACTTGAGACAACACCTGTATCCCAGCTGACATGGCACCTGGATGGTGGAGATGATGATATAAGCAGAAAACGTAGGGGAGAGTTTTCTGAATTTAAGAATCCAGTAAAGAAGAGCAAAGTAAATACTTATTTAGATACAAGTAAGACTGATGAAAAAGGGAAAGGGATGAGAACTCCTCTGACCACCCATCAAAAGGCTAAGGCCACCTTGGAATCTCAACACAAAAAAGATACTTTTCAGGACAGTGACCATGTATATACTGGGAATAAAAGCATTAACAGTATGTCTGATGATGACTATGACTCTGAAGAAGAACTTAAAGCGATTGTTGAAAGAGAGAAAATGTTGAAAGAAAATGGAGAACGTACTGAAGATTCCAATATAGAAATTGTAGATGACTCTTTTACACCCAGTTACAAAACATATTGGGCAGATGAAATCGGAAAACAAAGGAGACCAAATGCTAGCACTAAAGATGACAATGGATATGACTCTGCCGATACAGATGAGATTATCACATTTGCAAAAACGACCAATAGTGTAAAGAAGGAAAAGTCCAATTCTTCGGCTAAACTAAATAGTAAAGTGGTCTCCACAGAACCGAAGCTCTTAAAAAACTGTGTGAAACACAAAGATGAAAGAGATAGTAGCGCAGAAGAGGATAGTCAGAGCAATGACTCTGACTCAGAAGACGGCAGCGATTCATATTCTGATGAAGAATATGAGTCCATGATGCAAAATTGTTACCGACTGGATCTGTCAATGGTAGACCTGGAGACACTTGCCAAAAACGCCAAAGAATCTGCTAGTGATAACTCAGATGAAAATAGTGTCTCTGGTGAGGAATATGACTCTGCAGATACAGATATTGTTATTGCTCAAGCAAAGTGTGTGCAGCGTGATACTGTAAAAGTGTCAGATGGTGATCAACCAGGGGAAAAGCAAAAATCAAAAGCTGCACATTCTACAGATACAAAACCAGATATCTGTAGTAATGAGTCAAGCTCAGATAGCAATGTTTCCCATTCAGAAGGTGAAAGTGGATCTATGAGTCGAGATCTTAGAAAATTAAAGTCCTTAGAAAAATCTGTTTCTAAACTCTCTTCAGATGACACCAGTGATGGTGAAAACGAAATAACTAAAATACAGAAAGAGACACAAAACACAGCAGTAAATGGAAATCTAAAGAGAAAGAAAGGTATTGAGCCAGAAGACATTGTGGCTTCTCTTTTAGAAGATGATGATGATGATGATGAAGATAGTTCAAATGACCAACCAAAACAAAAAAAGAAGAAAAATCCTGCTGACAAACCTCCAGCATTTAAAGGGTTGGGATCACTGATGTCATTATTACCAGTCTCTAATGAGACCAAACCCTCTGTATCTTCTCCAGAGTCACGTGGTCAACGTAAAGCTGTTGACGAGAGTGAGACAGAAGTGAATTGTAAATCTAGTGAAAGTAAAGTAAAACAGGGTTCCAAAAATGTCAAGAAGACTTCAAGTGATGACCACCCGAGAAGTGAAAGCGATGATGATGGTGGTAGTAGTAGCAGCAGTGATGAGTCTAGCAGTGATGATGAGTCAAGTTCTTCCACATCTTCAGTTGCCAAAGGAAAGGTCTCCCAGAAGAACAGCTCGAAGGAACAAACAAGGTCAAAAGCCAAACAGCTTCAAGATAATCAGAAGCGCCTGGCAGCAATGGAGGAAAGGAGAAAGGAACGGGAGCAGCAGAAACAGGCCATTCAAGGAGCTCTGCTTAAACTGGTGAGAGAATTCAGTGACATTTTAGGTGTCATGCTGGTTTTGACATTTTAACAGACTATAAGTAATTTTTCTGTGTTTAAAACAAAATATTCTTGCCACATGTAAAATGTTTGACGGAAGGTTGCCTGGTAAACACTGTGACAGTAAAGCTGGCAACTTGTTTCTTATATGTGGTCTGCGGAGGTCGTGTTTTATAACTATGCCATATTGTAAAGTGAAAAATTGCCTATAGATCTCTAAAGTGATCTGTGACCTAGACTGGACCAGTCTAGATGAGGAACAAGATTTATTGTTGAGCATGAACTTCTTTTCATTTACAGTACAGGATATACCACTAATGTCTGGTCATTGGTTTGACTGCTGAAACTCATGAACATCACTAGTACAAAATGGCAACAGCTTGGAAAATGCTGTGCCACTTGTCATGTAGGAGCCGAAGAGAAATGAGTGCTCACAATGCTTTCCCAGCCTGTTAACACTTTTTTTTTTGTAGTTGTCTGGAGTACAACTGTCAGACGCTCAGAATATATTTAGAATATGTTGGCGGTTTCCAAGCGGCAGAATATAAATAACTTGTTAAAATTTTTACATTTCAGGATCCCCAATCTGCAAAGAGCCAACACATTGTGTTCAATTCTGAATCCGAGGAGGAAAGTGAGAAGGAAGAAGAAGCAAGCACAAGCAACACCCACAGTGACAATGTATGTTCTCAGATATTGAAGAAAGCTGCACATATACACAATATGCACAATATATTCTCATTAAAGTGGTCACAGAAGTGTAACAACTGTAGCATCACAGCCTTTTGGCAATTGAGTAAAATGATAAGTGAGGGTCTTCTGCAGAGTATCATTTGAATGTCCATTAAAATGTTTCACTATACTGGGTTTCTGGAGGGAGGTCAAGGGAGCTATAACAGGCGCTCTTTTCCTTCAGGGGGTCCCATTAAACCCACTTACATACCTCTTGGGCCTCCCTCCTAGACCCCTTAGGAAAAAAGACGTCCAAGCTTTTCCTCTACCATTGTACAGCTGCAAAAACCCTTATAGCAAGGAACTGGAGGAGTGTATCTCCCCCATCAGGGCCAGATTTACTCGCTCAGATGAAAGATATTCATAATCTTGAGTACCTGACAGCGAGCCTCAATAACACTATAGAGGCGTTCCAATCTATCTGGTCACATTGGGATATGTATTGCATTCTGCAGGGCTTCTAGGTCGCCAATTGGTTGCTCTTCCCTCCCCACCCCCTCCTGTTTTTTCCTCTTTGTCTTTGTTCCCCCTCCTTTTTTTTCTTTTTTTTTATATATATTTTGACTGACGTCAAAATATTTTTTGATAAAAACTACAGTTTATTAAAAAAAAAAAAAAAATGTTTTGCTCACATTCACAAGGACTTTTTAGAAATGTCAGCTTTGGTGTGTTTTGTCTTTTGTTTGTGGAAAATAATTTTTTTCTTAATTTTGTTCATATAGAAAGCAAAACCTGTAAAAGCTAAGCTGTTTGACAGCAGCGGAGAAGATTCCGATGATGAAGAAGAGAAAGATGAGGAGAGATTTGAAATAAAGACTCAATATGAAGGGAGATCTGGAGAGAAGGTCGGTTGCCCCTCCCTTAAATAACTGGTCTTGGCTTGTGATGCACAAGACTTTCTCTAATGTCTTGTTTTTTTCTTAAACACTTCCTGACTTCTTATGCTTTTCTCTCTACATGGTTACACAGCTCATGCAGTTGCAGTCCCGCTTTGGAACTGATGAACGGTTCAAAATGGACGCACGATTTTTAGAAGACAGTAGTGAGGATGAGGAAGACATGGGTGAGAAGAACCTAATAACTTATACTAAATAATATAACCATGCTAGAATACTATTCAAATGGTATTTTCAACATGTTACTGGCACAGTGCTTCCATCTCTCTGCTGTATAGGGAATTGCAACACAGCCCCAGTCAACTTGCTATGATGTGGAAACTCTTTTTTTTTTTTTTTTTTTTTTTTTTGGGCTGAGTTCCCACACAATGACATCACTAATGAATTTACATCATGAAAATTGAACAGGAGGTTTGTGTGAAAGCCACCACTGCAAAAATCACCTGTACTCTTGAGTCGTGTAGGAATCACAGCAGGTCTTTGACTTTTTATTTTTGCATAGTAAAGGATAAAGCAGTGGGGAAAAGCCTCAACATAAATTGACATGCTGTGGGATTAAAACTTACAGCACAGGCCAAGTTTATGGGATGTGGATGAGATTTGGAAAAATCTTATTCATTCTGCTGTTACTTTACACATTATCGGGCCTGAAAATTATTGCCTGGGCAAAGCAGTTGAGTAATGGCTCCATTATGTATACAGGCATGGGAAGCTATGGGTGCATGTGCTCTCTATCTCCTTTATTGCCAACACAGCTGTCTAAACACTACACAGCATAAAATAGATGTGCATTAAAAAAAAATGTAATCCCTAATGTTGCAGCCATCGTGTGTAGTTATGCCTCCTACATGTACATGACATCTGAGCTGCTGGCAACATTACCATTTCACTCTGCTCTTGTTCTTGCAAAATAGTTACAGGCTCTCAAGCTACCAGGAACTTTGTTTTATACATAACAGATTCCACCAAATTTAGCTGGACATACCAAATGGCTGCAGGTAAAGACTTGATGTGTATTACCAGCTTTAGGCTACATGCACATGACTGTGTGTAGTCTATGGGTCAGTAAAAACTGCATGATGACACACGGATTGGTATCTGTGTGTCATTCATGGTTTTCACTGGCCCATACATTGAAAATGAATTGACAGATCCGCAGATACGGACAGGTAAAGGATCTGCTGCATATTTTGCCGGTCTTCAATTCTGCCCGAAGACACAGCCACAAAAACGATGTCTGTGTGTATGGGGCCCATTGAAATGTACGGGTCCATACATTTATCCATAAAATTACGGTCGTGTGCATGATGCTTTACTATGAAGTGGTGACATGTTTCAGATCAACATAGTCATAGACTCAGAGTCAAACACATGGAAAAATGTCTCCTTTCCAGCTTTCCCTTCCTAGCTTGGCTGGATTGAGGTTGTACCCTATGCAAATATGGAGACAAGAGCAGCAGCAATTGGCATAAATCACAGCTCTGTTGGCTCTGGGATAGACTGTGCAGATTAGGTAGCAATGAACCACAAGTCTTCTTGAAATTCATTTTTCTAAAATTTTTACATTCAAGCTTATGACAGAAAGCATGGTCAGGCTGTCTGTGTTGTAGTCGCTAGTGGCTCCCAGCTGAACACTTTCTCCTGTATGACTAGCTTTAGCAAAAGGGTCTTCCAAAATATGTGGAAAAAAATATAAAACTTAGGAGAGCCTGGATTTTTAAACTTGAAAACTCGCCCATTCTGTAACCCATCTGAACTTCAGTAATCCATGTACTTTATATGAGAGAAAAAAAATTGTACAGATAAGTAATGAATATATAATACATTGCTGCTTACAGAACAAGCAGGAAAATCTCAGGCGGATAATGATGATGGTGATGATGGCCTGTCAGCTGAAAAGAAGAAGAACATGGACATCTTGCAGAGCATCCTTAATGTTCCTGTAGAGTCTCAGCCAACAAGCAAAAAGGCAGCTAAAGCAAAGAAATTTAAGTAAGCGAAAGTGTTGTGCTCCAGTATAAACTACTATACAGTAACTTTACTGTACTGGTTATATATTACATACTTACAGATGTGTGACTGGTTCTTTAAGTGGATGTTCACTTTTAAATATAGACCTACAGTTCCATTGTGATAAATGGAAGATTTATGATCACAGAGATCTAAAGTCTCAAGTTAAAGGGCTATGACATGCAGCGGAGCACTACATGGCCTTCTGTCATTGAGGGTCACAGGTTACCACCGATAATGTTGATATAAAACATGTGTACCTTGTCTTTAATGGATTTTAATGCTCAAAACTCTTCTCTGATAGTATAAAAAGCTCATCTTCAGTAAAGCTGGACTATAGATTTTTTTCTGCAGTCAGAACAGCTTCCCAAAATGTCATAACCAGAGAAGCATTGTCTCAGCGCTATATTTAGACAATAGAGTTGGCAATAATTAACTGGGAAAATCATTTCTTTCTTACAGTATTTCCCCAAATAGAATGCCCTTTGTAATTGCCAATTAGACAGAACGATTAAAAAGAAAACTGGAATTTTACAGAAATGTGTTTATGCGGATTTATAAATATGCTTTTTTAGTGTATTACATACTTTCCCATAGTGTAAAAATAGTTGGTGACCATTGTTTTAAGAAAAAAATCCTTTGGGTGTAGGTGTGTGGTGGTAACTTTTGCCATCTTAAATTATGAAATGTGGGATGGATTGACTAAAATATAAAGTTTTGGGCTCAGCAGTTATTGTGGTGTCTTGGGTTGTGACATTATGACAATCCCTGTTTAAATGGAAGACATTCTGGCATTTAGATGATCTCTGTGGGTTCGGCTTCTCAAACTCCTGACGTTGAACTGCCATTGCCGGTGACATGAATGGTCAGTAGAGATGGGCTAGCCTCATTAATTTTGCAAATATTACTGAGGCTCTGCCCTCCGGTTCATTTCATACTTAGTTTGTTCAGATAGAACCAGAAGTGCTATTATTATACTCTAGGTTCTCATCAGATCCCCTAGTATAATAAGTGGAGGTCCAGGGGAGGTAATTAAAATAACAAACACTTATACTTGCTTTGCCGCAACATTCCTGGGCATCTTTGTGTCATCTGCGGTTCCTGGCGTTCTCTGCAGGCCTGTGCCAGCCTCTGTCTGAGGCGTGACGTCATGATGCTTGGTACGTCCCATGTGACTGCTGAGGCCCACTCACAGGTTCTAGCGGCCTAGGCATGTAAGGCCTGAAGAGGACACCAGGGTATAATTAGTGTTTTGTGGTTGACAAACCCAAGATGTTTCATGTCTGGGCAAGTCCGAAACTTTTGGAAATTTTGTGTCAAATCCAGTTCTAAACAAATCAGTTGGACCCATACCTAATGGTCTGTTATGTAATACACGGATGAACCAGGTCTGTCAGAAGGGTTAAGTTAGCAGGGCTAATGGTAAGAGGAGGTTCTCTTGTGAGAAAACTCCTAGCAAAAGGGGCCCAGGCTTGTTGTTTTAGAAAGGCTTAAAGGGAAATTTTCACCAGGTTTGGGGCTAAACCAGCACTATGTTCTTATTCTGCTGGGGTTTAGGGTCCCCAGACCTGATGAACCTAGTACCATCCATTGCTGAATTCAGCAGAAACTCGAAGTTTTATTCTGCTGGGGAGTAAAGCTTACCTCATGGTGTCATGACTCTTCTCCAGCAGAATAAAACTTAGTGTCTGCCGAATGGTCAGGACTTGGGTTACAAGCAGTATAAGGACATGTGGCTAGTTTAGGGTCCCCAGTCCTGGTGACATATTCTCTTTACCTCAACTGTTTGGCTAAAACTTTAAAATTTTCTTTTTTTCCCCATCAGGGATCTGAATGCTCTTCAGTATGATCCCACCAAGGAGGACCATGCAGCCTTTGAAACCAAAGCAGAGGAAGAGAAAAAAGAAAGGTAATTGTCCTAAATAATATTAATGCGAGTGTATTGCTTATGCAGAGCTCCATGTGTTTTTGGACTCTTGTACAGAATCACTAGATAATAGATACAGTGAGTATAAAATACTTGTTTTTTTTATTGTGTATTTGCTGTTGTTTCAAAACTCTTGTTCTCTACATTTTTTTTTTTTTTTTGTCATACAATTGAAAGCTTCCTCTTCCTGTTCTGATGCAAAAGTTGAATGAGAACATTATTATACCAGCATTTTCGCTGTGGATTTTCTTGATCTTCATTTTAGATTATAGGGAAAAAACCTCATTAAAAAAGGAAGCATTTTCACAATCTTAATTGACATGCTGTGTTTCTTTTTAAAAAAAAAAAAACAAAAAAAAACTCCAGAGGGCGTTATCCACTGTGAAGTTTTTCACAATGTATAAATGATTTAGAAAACTTGCATCCATTTTTTTGGGGAGTTGTAAAATGTATATATGCTGCATACAGTAGAAATGCCATTTTTTCACCCTGTGTCTTCAGCCTTAGGGCATATGTAGACATTTCAGGTTTGTTGCAGAAATATCTGCTATTGAAATTCCAGTCCATACATTTGAATGGAAAATATATAAAAAAAATTCCTTGAAAAGAAATGGGAAATATAAAGGAAGTGCTTATACTTTTCCCTTATGCTAAATCCACTCCTAGCTTTGTTTTTTTTTTTTTTTTTTAAAAAAGGTACAGCTTTTCTGCAACATGTGGCCTCAGAAGGCCTGGGCGATAATGACCTTAATTGCGATTATATAGGTCACACCCCTTTTGGAGCCACGTCCATTTTTAAGTATGAGTATGTGTTGGACGAACCTCGCAAGATTTGTCTTGCGAGGTCTGCCCAGCGGTTTTGTTTGGGCCACACATCTCCGAACCAAGACTGCTATTATGACTGCTGAGGCATAGTGGCGTATATATGCAAGTAAATAACAAAAGTAGAGACACCGAGCAGTATATAGTATAGTATTTTCTGTAGACACAATAGACCAATAGAAAGAATTGGCTCCTCACCTTACGTGGTAGTATAACCAAAAGGGATATGAGGGACCATAGAAAGGGGACACTGATAATCGCAGCTGTCACACTGTGACACCATAAAGGTGTGAAATAGAGCATATGTCGAGGACCAGGAATCCAGGTACTGCGCGGGATCAGTATAGTTGAAAAATTCTTTTTATTGCAGGCAATGAAAATAACACTACGCGTTTCGGGGTCATCGAAACCCCTTTTTCAAGTGTATACTACAAAAACAATAAATGATACCTATAAACATCAATCATATAAAATACATTATAATGACATATTAGATAAAACATGAAAAAATCAACCCAATCGGTGATCAAAATAAAATCACTGAGTCTGTGATAATGATACAAAGATTAACTAAATAAATTGATGAGGAGAAGATGATGAGACTGTACATATTGATAAAAACATAATAGTAAATAAATATGTTTGCTAAATATTACCAATAATTGCTAAAATATAACCATAATCATAACTATAAGAGCCCACGGCCAACGCCAAAGTCTTACTGATAAACCATACTAAAGAAACCATGGGAAGTTATATTATTCTCAAAAAAGCAGTAGATGGAAAAGAGTATAAAAAAACCAAAGTTTGTGATTTTAAACCAGACTAAACTGCCATATGAGGGTCTCAGAGGCTAAAAAAAGGGATCAAGGGAGTAGTTTTACCTTGTTTGAAGAGCCGCCTGGGGTGTAAGAGGTATCAGTGGGATGTCAGCATGCTGAGGAATTTATTAGCGTGTAAGAGCGCTACCGCGCATGCGCGAAAGCGCTGATTCGCGCAAAAAAAAAAAAAAAAAATCCTTTCTTTTTTTTTTTTTTTTTGTCCTTTCCCTTCCCCCTTTCTTTCTTTCCCTTCCCTTTTTCCTTTCCCTTCCTTTCCTTCTTTCCTCCTTCTTTCTCTCCCTTTTTCCCTTTTTCCTTTTTCTTCTTTCCCTTTCTTTTCCTTTTCTTCCTTCTTTCTTTTCTTTATCTTTTTCTGTTGCTCTTTAGATCATATATCTTTATTTTGGTTTTGAGCAATGTCAGAATTTATACTCTTCACTTTTATCAATTTTAACCATCTGGACTAACTCTATATGTCCAGGCATCTTTTATCTTTAATTAAGCTCTATCATTGGACTAGGTCAGTTTGATTAATATACACCTTCTGTGAACCCTTATCTTATGTTATTATCACTATTTGGTAGGGTTTCTCTGTATAAACGATTTGAACGAAATAAAAAAAACTATGGAAGCTCTTGATGTGTGAATAAAAAGGAAGGAAGGTAATAAAATTAGGTAATATCTTCCAAAGCCTCATTTAAACCCTCTGGAGTCAGTGTGTTCAATTTATAGATCCAAAACATTTCTCTACGCTTCAAAGTATTGAACCGATCAGGTTTATCAACAGGTACATGGTCAATGGGTAATACTGAAAAGCCCGCAAAATTATTGTTGTGTTTCAACGTGGCGTGTCGGGAGACACTATGTTTCAGAAAACCATTATGAACGTTTGACCGGTGTTTATTTAATCTTTCCCTTAAACACATGATTGTGCGTCCCACGTATTGGAGACCGCATGGGCACTCCAATACATAAATGACATAAGATGTCGAACAGTCAAATCTTGTTTTTAGGTGGAAAGACTCACCGGTTGAGTGACTAATTACCTCGTGACATCATGTTTAATGCTGAGACAGCATTTGCACTTTCTGTGTCCACACTTGAAACTCCCAATTTTCAATGGGAGGGAGGAAGCAAGGGGAGTAGGTTTAGTGGGTCCCTTGCGTAAGCGACTAGGGGCTAACAAATTTTTTAAAGTTGTGGCCCGTCTAAATGTTACATTTGGTTTTTCAGGGAGACATTTTTTCAGGTATTTGTCATTTAATAAAATATGCCAGTGTTTAAGTAAAATGTTGCGGATCCTACTGTGTGCACCATTAAACGTCGTAATGAAGTTGGTCCTAAATGAATTATTAACTTTATTTTTTGTATTCTTAGCAAGACATTGTGTTTGAGTCAGAATGCTAGCTCTAGTCCTAGCTGCTTTGATAATATTAGGTGGATAATTCTTTTCTTTAAATCTTTTCACGAGTATGCTACTCTGTGCGGAGTAGTCCTCGTTGGATGTACAATTACGCCTAATACGCTTAAATTGGCCAAAGGGCACATTACTCTTCCATTTTCTGTAGTGTTCGCTGTGAAAGTCAAGAAGGCTGTTGCAGCCCACTTTTTTAAAAAAGGTACGTGTGGAGATTTTATCATTTGATCCAACCAAAATTAGATCTAACAAGTCAATCTCATTAGGCCTAGTCTTCCCAAGAAATTTCAGGCCCCAATCATTAGTGTTCAAATGCTGGGAAAAACCGTCAAATTCCTCGGGAGAACCATCCCAAATAAATAGCAGGTCATCTATATACCTTTTGAAATAAATTATATTCTGTGACCAAACTGCATTGTCATAGATAAAAATTTTTTTCAAAACAACCCATAAATAGGTTGGCGTAGCTTGGTGCATATTTAGTACCCATTGCTGTACCTTTAGTTTGAAGATATAGTTTGTCTTCAAATTGGAAGATGTTATGGTTGAGTATAAATTCAATACTAGATAAAAGAAATTCTCTCTGTTGGATGGGCATAGACGGGTCATTGGAGAGTTTTGTGGAAATTGCTGAGATGCCTTTAGTATGGGGGATATTGCTATACAAAGAAGCTACATCTAGTGTAGCCCAGATATAACTGGGTTTCCATTCAACCTTAGTCAGGTCATTAATGACCGTAGCTGAATCCTTCAGGTAAGAAGGTAACTTTTGAACGTACCTTTGTAGATGGACGTCAATGAATGCAGAGAGATTCCTGGTTAGGGACTGTACTCCTGAAATAATGGGGCGACCAGGAGGGTTAATGGGGTTTTTGTGTATCTTGGGGAGATGATAGAATCATGCCATAGAGGGATAGAGGGGTGGGTGACAGTGAGGAATTCTTTTTCTTTTTTATTAATGATGCCTTCATAATGGGCCTTAGTTATCAAACAGGAATATTCAGTTAAAAATGTCCCTGAGGGGTCAGAGGTAAGACATCTACAAAAACAATAAATGATACCTATAAACATCAATCATGTTTTATCTAATATGTCATTATAATGTATTTTATATGATTGATGTTTATAGGTATCATTTATTGTTTTTTTGGAGTATACACTTGAAAAAGGGGTTTCGATGACCCCGAAACGCGTAGTGTTATTTTCATTGCCTGCCATAAAAAGAATTTTTCAACTATACTGATCCTGTGCAGTCCCTGGATTCCTGGTCCTTGACATATGGTATATATGCAAGTGTCGCTGGAGACCCATGTGACTGCTGTGGCCCAACCACAGGCCTCAGCATTGCCTGACATCAATCAGATGACTGGAAGGAATCAAAACGGGGCCCAAGAGAGGTGAGTAACACTGTTTTTTATGTTTGGTCACCTCCTCTGGGCCTCTGCTTATTATGGTTTGTCATTTAAATTTATTGCAACCTCCTCTTATTTTGGGCTTAGGAGTCCAGTGGCCGGTCCTACTCAGTGATTGACAGCTCTCTTTGCACGCTCCTTCAGGGAAGGCTTTCAGGCAGTCCTGAGTAGGGCCGTCCACTGGACGCCAAAGCCCATAGTGAAGAGAGGGATACATGAATCACTAGTTAATGATATGTATATTAATTTTCTGAGTTATTCCTACTCTACTGTATAACAGGCTGCCCGCAAATTGCTTTGAAGTTTCATTTTTTTCCCTATTTTCAGGTGTTAATAAATCCACTTTTTATGACTAAAAATGTATGTGGCTTTCTTTTTGTTCCTCCAGCAAAGCGGAGAGAAGGAAGAAACGACTGGAAGCAGAAAAACTTCCTGAGGTCTCTAAAGAGATTTTCCATCAAGTAGAAGTGGATTTTAAAGAGGTATTTGGAGCCCCAAAACCTCAAGATACAAAGGAGTCAGAGACAACATGGGACCAAGTGGAGGAACCTCAGAAGATGGAAGTTGAAAGTTCAGTGTCAAATGTGGACTTCAGTTTTCAGACGGAGGAGCCGGCGGGGTTCAAATTTTCTTTCTTTGGAACAAGTACAGAGGAGAATGTCTCTCAGGATGGTAAGATGACTGTTCCGTCAGTATTCGACGTTACAAGTTAACCCATTCATGGATATTGTTATACAAGGAAGGTTCTGTACACATCACAGTAAATCCTAGGAGTAGTGTATTTGCTGGGAAATGCCCTGTTTGGGCAATATAAGTTGGTATATATCTTTGTTCACTATGCTTGGGCATCTCACAAAAAGTATACTAAAACATATAAAGTATATCATTTGTTTTCCCTTTTGCATGGGATTCTACTGATGACGTATGTGACTTTCACATAAGATGTGTATTTCAGGAGAATTACTTGAGATACACAAACGTTTGACAGAAGACTCTAACATGATTTCTACTTTTTGTCACATCTGCTTACTAAAGCTTTACAAGGAATTTGCTGAACTCTGTTAAGTATATACATGTGCAAAGTATTGTCCCTTCTTTCCCTGCTTTAATGTGAGAGAGGGAAGAAAAGTAAAACATACACCAACGCAGGCATAGGAGTCCAGTGTGTTTACAACAAGTTATTTTATTGTTAGTTATCCTAATAACCTTTCTAACCTAAACTAATATGTTATATTTGAAGATCCACTAGAGTCCGCTGTGCTTATTATATTACAATCTCTCTCGCACTCTATATATCTATTTATCTTGCAGAGTGTTTTTGTGTATCTTGTTTTTCCATTATAGCTTTAAGCCGATCTGCTTTCAAGAAACCAGTGGGAAAAATACCCCGCTTTCCCATTGGTTGCTTGAGCAGAGTCCACAAGTTGTCTGCTGACTGCTGGAAACCTGATAGCAGAAATACCAACCCTTACGCTCAGCACCCTTGGACATAGGAGACCCAGTAGCAGCCACAACAGTAGCAAGTCTCTGGGATCTATAAACAACGACTGACACAATCCATGTAATCGGCACTCCACACAATTCACTGCCAAGAGGTCCATAGAGCCTGCTGTCCAGAGATTTGATAGGAGTTGTAGTTTTGTTGTAGACATCAGAGTAGCTGCCGTGTAATGTAATATCATGAGAGGTGAAGATGTAGAACTGGCACATGGAGTGTAATAACCCTCTGTACAATGTAACCAGCACATAGCGTGTAACAGTCATAGATAGATAGATATAGCGCTATCTATAAGCGGAGTATTATAGTGATCTGCTTTGTGAGTGTACAGTGCCACTTCCTAGATAACATCTCTTTGCAAGGTTCACATCATCATCTGTTGTGTAAACTCCAAACATGCAGTATAGGATTTGGCAGCGTTACGTAGCAAATTATACAGACAGCCTCATTTCCCAGTGCTCGGTATTGTTTAATTTTCATTTCAAGTGACATGGAATTATGGTATTCCATGTGTCAGTCTTGCCTGTACTGTTTCTTGCTGCTTCTCTCTATAGCAAGAAGTAGCTACAGTATGTGTAAACCATGCAGTCAGGTGAGGGGTCCAGACATGGAAAGTAGTGTCTCTATGCAACTAATAGTAATGGTGACTCCCCTTTGTACATTTATTCTGGAAGTTAAATGCATGGTCCACATTTGTAGTCTTATTATTCTAAATGCATTAGAGGAATAACAAAAAGTGAAGTGTAATTTCAGATAATATCCCACCATTGGTGTATTACGCTGTGCAGACCTATGTCCCTCTATAGTTAATATTAATATACCTGAGATATTAAGTGAATTCTTTATCCTACAGTTTCTATGTAAATCTGTAAACAAGTTTTGGTGACTCATGTATGTCAACGTTTATCACATTATGGTTAATACATATCTTTATAGAGTCCTATAAGATTGAAACTATTAAAGCAGCTAAAGTGGCCTGGCAAGAAGACCCCAGATTCCAGGACAGCAGCTCTGAAGGAGAGGAAGAGAAGGACACAGCTGTAACAACAGTCAATACAAGGTGACGTCCCTATCACTAAGGCCCAATATGGTTGTTGTGCAGATTATAACTGCTCTGCCTAGCTTAGTAAAGCGGCTTCAAAATTGCTTTGCTTGTGTTTCATGTTTTAGCTTATATTTTATCATGTATTCATAGGTTATTGGATAAATGTGTGATTGGATAAGGTTTGACTGCTGAGAATGGGGTTGTTTTATCCCCGTTGTGCGTTCAGCCAGCCTGCAGCCCGGCTGAATATAGGTGTGCCCCTACTGGACAGGATGCATCTTTGCTCCCATTCACTTCAATGGGAGCGCTGGAAACAGCCAAAGTACAGCTCTTGACCATCTGGTGCACCCATAGAGGTGAATGGGAGTGCGGATTCGTCCTGTCCACCAAGCGAAATGCTTACATTCAGCCTGGCTACTGAATGCACAGGTTCAGTGTGGGTCTCTGCGGTCAGACCCCTGCAGATCAGATATTCTGTATTGCATGGTTCCTTTAAGTATGACACTCCATAAATGTGGACTAAGTGGTCATGGGATGTTTACCTGAACTATTGTATATGTACTGCATTGTTTTCAATGTTTATACTCCTGCATTTCAGCAAGTCCCGTTGCCTTATTCCACAGGCTTGTGCCAAGTTGTGCCAAATCTGAGATGTACTGTAGAAAGAACATGTGCCATAGAGATTAGTAATCTGAACATTTAATCTCTGTCTCTTGTAGCTCACAGTTAGAGAAAAGCAGCATCAGGTTTTTCTTTTTTTGTGAAAGATGACACACGGTTAAAAGGTTAGTGACTTTCAACATTTTGTTGGATATTTTTTCTGTTGGTGGCTGTTGATTATAATGCATTACTGAGCACATTACTCCTATTAATGTGGAAATATCTTTTATATAGAGGGTCCAAAGATGTTCATCCGATCAGAAAAATCAGAGAAAAAGGCAAAAGACTGGGATGACATGAGAGGTACCCTTATGGAGGTAAGACTTGCTGACAAAAGTGTCAGTGGCTACAATACAGTGCAGATTAGCTCTGTAAAGAGAATCTGTCATGGGACAGTCCAGTAAGTCTTCTACCAGGAATAATTGTACAAAAAAACAAGTTTGGGGAAACTGCATAGCACACACCAAAATGACATGGCTTCTGTAGCTCCACAGTTATGGAAATGGTGCATAGCAGTGCCACGCTGCCTCTTACTGTAATTACCACCCTACTGCTTCGCACTTGTGCCCAGTTAATCCGGTCTCTGAAGCAATTTGCAAAGAAGGGAGTAATCTTTTAAAGGGAACCTGTCATGTCAAATTAGGACACTAAACCATCCACAGGTCATTCTAGACCAGGGGTTTAATGTCCCAAATAGACCTGTTGCAAAACTGTGACTGCATAAAAAAAAAAAAAAAAACCTTTATAGTTCTCTAGAGATGAGTCTCATCAGACTTTTCTTTAGTGCTCCCAGCACATGTGCTACTGTTCAGTGAACCTGAGGTCTGTATGTGCACTAAAGCCAAGGTGTACTCCTCTGGCTTCACTGAAGAGTCAAGGCACAACTACTGAGTAAGTATTAAAGGGGTTGTCCAGAATATATTAGTATTTTGGCAGGATTCTGGGGAAGGTGAAAAATAAAAATCATACTCGTTTGTCTCCGGTGTCCCAGGCCGCTGTCCGGTCCCTGTGGCGCCCCAGATCTTCTATGGCAGAAAGGAAAGGACACGGGATGTCACTCACGGACGTCATAGGTGACATCCCGGTTCCTTTCCTTAGGCCGCTGTATGGCCTCAGCAGTCACGTAAGTCAGAGACTTCCACTGGAAAAGCCACAGGGGCGCCGCGGGGACCGGACAGTGGCCTTGGGCACTGGGGGTTAGGTGAGTATGGTTTGTTTTTTTTTCCACCTTCCCCCGCCTGCTGCAATACTAAAATATCCTGGACAACCCCTTTTATTTTTAATTCAGACACGAATGGCGTTACAACAGGGCGATTTGGGACACTAAACCCCCAATCTATAAGGACCTGTGGGTGGTTTAATGTCCCAAATTGTCCTGACAGGTTCCCTTTAAGTATCAAACTAACTGAGACCTAAAGGAGTTAATTATTTCAACTGGTGACTAGCTTGATCTCTTTGTTTTACTTGTGCATCAATATCAAGTTCACTCCCACACTTTATGTAGAGGTTAAACACAAATTCTCTGTGTTGTAGCTTGGATTACCCATGTATACATTATTATACGGTACAAGCATTAACAGATGTTTAGAACATTGCAGGCAGTACTGTTGGCAGGAGACACTACTCATTCCCCCATGTGGTCATTAAATCATGGAGCATGTTAGTTTGTAGAGCAGGCTGTGAAAAATGCTCTTTTGAAGACGCCTTTATTACTTAGCATTTGCTACAATGACAGTCATAACGATATACAACATGATGATATCAGAAACCGTGCCTTGTGGAATGAGTTCGACTGAACGCATTTGTTAGCAGTGAATTCAGGTTTTTTTTTTTACTACCATTAGATTCAGTCTGTGAAGTGGCAAATGAGTATACAAAGTAGTAACAGTTAAAATGAATTAATTATACAAGCTATGGACCCCAGTATCCGGGATCGGGTGAGCCAACATTAGCTATTTTGGAACCAACAAATCTTTCTTTTATGTAGATCAGAATAAAAACAGCTGCTGAGTCATAGGCAGAGTCTGCATGCGTGTGTATGTACAGGTCTGTGAGAAAGTAACACAGAGTACATGGGAGGTATCCTTGCCCTCCACAGACCCATACAATTCAATGAATGAGCCTGGACCTTGAAACGGACGGAAATAGGATCTGTCATGAGTTGGGCTTATGGCCCCCCAGGTGAACCAGTGTTAATACATGGTCATGTAGAATGCTATCTGTTCTGCATGTAGCCTAAAATTCAGCCCCCTTGAGGTAACCATGGTATTTGCAGCAGCTAGAAATTGGAGGGGTTGTTGTGCACTGCCTTCATATCAGACAGTGTACATAGTATATCCTTATAGTATGCTGTAGCAGGTATTGATACAATCTGTCCTTTCGGGGATCTTTTGTTATGAAGATAGGCTGTTGAGGACAGATTTAGTCAGCAGACCATGATTGTGTGCATATCAAATTGTTAATACCTACATTCTGCAAGTGGATGCGTCATGTAAAGAGTCCAGTAGGTTTTTGAATGAAAACAATTTGTTACAGGTTAATTCTCTCTCATAACTTTTTTCCCTTGTCTTCTGTAGGAATGTAAGAAAAGGCACAAAGATGCAAAGAGGAAACTGAAATCCAGGCATTAGCCTGACCTACCACAACAGTCCAGACTCTTCCACAGAACACGATGCTATGAGGAATTGCTCAAAGAGATTTTACCACAAACTACACTTGTTGTGTCTGATCACTGGTGGTCCCCTGCAGTCACAAGAACAGGGGTCCTCAGATTCCTTCTTCTGAAGGGAGCAGCATTGGGCATGCTGCATGACAACCTCTCCATTCACTTCTATGGGACTGGCACAGATACTCGATTACATCATGTGAAGCACATAGGTGAATGGAGTGATGCATTAATACAGGGATCTTAGGGAAACACTGTATTCTTAATCAGTGGGACCTCAAGGATCAGACATTTATACCCAGACCTGTGGAGGGCAGCAAAGTGTGGTTTGTGGTAAAGCATCTTTAACCTCTGCATTGGTGTACTTAACCTGCGGACTGATCAAACCTGCTTCCTATGGAAGAAATCATACAAACACCATTATTACAAAGGCTTTATTTAAATGAACTACAAGAATAACATGGATGTAATAGAAAAACATTACAGACAAAAATATTTTTCTTTCTTTTTTTTTTTTTTTGTTTGATTTTTCTAGAATTTCCAACAGTTGTTTGTGAATAAAGATGATATACAAGCACCTCTCCCCAGGTTCCCACCTATTGTCATTACTGTATTCTTAATTTGATGCTTCTTCTGAGCCCAGATAAATTGGCATAGGGTGGACTTGGAGTGTCCTTAGGACACCGAGGAGAATTGGGACTGGTAGGGCTTCAAAAAGGTAGTGGTTTTGCAATATTATCATTTTATGGTGGAGATTTCACCAAACAGGTATAGCAGAAGGCCTGACTACTTAGGTAGTAGCAATTGAATTTTGTGGGGTAAGGTAAGGAATTTTTGTGCGAGTAAAAGCGTGGTTAGGTCATGCCTCCAGATATGTGAGCGATCTATCCTGAATATGAAAAGGGAAGTTACAGAACAGAGTGAGGAATATTCAGGGATAGTGTCTCTGTTTTTGTGGTATTAACATTGTACCCAGAGAGGTGATCAAATACTAGGGATGTGTGCCTAATCTCATATCTTAAAAAGGTCGAATCAGCTTTCCTGACACATCTGCTTTAGCAAATAGCAACCAAAATAGAATTCTTTCCACCAATACAAATGCTCAAGATTGGCAATATTTGCAAGTCCAAAACTGGGACATTTTAGACCCTACTCCCCAGAACACCCAACTTTTTTCGCATAAACCCCACTTTTTTGTCGTTTAGTTCCCAGTATTGTCCTGGCAAAATCTGTACTGTTGGCATGTATGCTCTATAGATATGTACTGAAGTATTCATAGAAAATGGTGCAAAGCGTTCTACATGGTCTGCATCACACAATTTTACATAGGGTGGTGTAGAGGTTGGTGATAGTATTTGTGGTATGTACAGTTGTGCTAAAAAGTTTACACACCCCGGCAGATTTTTTGGTTTTTTTGGCTTTTTTTCAGAGAATATGAATGATAACACAAAAATTTTTTCTCCACTCATGGTTAGTGGTTGGTTGAAGCCATTTATTGTCAAACTTTTCTGTTTTCTCTTTTTAGATCGTAATGACAGCCAAAAACATCAAAATGACCCTGTTAAAAAGTTCACATACCCCAGTTCTTAATACCGTGTATTGCCCCCTCTAACATCAATGACAGCTTGAAGTCTTTTGTGGTAATTGTGGATGAGGCTCTTTATTTTCTCAGATGGTAAAACTGCCCATTCTTGGCAAAAAGTCTCCAGTTCCTGTAAATTCCTGGGCTGTCTTGCATGTCCTGCGCGCTTGAGATCTCCCCAGAGTAGCTCAATGATATTGAGGTCAGGAGACTGAGATGGCCACTCCAGAACCTTCACTTTCTTCTGCTGTAGCCAATGACAGGTCGACTCGGCCTTGTGTTTTGGATCGTTGTCATGTTGGAACGTCAAAGTATGTCCCATGTGCAGCTTCCTGGCTGATGAGTGCAAATTTGCTTCCAGTATTTGCTGATAACTTGCTGCATTCATCTTTCCTTCAACTTTGACCAAGTTTCCTGTGCCTTTGAAGCTCATACATCCCCACATCATCAGTGATCCACCTACGTGCTTTACAGTAGGAATGGTGTTCCTTTCATCATAGGCCTTGTTGACACCTCTCCAAATGTAACGTTTATGGCTGTGGCCAAAAAGTTTGATTTTTGTCTCATCACTCCAAATTACCTTGTTCTAGAACAGGGGTAGGCAACCTTTTTTGTTCGACGTGCCGATTTTAATAAAAAAAAAAAATCAAAGATGAGGTACTCTGAATGCCGGTCAATAATTGTAAGTCTGACGACCCCTAAACTAAAGTCATATACCATAAACCATAACACAGAAGTATTGCCACCAGATGCTTTAGGACACATGCGTTTACTGCTATTTCCTGGGACGCTCCTGTACTTTCTGATTAGAAGCAATGAAAGTCCATGTGCAGCCCCCAATTAGTGGTAAATGTGTCCAGGAGCACCGTATGGCAGCATCCTTATGGTGAAAACACACTATGTATCTGGATGCAGCTATATTTGGAACTTTTTCATTCAATGTAAAACTGGTGCATTTTTGCACAAAAAAAAAAACAAAGCCTGAGTTTTCTGTGCAAAAACACATCCTTAATATAGAAAACAGAATAATGTCCCATAGTGGCCCCTGCACACGGTATTATGTTCCATAGCGGCCCCTGCACACGGTATTATGTTCCATAGCGGCCCCTGCAACATGGTATATGTCCCATAGCGGCCTCTGCACACGGTATATGTCCCATAGCGGTCCCTGCACACGGTATTATGTCCCATAGCGGCCCCTGCACACGGTATTATGTCCCATAGCGGCCCCTGCACACAGCAATATGTCCCATAGCGGTCCCTGCACACGGTATTATGTCCCATAGCGGCCCCTGCACACAACAATATGTCCCATAGCGGCCCCTGCACACGGCATTTGTGCCATAGTGGTCCCTGCACACGGTATTATGTCCCATAGCTGCCTCTGCACACAGTATTTGTCCCATAGTGGTCCCTGCACACGGTATTATGTCCCATAGCGGCCTCTGCACACAGTGTTTGTGCCATAGCTGCCCCTGCACACAGTATTTGTCCCATAGCGGCCCCTGCACACAGTATTTGTCCCATAGCGGCCCCTGCACACAGTATTTGTCCCATAGCTGCCCCTGCACACAGTATTTGTCCCATAGCGGCCCCTACACACGGTATATGTCCCATAGCAGCCCCTGCACATGGTATTATGCTCCATAGTGGCCCCTGCACACGGTATATGTCCCATAGTGGTCCCTGCACACGGTATTATGCTCTATAGTGGCCCCTGCACATTCACTAGCTATTATTATACTGTGGGGTCTCTTCAGACCACAGAGTATAATAAGTGGAGGGCAAAGAGAGGTGATGAAACATAAAAAAACAATGTTAACTCACCATTCCACGCTCCACAGCCGCTCTGTATCTTCGGGCGCTTCTGCCTGTAGTCAGCGACCGCTCATTGAGTCTCAGGGGTCACGTTGCGTCATTATGTGTAATGACGTCAGACGCGACCCCTGAGGCCCTGTCAGCTGACTTCAAGCAGAAGCGCCTGAAGAGTACACAGCGGCTGTGGAGCGTGGAATAGTGAGTAACATTGTTTTTTATGTTTGATCATCTCCCCAGGGGCTCCGCTTATTATACTCGGGGGTCTGAAGAGACCCCACAGTATAATAATAGCAGTTTCGTTTCGGACGTGTTTGGTCCGATCGAAACTGCTGGATGAGGAGTCTGCTGCCGTGCCAGGGGAATAAGCCTCGCGTGCCATAGGTTGCCAACCCCTGTTCTAGAAGTTTTGAGGCTTGTTTGTGTGCTGTTTGGCGTATTGAAGGCGAGATTCTTTGTGGCATTTGCGCAGTAATGGCTTTCTTCTGGCAACTCGACCATGCAGTCCATTTTTCTTCAAGTGCCTCCTTATTGTGCATCTTGAAACAGCCACAAAAACAGTGTGGGTTTTTCTTTACATCCCGAACAATTTTCCGGGCAGTTGTGGCTGAAATTTTGGTAGGTCTACCTGGTTTGGTTTCTGAGTATGTTATCAGGCCAAAATCATCAGGGTATGTGAACTTTTGAATAGGGTCATTTTGATGTAAGATTAAATGTCGTTTCATTGGACTTTTTAGAATAAACTGTGTGGTGGGGGGTACAAGAGGAGTAGCGCTATTCTGTCCATACAATTAAAAAAAAAAAAAAAAAAGCAGGACAAAGTATTTTCCAGCTTGCCTTTTTGTAGATCCATATAACTTTCATTACAAAACATTCTTTTCTAGACAGATACTGGAGTCACATGTCTTCTAGTTGACCTCAGTCATAGTCCCAAAGTGTCCATAACATAGTTCATAAGGGCAGGATAGCAAGAATGCTGAGTAGATGTTACATGTAACAGGTCTACATGAACAAACACACCCAGCAATGTTTCAGGGCAGCCTTTCTTTGATTTCCTGCTCATTCCTCTCCCTACCCTCTCTATTGACTTCAATAGACATCAGTCGTGTGACCTACAGTCTGAGACAGAGCAGTGATTTTGACAGTGAAAGTTGTTTTATCAGGAGCAGGGAAACAATCTGATAAAATGTGGAGCTGCAGCCATCTTAAACTTGATTCTGATAACTTCTTGCTCCATGATAACTCACACAACAAAAGCCACTGAAAACAATGGAAAGAAAGTTGAGTTAAAGTGAATTGTGAATCCTTACCACTCACTTCAGTGTTCTTCAGAGTAGTGCTTTTAGTCAGCTGTGGCTGTACTCCCAGGGGCTGTGAAGCATACCCCCTGGGGTACACGTACCGAAGGTTGAGAATCACTGATCTAGATCACTCGTGTCACATGTATCACAGTTCCTATAACTTCTAAGTTGTATGGAGTCATAATATGACACCTATAGAAAGCTAGGGTCCTATACTGTACATCTATATGCTTCCAATTTGATGCAGAATCCGAGAGAAAATATCTTTCTCTTGGAACATTGCTTCTAGAAAGGAATACCACCTTTATGCTACATGCACTCGACTGTAGTGGTATCCGCACATATACATGTCCGTATTGCATCAGTATGTCATCTGCAATCACGGATCCTGTATGATTCTCTATACTGAACTGTGCCACACTTTTATCTGCAATTTCTGAGCCGCAATTGTGGATAAAATTATGGTCGTGTGCATGGAGCCTAAATACGTTAACATACAACAGCTCATTATTCAACTAATCGATACAAAATAGGAAACAAGTATGGCACCCCATAGCACAATAAATCCAACATTAAGTGGTGGAACAGACTAGACAATGAGAAAACCGCTGCATTGTGACTTTCTGTAGCTAGTAAATGATTTTAACTATTGAGCTGCAGCTGTAGCGCAAATTAATGTATTGAGTTGTATGCACTCAAGTGGTTGCCCTGGCCTAATGAGTTGTGCAAAGGAAGGCATACCAGAGGAGAAAGTATATATGGTAATGATGGAAAATCAGCCGCTGTTCCTTCCTGGGCACACAGTGCCAGTACCTTTATGTGAACATGCACAAAGTGAATAAAGAAGTATTGGAATTGGTTGCTGCTGACAATGATGGGCCAGAATGTGAATCATACAGTGAAGGATTCTTTAAGTATTATGTAGGTTACATGTTTTGGCACTACACCAGGACTGTCATCAGGGTATGGCCTGATGTACCTTCACTAACTTCCTCTTATGGCACATCATTGTCTGCAGCACACACACTTCGAATATTTTTTCATTTACTGTATGCATTCAAGTAATTGAGGCAGGTCTTATGGGGATGGTGGGGGGGGTTAAGTGGTGTTTTACAGTCTGCAAAGTGGATGGGATTCTAGCGAGGGTGCGCCAATCTTCATAAATCTGCCCCATTGTGTATGTTGACTATAATATGGGATCTGTCGTCCGTCATTTTAAAACTGAAACCAGCGGAGGAAAAAGTCCTCCGTGCAGGATTTTTTTCCTCTGCAGATTTTTCACAGAAATGCTATGAATGAGTCTCCAACAGATGTGAACATAGCCTAACCTTTTGTCTGCCACACATTGCTGAGGGTTTGTTATACTGTATCGGTACAGGTAACAGCTATCATCCTAGAGTCAAGGACTGGAGAGATTTGTATGCTTAGTAGTGTATAACTTAGGGTTTGTTACATTGTATCGGTAGGCAGTTACCTAAGTTAAGTAAGCCTTGATATAATGGACTGATTTTAATTCAAGGCTATGTGTATTTTCACAAATTTTGTCATGAATCAAATGTACCAAATGAAGCCTCTTTGCGATAGGTCTGACACTAGGTTCGCACTTGCGCCCGGTGTTCGTCCGCTTGCAAACAGTTTAAAGAAAAAAAACGATTTGGTACAAAAAGGATTCCAAATGGTTACACAGCAGATACCCCAATCCATCTTTTTAGACGGATTAGTCAATGGGTGTCCATTCAAAAAAACTGACCTTTTGTGATCCGTCTGTGTACGTTTTTGAGCAATCGTTTTTTTTTTTCCCTTCATTCTGAGCATGCGCAGAGGGAAAAAACGGATTGGTTGCTGTCCGTCTGGTAGCCTTATTTTTTTGAACGGAGAAAAAGTCCTGCAAGTCTGACTTTTTTCTCCGTTCAAAAGAGCGGATACCAGACGGAAATGCTCCAAACGCACACCTGCGGATGTTTTTTACAACCCGTTGAAATCAATGGGTTTTAAAACGAACCATTTGAAATCAGCTTTTGAGGATTTTGAGATGGTTTCAAAAACTGATTTTGCACGGAAAGCCAAATGCAGATGTGAACACAATCTGAATAGGGTTTTCCAGGATGATGTTATTTATGACATCACAGGGTGGGTAGCCTTACTAAACAGCCAATGAGGGAATGAATATTCTGAGGGTTGTGTCATTAAACTGGCTTGGATTTCCACTAATCAAAAAAGAGCACCACCCACGAGGTACTGATGTCATAAAGCTGGCTTGAATTTCCACCAATCAGAATGCAGTACTGGATATAAATAGCGGCTGGCACCGCCTATTCCCCTTATTCTTTGTAATTGTCTTGTGCGATAGCCATTCTGTTCCTTGTGAACATGTCTCATGGAGAACTCAGCAGAAAGAGCAGGATAATCAGAATATCCAGAGCTGGCCTGCAGTTTCCAGTTGGCTGTATTCATCACTTTCTGAGGAAAGAGAATTATGGTAAACACTTCAGTGCCAATGCTGGAGTATTCCTGGCTGCTGTGGACTATATGACTAAGGAGATCTTTTTCTTGGCAGTGTATGAAGCCCGGGCCTGGAGCAATCCCAGCATTATTTCCCATCACTTACAGCTGGCAATGCATCAGGATGTAGAACTGGATGAACTGTTTAAAAATGTCATCATACCCCAGGGGAGCGCTGTCATCTATGCTCCAATCCGGGATGTCTACCAATGTGTCATCCAAGTACTGCCTCCTGCAGACTTCTAAATGCCTCTCCCATAGACCCAATGACCCCTTTAAGGGACCCCCAATGTGTCAAAAAATAGAACAAATTTTGTTATATACCTGAAAGGGTACATTCACTTTGGCGAAGATTTATGAAGACTGGCCATATCAACGCTAGTCTTTATGTATGTTCACTTTGGGGAAGATTTATGAAGACTGGCCATATCAACGCCAGTCTTCATAACACCATCGCCGATGAAGAGTGTGTCTCATAAATAAGTTACACCATCCACCATGCCGTGCATCTGGAGGGAAATCTACACCAGCTCAAAATAGATTTCCAGCATCATTTACGCCAGATTTCTGGTGTAAATGATAATAAGTTTTGGAGACCATTTGTCCCTGCCCTCTGCATGCCCTCACCACACTTCTCCTCTTGGGGCGCAATGAAAAAAAAAGTTGAAAAATTATACCACAAAAATCTGATTTGCACAAAAAAGTGCAACTTTTTATGCCTTGTACACCAGAAGAGGTATAATAAATCTTCCCCATTGTGCTTAACCCATTACTGACCGACATATAGACTTTCTACGTCGGTCACTAATGGGCCTTATTCTGCCCCAATTGACTTTTCTACATCAGTTGTTGAGAAATAATGCGGGCATTCCCCACACGCTCAAGCCCAGGTGCCCGGCTGTGTACTCACAGCTGGGCACCTGCTCCTATTGCCTGGGATCGGCAAACTGCCAATCCTGGGTGTTTAACCCCTTGAATGCCGCAGTGACCATAACCAGCTACCACTGGAGGCATTGGCACCGGGCGGCAAAAAAAAAAAAAAAAAAAAGGCAATGGCAAAATTGCTGGTTTTTTGTATTCCTTCACAGAAAGAGTTAATAAAAGTTAATCAATGAGATATACCAACCCCAAAATAGTGCCATTAATCACTACCACTTGTCCTGCAAAAATCCATGCCCTCATACGTTTACATTGATGGAAAAATAAAAAAGCTATAGGGTTCAGTATGTGACGACAGAAAAATGCAAAAATATTATTTGGTCATCATGGCTGAAACAAGCCGGTCACTAAGGGGTTAAAGTGGTTGTCTAGGAATTAGATCAACCCATGTGGAGACTGGGGTAGATGTAAAATAAAAAAAATAAAGCATAGTCAACTGTCTGCAGTGCAACTTTGTCTGCAGCTGGTGCCAGGATGCCAGAAGTCCTCAGTGACATCACACACATATGTCACCGGTTCCTTGCCAGGGATCGTTAAAGCTGCGGATTGGTCTCAGTGGTCACACGAGGCTGAGGACTTGTGGTATCCACGCACCAGCGCAACTGAACGGACAATGGCAGCAGACAATGGAGTGTCAGGGACAGGTGAGTATGCTATATTTTATTTTTTTATTTTACACCTCCCCGGCCTCCACACGTGTTGCTCCAATTCCTGGGCAACCCCTTTAATTTGCCAAATACTGACAAAGTTGTGATTGTAATGTTGTATATTCTGGATTGCTTGAGGGAAATCTTGCTGTCTTTCTGTTATGATTTTTTGTCTAAGTTTGACTGATCTAAGTACCAGGTTGATACTGCGAAGTTTTATCTTATTTCCAGATAACTCAGCTCTCATGCACTTGAAGTTAACCTTCAACTTTGTTGAGATTTTCTTTGGATGAGTTACAAGACAAGAACTGACCCAAAAGACTTAGAGGACAGATAACTCCTATCCTACTAGTTTCTTTCAAATATTCTCTATCAGACCGTATAACATGGATATCCTTATCTTGCAGATCTGCGTGGACAGCAGGAGACTCTAGTTTGCATTTTACTGGTCACACCACTATGCTTGAGTAGAGCAAAGACAAACAGACCAGATGGAAATAGGCGATACAGGGAGCTCTCAGCTTCCATTTTAATTTTGCAAGTTGGCATAGTAACAAGCACCAAGTAACCATAAAGCTAACCTTGTCTTCAATTAAATGCTGCAAAATATCATGCACATGTCGCTCTAGAACAGGTAACACATTGATGTTAAACATAGCTAGTCATAGTTTTGCAGCATACATCTATATATATGTGCATTGCTTTTCAAATGACTTTGGATATGCTGTAGGTAAACTTGAGTACTCAACAGGATTGATTAACATATGTGCATTGCCACTGACTACCACTTGGGGGCAGCAGAGTCTCAGATCTGCAGTAAAAGCTTTCAAAACACTCCAACTCAACTACAATAGGCGATAATAGTCAATGTCAAGATTCACTGATTCACTTTATCTGCAAATGTCACACATCTGTCAGTCTCTCCGACTAACCCTTCAATAATACAAATCCAGCTGTATTTCCTTTATGTTACTTTTCGTCCTTTGATTAAGGTTCTTCTAGGATTTCAGTCTTGTTCTCTGATTATAGACTGTTAACCTTTAACGGGAAGACATAAAATAACATCAGCAGTAGATCTTTTTCTTACTATCACTGAGACAGCAATGTGTTACCTTAGGTGTCTAGTCGGAGAGTCTGTCTGATCCGTATTCCTGTGTAGAACATAAGTAAAGGTCATATACAAAGCATAGAATCACACTGCAAATGATCTCTCGAGTCACACAACTAGTTTTACACACAAGAAGCTCATTTATTGTGGCGCTGTGGACTAAGATCGTAACAAGTGCAAGACTCAACAATGTGCGTGACCACGGCAAGAGCACACTTTAAGAAATGTCAATGTGTTTACCCATTAGAAACGTTTAACTGTTAGGATACCACGAAGGAGCTAAAATAATACTCTATTATTAACACCCAAGGTGTGAAACGATTCTGATGAGATACATGTAAAGTCTACTGACAAAGAAGATGTTATATTTGTTACATATTGCAACAAATTTCTACATTTTTCTTGTTGACCTATTTGTATATTTGAGAGCACTAGTAGATATGGGAAAGGATGCTGCATGATCCTCCTATACACCACAGGCACAGATTGCCTCACAAGTTTCATCCCACCTTAGTAACACTGATATTTTTTATAAGGGTCCAACCAGGGGAGACAACTATATAATAACAATATTATTTATATAGCATCAACATATTCCACAGCCCTTTACATATTAGCGGGTACATAAAGAGACAATATAAGACATCACAGTGTAACAGAATAATATATCAAACAATAGGAGTGAGGGCCCTGCTCGCAAGAGCTTACAATCTAAGAGACTGTATAGACTTTGGCCCACCTTTACTAAGACTGGATTCACATCTGTGCTCATTGCCTATTCGGGGATTCCTCTTGAAAAATGCGGAGAGAAAAGTCCTGTAAGCGGGACTTTTCTCTCCGCATTTTTCGGGCGGAAACCCGGCAGACCCCATTATAGTCTATGGGGTCCATGGGTTTTTGCGGGTAACCGCTTTTTAAGCGGATTGTGTTTCCGTTTTTAAGTTCCCCAAATAGACCCGAAAAATGGAAACCTGAGCACAGGTGTGAATCTAGCGTTAAGCGGTCATTACTTAGACAGTGTAAACATTGTAAATGTAAATGTTTTTTTTTTTTTTTTTTTTTTTCCCAAGATGGCGCTGCTGGAGTGGCTGCCAGCTACAGCAGCTCTGAGACTCTCTATCTTATTTTTCTTTCTATGACTCGTTTTGTACCTCTCTACTTAAGGACTCTGCACTATGAAGAAACACACACAAAGACTTGGACCCTTGTGATACTTTTTTTTGTTTTTTATCTGTCTTTTTGTTCTGCTTGAAAATGGGATCTTTTGTGTATGCAGACAATTCCTTTGTCTATACAAGAGAGGAAATTCTGCAGCTCAGAGACACAGCAGGACGGCATACCATCTGGTCACACATCCTCCGTGAGATTTGGAGAAAGAAAAAGCGGGTGAGGGGATGCAGAGCAGGAACTCTTCAGAGGATTAAAAAGAGGCGTTACCGACCAGCTGTTCCCTCCATCATCATGGGCAATGTGAGATCTCTTGCAAACAAGATGGATGAACTAACAGCGCTCACCAGGCATCATCAGGAGTTTCGGGAGTGCAGCATGATGCTACTTACAGAGACTTGGCTCACTGAAGTTACTCCTGACTCTCTGGTCTCCTTGGATGGTTTTAAACTCCTTCGGGCAGACAGGACAAGGGAGAGCGGTAAGAGGAAAGGAGGAGGGCTGGCAATGTTTGTGAATAATAGACGGTGTAATCCTAGGCACATTGTGATTAAGGAGCAAACTTGCTGTAAGGACATTGAACTATTAGCTGTGAGCATGAGACCTTTCTACCTACCAAGGGAACTATCACATGTCATCGTGATAGCTGCATATGTCCCCCCCTCTGCGAAAGCAGACACAGCCTGCGAGGTCCTACAAGCCACGCTGAGCCAGTTACAGTTAAAACATCCCCAGGCCCTCTTTCTTCTGTCGGGTGATTTCAACCATGCCTCTCCATCATCCACACTGCCCAGTTTCACACAGTATGTAACCTGCCACACAAGAGACAACAAAACACTGGACTTGTTCTTTGCCAACTTGAGGGAGGCATATAACTCATCAGCCCTACCGCCCCTGGGGAGATTGGATCACAACCTAGTACATCTCCGACCTGTGTACAAGCCACTTGTACGTAGAGAACCAGCTGTCACCCGCACAGTGAGGATATGGTCCGAGGAGAGTGATGAGGCTCTGAGGGATTGTTTTGACACAACCGCATGGGAAGTGCTGCAGGATTCTTATGGAGAAGATATAGAAGGACTCACACACTGCATAACAGACTACATTAATTTTTGTGTGGACAACACAGTACCCACAAAAGTGGTGAGGTGCTTCTCCAATAACAAACCATGGATTAACTCTGATATAAAAACACTACTTAAGGAGAAAAAGATGGCATTCAGGACAAGAGATAAGGAGGGGTTGGGGGAAGTACAAAAGGAGCTGAGGCATCAAATCAGGCAAGGAAAAGCCAGTTATAAGGAAAAAATGGAAAAGCAAATGGAAAGAAAAGACATAAGGGGGGTCTGGGAGGGGCTTAAGTCAATTTCGGGTCATAAACAGTCTGTCTGCCAGATTGAGGCAGATGTTAATTGGCTTAATGAACTAAACCTATTCTTCAACAGATTTGATCACACACCAGCTCCTCCCACCCCAGTATGTCCTTCAGCTTCCCCCACCACAATGACTTCTCCCCATGCGGCCACTTCCCAACAGACCAGTAAATCCAGAAATCCGTCTTTATCTGGCCACAGTCTGACCTTCACACGGGCCCAGGTGAGGAAGGAGATGAAAAAGATCAAGGCGAGGAAAGCCGCAGGGCCAGATGACATCAGTGCAAGGCTAATTAAGACTTGCGGGGACCAGCTATGTGGTATAATTACATATATGTATAATATGAGCCTGAGGCAGGAAATAGTCCCTGAATTATGGAAATCTTCTTGTGTGGTACCAGTTCCAAAGAAACCCCACCCTATGGACCTCAACGACTACAGACCTGTAGCACTGACATCCCACCTGATGAAGATCTTGGAGAGATTGGTTCTCACACATCTCCGCCCTCTAGTGAGCCCCGCTATGGACCCCCTCCAGTTTGCTTATCGGCCGGGCATTGGGGTAGATGATGCCATCATCCATCTTCTGCACAGGGCTCTGTCTCACCTGGAGAAACCAGGGAACACAGTGAGAATAATGTTCTTTGACTTCTCCAGTGCTTTTAACACCATACAGCCCAGGTTATTGAGGGACAAGCTGGGCCTTGCTGGAGTGGACCACCACCTCTCCAACTGGATCCTAGACTACCTCACAAATCGACCTCAATACGTGAAAGCCCGAGACTGTGTGTCAGGTATCGTGATCTGTAATACGGGGGCACCTCAGGGTACGGTTCTCGCCCCTTTCCTCTTCACACTGTACACTGCAGATTTTAGGTGCAACTCATCCAGCTGCTACCTACAGAAGTATTCTGACGACTCTGCAATAGTGGGTCTCATCACAGATGATGATGACAGGGAGTACAGAGAACTGAACCAGGATTTTGTGGACTGGTGCCACCGGAACCACCTGAAGATTAACGCGGGGAAGACCAAGGAGATGGTGGTGGACTTCCGCAAAGGCAGATGCCCTCCAAAACCAGTGGACATCCTGGGGACGGGCATCAAGATTGTGAACACCTATAAGTACCTGGGTTTGCTCCTTAATAATAAGCTGGACTGGGAAGATCATATGGAGGCCCTGTACAGGAAGGGCCACAGCAGGCTCTACCTGCTTAGGAAACTGAGAGCCTTTGGAATCCGGGGGGCACTTCTTAGAACTTTCTTCAACTCGGTAGTGGCATCAGCCATCTTCTTTGGAGTGGCCTGCTGGGGGAGTAGTATATCAACCAGGGACAGAAATAAACTTGACAAGCTGATTGGAAGGGCCAGCTCTGTCCTGGGGAGCCCACTGGACCCAGTGCAGGTGGTGGGTGACAGAAGGATACTGTCCGTGGTGAGCTCCATGCAGAAGAAGAAGTCCCATCCCATGCATGAGACTGTGATCGCGCTGAGCAGTACTGTCAGTGACCGACTGCTCCACCCTAGGTGTGAGAAGGAGCGCTATCGGAAGTCTTTCCTCCCCACCGCGGTTAGGCTGTACAACCAACACCGACCTAAGCGGAGATCATTACACACAGAGAACTGAAATATCTCTCTGCCTGTTAAATCCCCCCCCTCCCCCTGCTACGTCCTATCTGTCTGTCTGCTATTAATGTAATGCCTCTCACCTTGGAACATTCCTGTACATGTTGTATTTGTATTTGTATCTGCTTATCTTTGCTGCTGTAACACACTGAATTTCCCCATTGTGGGACTATTAAAGGACTATTATTATTATTATTATTATTATTATTATTATTATCCGCACTCTGGCTGTAGAATTTATTTTAATCAACTTTCAGAAAAGAAAAATATATAATTTTCTTAATGTAATGTCCCTGCTTTGTACATCTGTCAACAAGCTTTTGTATTTCCTCAATAAAAATGTTTTATGTGGTGCTGCAAGCCACAAATGTGCCGCTGTCTGCACCTCTTCATCAGACGTCTTCACATAATCCACTGTCACTCGCCTATCCAACAGAGTCAGTCCACGTGTGCACTCACTGTTGTCATCAGTCATTGACCTGGACAGATGTCAGGCCCTTTCTTCATGGCTGACACTTGTGGCCATCCTTGAACTTCTCTGTCCAATCATACACACTTCTTCATGACAAAACACTTTCTCCATACTGTGGACAAAGTCTTAGATATCGGCACCAGGCACACCCTTAGACCCAGAGGCGTAGCTAGCAGGGGGGGCAGAGGGGGCGGATGCCCCGGGCCCACTGACTTTTGGGGCCTACCCCGGGGCCGCCATTAATACATCCTTTATTTCTAACTGGATCGGTGTCTGCAGACACCGATCTAGTTAAAACGTATCCTGCAACTTCACAGTATTGTAAACCGCAAGCCAAATGAGGCTTGCGGTTTAGAAGTCCCCGAGACCACAGACTGATGTCTGCTTCTCACACAGGCGGCGCAATGACGTCACAACATCGCGCCGCCTGCGCTCAGACACAGACGTCCTGTGCGTGGACAGGGAGGAAGCAGCGGCTCCATTCATCAGCATCGCCGGTGAGTATGACTTATTTTTTTATTTTTTTTAGCCTAGTTGTGGGTATATTAATAGTATAAGGGGTGGATAGGAGGGGGAAATATAACTATAAGGGAGGATTCATTAGGGGGCATTATGACGATGGGGGGGTCATTTATATAAGTGTTATTACGGGTTATTATGAATACAAGGGGGGAGGTTATTTATATAAGGGGCCATTAGGGGGCATCATTTATATTAGGAGGCATTATGAACACAAAGGGGTGGTCATTGATATAAGGGGTCATTAGAAGTGCAGTATTTATGTCAGAGGGAATCAGGGATATAATATGAGGGTCAATTAATTTAATGAAAGTGGCACTTGAGCTTTATTAAGACTAAGGCCCCACGTACCGGGCTGCAGGAAAACCATGGCGGTAACATTGTGGTTTTTCCTGCAGCGCATTTTACAGAAGGTCTGCAGGGGTTTCCTCTGTGGACTTTCTGTTTCCAATACACCTATATGGAAACCGTCAGTGTTTTGGAAATCGCAGTGCGTCTGCTGCATGTATTTTTCCGCAATGTGTGGATGGGAATTGCTAGAATGCCACGGTTTTTTTCTGTGGGTTTTTTCGCCACATGGGGCCCCATGCCATAACCACTTTGCAGTAAAATACAGTCATGGCCAAAAGTTTTGAGAATGATACAAATATTAATTTTTACAAAGTCTACTGCTTCAGTTTTTCTAATGGCAATTTGCATATACTCCAGAATGTTATAAAGAGTGATCAGCTTAACAGCAATTACTTGCAAAGTCAATATTTGCCTAGAAAATGAACTTTATCCCCCAAAACACATTTCAACATCATTGCAGCCCTGCCTTAAAAGGACCACCTAACATCGTTTCAGTGATTGCTCCATTAACACAGGTGTGGGTGTTGATGAGGACAGGGCTGGAGATCAATCTGTCATGATTAAGTAAGAATGACACCACTGGACACTTTACAAGGAGGCTGGTGCTTGCCATCATTGTTTCTCTTCTGTTAACCATGGTTATCTCTAAAGAAACACGTGCAGTCATCATTGCACTGCACAAAAATGGCCTAACTGGGAAGAGTATTGCAGCTAGAAAGATTGCACCTCAGTCAACAATCTATCGCATCATCAAGAACTTCAAGGAGAGAGGTTCCATTGGTGCCAAAAAGGCTCCAGGGCGCCCAAGAAAGACCAGCAAGCGGCAGGACCGTCTCTTAAAAGTGTTTCAGCTGCGGGATCGGGCTACCAGCAGTGCAGAGCTTGCTGAGGAATGGCAGCAGGCAGGTGTGAGTGCATCTGCACGCACTGTGAGGCGGAGACTCTTGGAGCAAGGCCTGGTCTCAAGGAGGGCAGCAAAGAAGCCACTTCTCTCCAGAAAAAACATCAGGGACAGACTGATATTCTGCAAAAGGTACAGGGAGTGGACTGCTGAGGACTGGGGTAAAGTCATTTTCTCTGATGAATCCCCTTTTCGATTGTTTGGAACATCTGGAAAACAGCTTATTCGGAGAAGAAGAGGTGAGCGCTACCACCAGTCTTGTTTCATGCCAACTGTAAAGCATCCTGAAACCATTCATGTGTGGGGTTGCTTCTCAGCAAAGGGAATCGGCTCTCTCACAGTCTTGCCTAAAAACACAGCCATGAATAAAGAATGGTACCAGAATGTCCTCCAAGAGCAACTTCTCCCAACCGTCCAAGAGCAGTTTGGCGCTCAACAATGCCTTTTCCAGCATGATGGAGCACCTTACCATAAAGCAAAGGTGATAACTAAATGGCTCAGGGAACAAAACATAGAGATTTTGGGTCCATGGCCTGGAAACTCCCCAGATCTTAATCCCATTGAGAACTTGTGGTCAATCATCAAGAGACGGGTGGACAAACAAAAACCAACAAATTCAGACAAAATTAAAGCATTGATTCTGCAAGAATGGACTGCTATCAGTCAGGATTTGGTCCAGAAGTTGATTGAGAGCATGCCAGGGAGAATTGCAAAGGTCCTGAAGAAGAAGGGTCAACACTGCAAATATTGACTTGCTGCATTAACTCATTCTAACTGTCAATATAAGCTTCTGTTACTCATAATATGAATGCAATTATATTTCTGTATGTGATAAAAAACATCTGACAAACACACATAAAAACCAGAGGGCAGCAGATCATGTGAAAATATAATATTTGTGTCATTCTCAAAACTTTTGGCCATGACTGTAGATCCGATATATACCACTATACGCTCACTGTATACTCGAAGTATCGGTATACGAACATGTCCAAGTTGGGGGCCCACTTGGACATGTTCGCCCCCCTGTGTTGAACCCCTAGCTACATCTCTGCTTAGACCACATTCAGGCAAATCACAAGTGGGGCAGCCATTTTTCTTTCATCACAGTCACAAATGAATTGACGTAATACAACGGTGACTGAGGAGACAGCAACCTCGTAAGGAAAGAGCTGATAAGACAGTGCGGCCAACAGAAGTTTTAATAACCAGAGTGCGGATTTTTTTTTTGACTCACCCTTTAATCACTTAAAAAACAAGAATCCAGTATGTGACAATAAGAGACCAAGTGTGAACAAAAGTCCATAGTTCCCCCTCCCCTGGGGTCATCTGAAATGACTGGGGCAGCAGAATAAGAAATCATTCTCCTCTCCCTGCACACTGGCTGCGAGTGTATGGAGCTTCATTTTCAGCCAGTAAAAACTCGGTTCTAATGGGGTTATAGGCACGGTTTTGTCTTTATTTTAAAGCCAAGATTGTGGCTCTGGAGCTAATACTTTTTATTAAATGCTCCCCCTACAGTTTTGCGTGTTCCAGTGGTGGTTGCTTATACACCTTGATCCAAAATCAACAACTCACAGTAACCACTATAAAGGAAAAATACATCTTTATTAACTTTAATGAAATGTATAGACATGATAAAGGGGGGAGATCAGAGATAACCACATAGGAATACCATCAAAAAAGGCCATGAGGAATCAAATATTACATAATACTCATGTAAATATAATCACGTTCCCAAATGTCTACTTCAATAAATAGGGTGTATAGCACATATACAAAATGTGTATGTGACCGAATATATTAGGTAGGGAGGAAAGGGAGTCGGAAACAAAACATTAAGTAAATATTACATAGAAAAGCCTCACATAGACCAAAGAAGATAGATGTGCCCCCTGAGTATTACATAATATTTGATTCCTCACGGCCTTTTTTCATGGTATTCTTTCATGGTTATCTCTGATCTCCCCCTTTATCATGTTTGTACATTTCATTGAAATGAATAAAGATGTACAGGTATTTTAACTTTATAGTGTTTACTGTGAGTTGTCGATTTTGGTGTCCTAGATTTCGCTCGCAGTCGTTGCTGTTTCAGCTGGTTACTGGTTACTAGCCTTTGTGTTAGTAGTATCTTGATCAATATGTATACTAAGAAACTCGTGTTAATTTTTGTAGATTTTTCTGAAAAGCAGAAGATCAATGGATAATATTGGGATGTGCGGTCCATGTCTGTTTTTCTTCTCCAAAATGTTGCATTATAATCCATAATATGGCCGCGTGTGTAAGGTTCTTAAAATAAAGTAACTTTACCTGAATAATCCGATCTAATGATGATTTTCTCTGTATGGCTTTGTTCTTTTCTTTTGCATAAATTACAATCACAATATGACTTCTATTATCTCCTATGGGGAAAAAAAATCATAAACTACTTTGCAAGTTACTACTTGTCTCTGTGTAGCCCCAGCCATATTGCTATATTGAATAGATTATATGTTAATAATCTGACCCTATAATGTATAGTTACATACCCCTTGTTTGTAATATACTATAATTAAATATACTCCGCATTTCACTTCTCATATGACAATCATAACAAAAATTTTCATAACCGGCCCCCTAAATAAAGAAAAGATAGAAAGGTAATCTGCTGTGTTATTACTCAGGAAGATTGTGATTAAGGAATGTCCTGCTTGGGGACTGGGACTATGTGTCACATTAATCAAAGTGGCGTGAACGCAATACTGGCGGTGAAGACATTTTCATTTCACTGCATGAATCTATTAAAGCTGATTTGGTTACCTGCATTTTGGTAAGGTTAAATTCATTAAAAATCATTATTTAAAAGGGGTTTTTCTTAAACTGGAACTCTGGATGTGAACTACTTTATTGTATTGTGAAATGCATCATGAGCATTTTTCTAATATCATTTTAGAATTTTGAGTCAGTTCTAATACTTAAAGGGAGTCTATCATTCGCAATATCGATTTTTAACTAAGCACATGTTGAAATAGTCTTTAGAAAGGTTATTCTAGCCTTACATTCCTTGTTTTCCTGCTCCCAGCCGTTTTTGATTACAATCATTTTATGTTATATGCTAATTAAGCTCAGGGAGCACAGGGGGCGTTACCCCTGAGCTCCGAGCACAGCAGCGTCATACCCAGCAGGCCGCCTCTTTGACATTTATTTCACACCCCCTTCTTCCAAATGGATGCTCCTCCTCATCTCTTTGCTGCATCACTAGCAGCCAAGGTCTTCGCCAAGATGAAAATTCTGCACATGAGTGCACTTTGGGCTGAGCATACAGCGCATGCTCCGCTGGCCATCTTTACTTTCTGTACTCCATAGAACTACACCAGCATAGTGTGCTTGCGCAGTACACTCGTTCAGGCAGAAAGTAAAGATGGCTTTCTGTGTTTTCCAGTGGGGTCCTTATAATGCCCACATACTGCCACCATCCTCCAAAAATGAACTCTTATTCCATTTTAAAATTAGGTGTTTCAAATCAAGGGGAAGCTAACCAAAGAAGTCAAGCATTCAACGCCTGAAAATGGATTGATATAAAAGGGCATAATGGAGTTAGGAAAGACTTGTTCACAAAAGTTTTTAGAAAGGCTTTCCCCAATACTGCTCTTTCATCTGTCCTCTGGAGATCAAAAGGTGGATAGTAAAGGACCCAGTTGTCAGATCTGGAATCCTGTCAGATTTAATACTAAACCTATAGTGTATGTTTTATATATATATATGTTATATATCTCTTATATATATAAAAATGAGTTTCTGTCTATCTGTTCTTTATGCGCGACCAAACGACTGGACCGATCCTCACCAAATTTGGCACACATGACACATCAGTTGTCCGGGAATATTTTAGACTGAGTCTCAGCGCTCTAGGACGTACCGTTCCTGAGATACAGTATTCCCAAAAAATGACCAACATTAGCTAATACAAGCCTGCAAGTCTTTCACTAATATTCCAACTGCCATACACACGGTCACTTTGTCCCTTATCAGCCAATAGAAGCTCGCAGGCGCTTACTCTCCTTAGGCACACAGGTTTCCATAGCAACCAAGCTATTTATGACCTGTATTAGTCAATAGCAGTTCGCAGGTCCTTAAATATTCAGTCATATCACGTGTATCAGCCAATATAAGTTCACATTTAATTTACCAGGTTTCCATAACAACACAGCCATAAATAGACTGTACCTATACTGCACTCAGTGGCGTAACTAGGAATGGCTGGGCCCCAAGGCGAACATTTGACATGGGACCCCCCTCCGGCAACCGACCCCCCCCGCACAAACTGCATTCCTGCACACACTATTAGGCCCCATAGTGGCCCTTGCACACATTATTCTGCCCCATAGTGGCCCCTGCACACAGTATCATAGTGGCCCCTTCATATAGTATTATGCGCACTCCCCGCTACCTCTTCAATGTTGGACCAGATGTCACGTGAGCCAGGCATGCATCGCGATGCATAATGATGTTGGACTGGCCCACCTACGTCTGGGACGTCACCAAGGAGGCCCGAAGCCTGCTGAAAAGACCCCAGAGTATAATGATAGCAGTGTTTGTGGGGTTCACGGCCTGCAGGCCGTACTTACCGATCCCCGCTCCTGCTCACAGCCGCCTCTGCAGACGGTGAAGCGCAGACGGCCGTGAGCAGGAGCGGGGATCGGTAAGTAAATAGGGCCCGTTACCTGCTGGTGTTACACCAGCAGGTAACGGCCTATTAAAAAAGACAAAAAAAAACATCAGGGGCCCGCCGGGACCCCTAATGTCCTGGGCCCTGTGGCAGCCGCTACCACTGCTACTCCGGTATTTACGACACTGACTGGACTGCCATACTGGATTTCAGCATTCTTATAAATTGTAATGTTTTTAAACTACTCATGCCCCCTGCAGCAAAACGCATGGCTGCTGCTCGAGCTAATGAAAACTCTCAGCAGACCCAAGCCTGTCTCTAATCTGACAAGATATGTCACAGACAACAGCGAGCTGCTAAAACAACCTAGAAGACCCAAGCCCGTCTCCAATCTGACAAGGCACTGTCAGACACATGCACACAGTTGCATTCCATGTTTCCATAACAACCCAGCCATTTTTCTTCACTGCTGTAGGTCAGCTTTAAAGGGGCAGGGCGCTGTGGATGACACTGTTACACAAAGTCACATACACACAGCTTTACTCCAGGTTTTCCATAACAACCAATCACAGGTCTTTTACTGATATCCAAACTGAGATACACATGATCACATGACGCTTATGGACCAATGGAAATTTGCAGGTTCTTCAGTCTTGACATACACACAGTTTTACACCAGGTTTCCATAGCAACCAAGCTATTTATGACCTGTATGAGTCAATATCAGTTTGCAGGTCCTTAAATATTCAGTCATATGACGTGCATCAGCCAATATAAGTTCACATTTCATTTACCAGGTTTCCATAGCAACACAACCATAAATAGACTATACCTATACTGGACTGCCATACTGGATGTCAAGTGCAAAACTGGCCAATTCTTACACAAACAAAAAATGAAATATACCCGTGCGAAGCCGGGTCCTTCTGCTAGTACAGTATATTCTGCAGGATACAGTTTAGAGTATGTTCCACACTTTCATTAGTGAAGTCTGATGCGCTTATCTGTCATAGGATCAGAGCAACAGACTTAAAGGACATCCACTTTCTAATATTGATGGCCTATTCTTAGGATACTCTTACGATCAATATTCGATTTGCGAAGGTCTGACGCAGGAGACCACTGCATCTACTCTGGGACAGCATGGCTCACACTGTTGTTTAAATGCCAGGAGCAGCTCTGCTCATCCGCCATACAAAGTGGAGCTGTGGCTTTAGGTACTCAGGAAAGGCTATCAATATTAGGGCCTGATAAATTAAATGATGCAGACGGAGCGAATTCTAGCTAATCCCATCCCCACACTGCGAGATAATACATGTTGCGGACACGCTGCAATTTCCAAAACCATTGCGGTTTTGGAAATCACAGCATGTCAATCATACCTACAGAAATGCCGGCGGCTTTCCTATAGGTATAATGGAAGCAGAAAGTCTGCAGAGGAAACCTTTGTAGGCTTTCTGTGAAAAGCGCTGCGGGAAAAATCGCGATGCATTGCCAACCCGGTTTTTCCCACAATGCCTTTTTGCTGCAGCCCACTACGTGTTGCCTTAGCCTTAAAAAAAAAAAAAAAAAAATGAAGTGGTTAGTTTGGATCTGAAAGTATATTTTTAGTCTATAGACACACCTATCCACACTATACCTGATCAACATTTGACTTTGCATGAAACCTGTGAATTTTTCTCACATCTATAAATAATGCAGTAGATTATTTTATACTTTGAGTTTATAGCTGTTAAATCCCGTAAGCTATTTTTATGGTTTTAAATTAAAGGGGTTGTATAGAATTAGAAAATCTTTGCTGCTTTCTTACAGAAACAGTGCCCCCCCTGTTAATAGGCTGTAATTGGTCTTGCAGCTTGGTGTGAATAGCGTTGAAAAAAAACAGCCGTTTCTTTCTAAGTCTGAACAATCCCTTAAATTAATCTTTCTACATTATTAAAACTGTATTTCAACTTTGTGACTTCTGTAAAAAATGTTTCCTCCAAACCTAGGTTATTAAATATACCAGAGACTGTGAGAATGATGCCCAAGTGAAATAATGCTGGTGACAGAATGCTTTACCTCCATGCAAAGTGAAGCTGTAGAGAAAGCTGCAGAGAAAGCGCTGCTCGCCCCATTTTCTTGCTATTCTATGGCTCTAATTTAAAGCCAGATCCCATTATGTGCCTTAAATTTCATTCAGTGGAAACCTAGTTATAATTTTTTGACAGGTCTCATAAAGTTACCTTAGGGTCACTGAGGTGAAAAGTCACATACGAGACATTTTATTTTACAGCAGGCAATGAAGGAGGATTTAATGATGGTTTAGATATGTGGAAGAGGCGGACAATCAGACTTGAGATATAAAGGAGAGGAGAATCTTTTTGTTTATGCTTACATGAATTGAAGCCAGTGCTGAGGTTTCCAAAGGTCAGCCGCATGCAACAGCTGAAAGGAGCAGGGAATGGTGTGAGCCTATGAATGATAACATCTGTGAAGAGGAAAATAGTAAAACAATTAGATCAGGTTACAAAATGGAAGGGAATCATATAAAAGAGAATTCTATTCTATACACTGGTTGTAAGGGTTGTTATTAAAAAATACAATATAATTGCCATATAATTAGACTTTTCCAATGGTCGGCAGGATTCCTGGCAGTTTTGTAATAATTACCCAAATATAAAAAAAAAAAAATTCCATTTCATGGCAAAGACCTAACTCTCACTTTTTAACTAAATTTTGCCTAATGACCAATAATAAGCCACACTGCAATGTTGTTATAACGTAACTAAACTTTCGGACAACTTTTGATTTTCTGGCAGTATTTGTGTCATTAATAAATTTTGTAATATACCTGCTTAGGAAGCTGAGAGCCTTTGGAATCCGGGGGGCACTTCTTAGAACTTTCTTCAACTCGGTAGTGGCATCAGCCATCTTCTTTGGAGTGGCCTGCTGGGGGAGCAGTATATCAACCAGGGACAGAAATAAACTTGACAAGCTGATTAGAAGGGCCAGCTCTGTCCTGGGGAGCCCACTGGACCCAGTGCAGGTGGTGGGTGACAGAAGGATACTGTCCGTGGTGAGTTCCATGCAGAAGAAGAAGTCCCATCCCATGCATGAGACTGTGATTGCGCTGGGCAGTACTGTCAGTGACCGACTGCTCCACCCTAGGTGTGAGAAGGAGCGCTATCGGAAGTCTTTCCTCCCCACCGCGGTTAGGCTGTACAACCAACACCGACCTAAGCGGAGATCATTACACACAGAGAACTGAAATATCTCTCTGCCTGTTAAATCCCCCCCCCCCCCCCCTCTGCTATGCCCTATCTGTCTGTCTGCTATCAATGTAATGCCTCTCACCTTGGAACATTCCTGTACATGTTGTATTTGTATTTGTATCTGCTTATCTTTGCTGCTGTAACACACTGAATTTCCCCATTGTGGGACTATTAAAGGACTATTATTATTATTATTAACAAATTGCGGATCCTTTCTGTGAAATCCTGCATTTTTTCACTCTTTCCCTTGCTTCTCCTGCCTCTCACTGAATGTTACTGTGTATGGAGTATGGGGCTGTGCAACATGTAGAGAAAATGAGGGTAGGGGAGGGTCACTTCAAACAGTTATATCTCGGACATTATAAAACATACAAATTTGCTTTTGGTGTTATATGAAAGTGGAGATACATTGCTATCTAAATTATATGAATACATGTATTATTAGTTAATATTAATTGAATAAATAAATATGATATAATAATTATATAATATTTTTTCATGATTTTTTTTAATAAAATATAACTATTGCTATCTAAATTATTTCTAGAGATATCACTGGTTGAAAGCACAGTTGGGATTAGGATATTTATATATAGCTGTATTATATATATCATATAAAAATCCCAATCCTGACTGTGTTTTCAACCAGTGATGTATCTAGAAATAATTTAGATAGCAATAGCACTAGTAATTTTGATAGCAATATTTACAGTCATATGAAAAAGTTTGGGCACCCCTATTAATCTTAATCATTTTTACAGTCATATGAAAAAGTTTGGGCACCCCTATTAATCTTAATCATTTTTAGTTCTAAATATTTGTGTGTTTGCAACAGCCATTTCAATTTGATATATCTAATAACTGATGGACACAGTAATATTTCAGGATTGAAATGAGGTTTATTGTACTAACAGAAAATGTGCAATATGCATTAAACCAAAAGGTATGCAAAAGCACATTTGGACAAGCCAGCTTCATTTTGGAAGAAGGTCCTGTGGACTGACGAAACAAAGATTGAGTTGTTTGGTCATACAAAAAGGCGTTATGCATGGCGTCAAAAAAACACAGCATTCCAAGAAAAACACTTGCTACCCACTGTAAAATTTGGTGGAGGTTCCATCATGCTTTGGGGCTGTGTGGCCAATGCCGGCACCGGGAATCTTGTTAAAGTTGAGGGTCACATGGCTTCAACTCAGTATCAGCAGATTCTTGAGAATAATGTACAAGAATCAGTGACGAATTTGAAGTTACGCTGGGGATGGATATTTCAGCAAGACAATGATCCAAAACACAGCTCCAAATCTACTCAGGCATTCATGCAGAGGAACAATTACAATGTTCTGGAATGGCCATCCCAGTCCCCAGACCTGAATATCATTGAACATCTGTGGGATAATTTGAAGCGGGCTGTCCATGCTCGGCGACCATCAAACTTAACTGAACTGGAATTGTTTTGTAAAGAGGAATGGTCAAAAATACCTTCATCCAGGATCCAGGAACTGATTAAAAGCTACAGGAAGCGACTAGGAAGCGATTTTTGCAAAAGGAGGATCTACTAAATATTAATGTCACTTTTCTGTTGAGGTGCCCATACTTTTGCACCGGTCAAATTTTGGTTTAATGCATATTGCACATTTTATGTTAGTACAATAAACCTCATTTCAATCCTGAAATATTACTGTGTCCATCAGTTATTAGATATATCAAACTGAAATGGCTGTTGCAAACACCCAAATATTTAGAACTAAAAATGATTAAGATTAATAGGGGTGCCCAAACTTTTTCATATGACTGTATATTTTATTAAAAAATCATGAAAAAACAATATTAGTGGAAATATTAAAGAGATTAGTAGGTTAGTAATACAGATGGAACAATTAATCGGACGTTTTAGTCCACTACGAGACTTTTATCAATGACCATCCGACCATGAGCAGAGCAAGGATGCATGCTACACTGTCATAAATATTGTTTTTTCCGGGTTTTTTAATAAAATATAATTGAAGCAAGAGTGACGAGTGCTGCGAATTTTGCATTGTTTGAACTATCAAAAAAAATCAAATTCAGGAGGACTCTTCAGGATGATGTAGGGGTAAAGAGGTAGTTTTTCTGGTATTAAATGATAATAACCCTAATAGATCAAGGCCTTGCCATCACCATTTTTAACCCCCTGCATCTTCCCCATCATGCCCCTTTTGAGGAAAGTGGCATCCAAGGTGCAAAACTTAAAGACTTTAATTTTTGCTCAAAAAATGAGGAACTTTTTTCATCACTTGTATGCTAGTTTTCTGGCTCACAAGCCATGATAAATCAGCCCCCTAAATTGCTCCTCTATGTTCTGGCCTATGTGTTTGTATGTGCACATCTTGGAGCTCAGCCAGGGATGGTAGATGGGCGAATTATAGCAGAAGCATATTATGTAAGAGCCACATGCATGAGTAGAGCTATATTATTTTCCACATTTCATTTTCAGATAAATCAGGCCAAATGCAGAGCGGCCTTCTTTTCCCATTTCATGTGAGTTGTTACTTGACACTGAAATGAAGTTTTTGCATTCCTAGAGAACATCACAGCATTACATTTAAGGTCTATTACTGTTAGAGAGATGATCCATGATACAGAGGCCACAAACACTGTTTTTTTATATTTCCCCGGTATAATTTAAAAATGGAAAAACTCAAAGTCTGAATATACTAAATACAGGCAATGAGCTTCTAAAAGATATTTATGATAGAAAGAGTCTATAACCTAAGGGAATACACAGTTAATAGGATTCCATCATTCATACTGATAAAGGCCCCTTATTGGCTGTTACCACCTCGTCCTATAACCTTATTGTTGTAAAAGTTGGGGCCAAGAGTTGGAAAAAACTTTGCCAAAGGGCTGATTTTAAAAGTTGAACAGTACTCAAAGTGACCCCTTCACTTGGAAAATGCAGCACAATCTATTGGTATGATGGAGCAAAGGTATGGTTTTAATTGTGATCATAACATTTACAACTGAAAGCAGAAGTTTTACATACACTATATAAAAAGACACATATGCATGTTTTTCTCACTATCTGACATGAAATCAGAATAAACATTTCCTGTTTTAGGTCAAATAGGATTACCAAAATTATTTATAGTTGCCAAATGCCAGAATAATGAGAGAGAGAATTTTTTAAGGCATTTTTATTAATTTATGCAAAGTCAAAAGTTTACATACATTTCATTAGTATTTGGTACCATTGCCTTTAAACTGTATGACTTGGGTCAAACGTTTTGGATCTCCTTCCACAAGCTTCTCACAATAGTTGGTAGGATTTGGGCCCTGACAGAACTGGTGTAACTGAACCATTTTTGTAGGCTGCCTTGCTCACACCTGCTTTTTCAGCTTTGCCTGGGAATTTTCAATAGGATTGAGATCAGGGCTTTGTGATGGCCACTCCAAAACATTGACTTTGTTATCCTTAAGTCACTTTGTAGCCATTTTGGCAGTATGCTTCGGGTCATTGTCCATTTGGAAGACCCATTTGCACCCAAGCTTTAACTTTGTGGCTGTTGTCTTGAGATGTTGCTTCAGTATTGCCACATAATGTTCTTTCCTCATGATGCCATCTATTTTGTGAAGTGCACCAGTCCCTCCTGCAGCAAAACAACCACCAACATGATGCTGCTACCCCCGTGTTTCACAGTTGGGATGGTGTTCTTAGGCTTGCAAGCTTCTCCCTTTTTCCTCCAAACGTAACGATGGTCATTATGGCCAAACAGTTCAATTTTAGTTTCGTCAGACCACAGGACATGTCTCCAAATATGAAGGTCTTTGTTCCTGTGTGCATTTGCAAACATTAATCTGGCTTTTTTATGTTTTTTTTGGAGTAATGGCTTCTTCCTGGCGGAGTGGCCTTTCAGCCCATATCGATACAGTACTCGTTCACTGTGGATAATGACACACTCTTACCAGCTTCAGCCAGCATCTTCACAAGGTCTTTTGCTTTTGTTCTTGGGTTGATATGCACATTTCGTTCCAAAACACGTTCATCTCTGGGACACAGAACCCGTCTCCTTCCTCAGCGATACGATGGCTGGACATTCCCATCTTGTTTGTACTTGCGTATAAATAGTTTTTTTACATATGAACGAGGCACCTTCAGGTATTTGGAAATTGCACCCAAGGATAAACCAGACTTGTGCAAGTCCACAATTCTCTTCCTTGGCTGATTTCTTTAGAAATCTTGGCTGAGTTCTTTAGACTTTCCCATGATGTTACAAAAAGAAGCAGTGTGTTTCAGGTGTGCCTTAAAATACATCCACAGGTGTGTCTCTAATTAATTCAGATGTTGCCAATAAACCTATCAGAAGCTTCCAAAGACATGACATCATCATATGGGCTGTTCCAAATTGTTTAAAGGCATAGTAATCTTAGTGTATGTGAACTTTTGACTTTGCATAAAGTAATAAAAATGCCTTTAAAAATTTCTCTCTCTCTCTCATTATTCTGGCATTTGACAAATATAAATAATTTTGGTAATCCTAATTGACTTAAAATGGGAAAGGTTTTTCAGATTTCATGTCAGATAGTGACAAAAACATGCATATGTGTCTTTTTATATAGTGTATGTTAACTTCTGTTTTCAACTGTACAGCACTATGGCAGTGGATTACTGTGGCTGGGAGAGGTGATAGACTCCTTTTAAGTCAACATTCCAGCAAAACCTTAAAACGGAATTTTTGCTAGAGCTTTTTGCTAAATTCTATACTTCCTTTATAATTTATTTCTGTAAGCCCTACACAGGCACCTTACAGATCTGTAACGGAAATTATAAGGTAAGATTATATACTGTCTCTTGGCATTTCCATTGTTATAACTAAACTTAACATAAGGGATTATGCCGCAAAGAATATATATTTTCTATCCATAGGTTGGTGGATAAATAGCTGCTCGGTGGGGTCTGACTGCTGAGACCCCCATCGATCCTGTGAATTCAGCTTGACTGCAGCCACTGCCTCCGAATGAATGTAAAGGCATACTCATTTTCTGTAGAATTATTATACAGAAAAAAATTGCGGTATGTTACATTATGCTACATGGGATACTGTATCTGTATGCATACAGTACCTAATGGCCATGCATAGCAGCACATTAGAATTATGTGGCTCTATGCTTACGAGCCATATGACCACTATGCACTGCCATACAGACTCCATGCTCATAACACTTCTGTGTGCTCAAGTCCTTAGCAAAGAATCCTGAAGAGACGCTTACCATAAAACAGGATTTTTATTATTACTACAAAGTTATCCAGTATCCAAATGACCCATGTAAAAAAATAACTCCCCCATTAATATACATTTGTTTGCAACTAGTGGCGTGGCTATAGTGGGTGCAGTGTTAGCAGTGGTTACCGTGCCCTGAACCCTGAGGGGTTCCCAAAGGTCCCTCTACCACATAAAGTATATCACTATTCTATATGGTCCAAGGTAGGTAGATGCATTGGGGCCCATGAGCTTCAAGTTACACCTCTGGTTGCAACTATTGGCGCGAATGGTAGTGCAGCCAGTTCTTAAATCTAAGAGGGTAGTTACTTTCTCACATGTATCTCTTGTACAGTGTATAGCAGTGTGGTAAATATGTAATATCTGAAAAGGGCAAATACCTTTTCACAAGCAGAAAGAGCAAATTGTTTTGAACTGACAAAGTAGAAAGATAATGCGGCTATGCAGGATGGATTTCCCACATTTGTTCTATAGTCAATGGTTTGTAAAGAAGCTGCTTATAGGAGGTGCAGAGTATATAGCAAAAGCTAATCAATGAATTATTATATTAAAGTGATTTAATTCCATAGAACAAAACCTTTGCAAGTTGCTTGTTAAATCATGGTAACTAGAATTTGATTCACAATGAAAGTCTTTAAGTTTTAATATTCCAACACAAACAGCATTGATTGGAAAGGAAATTATTTTTGCTCCACTCCCGCAAATTTCTTTTGTGAAGCACGAACAAATCCTTAATTAAAGTTTGTGTGGAATTAGGACAAGTGAAGCTGAAGAGTGGAAATCCAAATGTACAAATAAAGAGAATGCAGGCGGCTAATAATGTGCAAAAATGTACTGCACAAGATGTAATGACAACAGCCATCTCTAAGATTTTATTTTTAAAGGTAACGTTACATCAGATATTGACATATTATTTAAGGGAGTCTGTCCTTAGAACGCATCCTATCATCCCAGCCCAACAGATAGATTGGTTATGGTTACCTTAATAAAACAGATTATCACCATTGTGAATCGGTGACTCCGTTTCCAATTTATAAAATGAGTTTTTTGGAGCAGCGACGGCATTGCTGCTTACCTCGATATCTCAGCTGTGGAGGCACTGATTCCCAAGTGGAAAACACTGTTTGATACAAGTAACCCTAACCTATCTATCTGTGGGGCTGGGATGGTATTCTTGGGTTCCAGTTCCAGGAAACTCAATATCAATTCAGCCACAGTGCATTGTAGGGGACATTATGCTGAGCACCATCATACCTTTCAATAGTTCAACAGATGCACCATGTCCTTGAAAAAGCTGCTTTTAGACATATGCAAATGAGGCTCAAGTGCAATAGAGGAGTTCCAGAGACTCCAAGGCTCCAACTCTAGGTTTGAATCTCTGTCCCTGTACACTTGCTTGGCAGCTTCTTCCTATGCTACAGCTATGGAAATGCTATTTGAATCCTTGCATATGCATCTAGTGTTTCCCTGCTGGAGCCCTTATAGGCTTTGACACGCCTCCATTGCACTGAAACCTAATTTCCATTAACTTCTTTTTCAAGGTAATCTAAAGGTAATCTAAAGATATGATGGTACTTAGCATAATGTCCACTACAATGCACTGTGACTGGCTTGATATCAGGTTTCCTGGCCACAGACTCCCTTTAAAGAGGACCTGTCTGGTCCTTTAACCCTTGAGTATTATATAGCTGAGATGTTGCTCCCTTAAATTCGCTGCTATGTTTGTTCTTTCAGTAGATGCCCCATTGCAGATTTATCAGTACCATTAGTTTTGGCTACCAATATCAATGTACTGTCAAGTGGGTGGTCTTTACTGCCCAGTGTCATTGCTGTGTAGTGGAGAGAACCTACTTGACAGTGCAACTGTACTGTTTTGTACTGTACGAGTGGTAGTCTCCACTGCCCAGCAATGGTTCTGTCAAGACCTCACACTTGATATTACCAGCTGAAAATAATTACAAATATCTTTACAATAGGAGCAGCTGCCATAAAAATAAACTAGCAGGGAATTTGGAGCACAGTGACTGTCAAATACAACAGAAGGGTTAGAGTACCTGACAGAACATCTTTAAATCATTTTCTTTAAAAAAACAGATTTCTTTATATTTTTCTTTATATTTTTCTGTAGCTTACATTTCAGTTTTGCAGTGTACACTGGGGCAGATTCAGCAAAGTCATCTTAATTATCATTACATGGAGGAGGTTTAATGATAGCTTTATTGAATTGCTGGGGGCCTATATAAATCAGGAAACATAACAATATACATACTGATAGGGTTTTGTATGCAGTGTTCATTGCCTAGTCTCTAGTCTTTATGTTACTGGGACTGTATTAATCTATAGTACTTAAACTTTTCTGGCTATTAACACCCATTCATTGCAACTGCCATAAAGCACCCTCAACCTGCTGCTCCATCTATACAGGCAATAAAAAAATGAAGCTGAAATCTTTGATATGGTCGCCAAGGTAGATGCTCAAAGTAAAAAAAATAAACAATCACAACATAACACATTCTAAAAATGATTAATAAAATTAACATTTATTTAAAACATATTTTACTGAAGTTATCATTTCAAGACAGTATACACAAATAAAACAAGAATAGCAAAACCTATAAGTGATAGGTAAAATATTGCCCCCCACTAGCTAAAATACCAAACTAAAAAAAAAAACCACAACACATGTTAGGTGAATGTGTAAAAATAGTTTTATGATAGTTCAATCTAAAAGCCAACCCATTCTATTGAAAGAGTATATATGTAACATAAAAGGCATCCATCAATTGTCCACATGCACAGCTACAGAGTAAACACTGGCCAGCGTGAAGCACAAATACAATAGAAATAATACATAGCAATAGAGAATAATTCAATCAATTATTGCCAACAATCAGCTTTGCCCACTGTTCACACATACTGCAGATATCTGTAGATAATCATAATAATGACCAAACAACGCTTAGCAGGGGTATCTTTATCCACCCTATAAACAATTCACTTAATAATTAGATATCCATTTTGGAATTAGAAACAGAAAAATCAATCCATTCCCAAATGAGCCCATGATGATAGGAAATAACATTCACTATTACTCCAAATAACATTGATTGGAAAGTCAACGGGAGATAGTTCCATATCCTTCCTTTCCTTATAGGCTTCTCAAAAATAAGGTGTTTGGTTGTTATTACGATTACCAACGGATATCTGCAATATGTGTGAGTGATGGGCAATGTTAATTGTTGACAATATCTGATTGAATTATTCTATATTAGACTAGTTATTGCATGTTTTATTCCTATTGTACAGTATTTGTGCTTGACACTGTCAGTGTTTACTCTGCAGTTGTGGACATGGACAATTGATGAATGCCTTTATGGCACATACAGATGTAGCATAGCAAGGGTTAACATAACTCATAACATGCTAAGAACACTGAGGCAGAGTGTTAACTTGACTCTTTCAATGGGTTTTCAATGGCTTTTGTTGTCTTCTGAGATAGGATATCACAGTACAGAAAGTTATCACACTGCAGAAAGTCAATTTAAACAGTGCTACGTCTGTGTACTATTTTTATAGAATGGGAATAAAGGATGGATTTTAGATTGAACTATAATAACTATTTTAGATGGGTTTTAGATTGAACTATATATCTGTTATATATCTGTTATACCTGTCGGGATATTGCATCTGCCTAACATGTGTTGATGTTTATTCCAAGACAAGTAGTCATATGCATGAAAGCAGCCACAGAAACAGAATTTTAAGTTAGGACCTAAATAATCTTTACTGTACAGAATTTAGTCCAAGCTAATATCTTGTGTTATGTTAAAACTGTCAAAAATATCCTTTGCTGTGATTTCAGATGCAGTATATTGCGGTGTGGGCGTATAGGAGAGAAAAAAAGAGCGCTCATAGGGTAATAATGTTTGAGATAAATGCTTATCAGTGACCCACAAAATCCTTGTGTATGGGTACTCACCTATTGTAAGATGAAATCAGGCGAAATGAATCATACAGATTCCCATGTCCATAAGAATGCTGCCTTGCCTCAGTTCCACCAGGTGCAATGCCCTTCACACTGGATGGTGTGGAAATATATGCAGTAATGGAAGAAACCTTCCAGGAAGGCTCTGGCACAAATCCTTTTAAATTATTGTTATCCAATTACTCCTTCGTGGTAAGAGGCGGATATTCCTTTTTTGGGTATACATAAATCCAGATTTTTATTAGCAGTAAATGATGCGTTTCGGAGTTCGCAGACCCCTTTCTCAAATAAACAAAGTGAATATAATATATATATATATGTTATATATATACCCAAAAAAAGGAATATCAGCCTCCTCCTTCTTCCCTCTTCATAGAATTGTATGTAGAAAGTAACTCAGCCTGAAAAGTGTAGAAAGGAACAAGGAATATTTCTTTAATAAGATATGTTACTATGTATCTTATTTTCACCTACACTTGTTTATAACTGGAGGTACACTTTAAGCATCTTGGGGAGAATGTGACATGTAACTTTTATAGTGTTGCTTATTTGGACAAGAGACCCGTTAAGTAGGTGGAAATCAAATAGGATAACAGTAACTGTAAAAGGAAGCCTGAAAGTGAAGACAAAAACAAGTAACCGGTAAACTTAAAGTAAAAAGCCAATTGAGGAGCCAAAGATGGTGCCCATTAGTTCTGCAATATAAGATACTGTGGGTTAGAGACAGGTAGTAAATAATATAGAAGCAGCCTATGCAAATGCTATGGGGCTAGTGGGAAAGGGTAGCTTAGTTTAGGCTAGACTGATGTACCATACATCTATGGAATTGGTGAACCTATACAGGACTGCTGTCTCTTACAATAACAGCATTAGCGATATACTGGTACCATGAACAAGCACCATTTTGAATTTTGGTATGGATTCCTTCTGCTCTATGCCACCTACTGTCTAGAGCTATATTCCCCAGCTAGTAGACAGATATAGAATTAGTGCCTACAGATACTGGACATTTTCCACATTGCAAGCCCTGGGAGCTCTACAAGGTATGTGATTATTTCTTCAGTCATAGTTTGGTAGAGGTAAATAAAGTGGTACAAGAAATATACTGCATGTTATAAGTGGTACATTCATAAGAACAACCCTATTACAGTATTATACTATCAATATTGTCACTAGCGTATGCCTTGTAAAGGAGGATTTCATATCGTACGCAGAGCAGATGGTCATGGATCAGGACTCCTTTAAGAAACCACACAGCTAGGGGTCACAAAAACACTTGTCTCCCAAGTCCCGGCCACTGGTTGGGGATTGCAGGTCTATAGGTTCATGGGCTACTGTAAATCATCCGTAAAAGAGCTTGTTTACCCTTGTACTAGGCATCCTAGTTTGTGCCATTTCATGCCAAAGCATGGAAGGGACCAGTAGAGGTGGAGGTGACGAGAGCATGCATTGTTCTGAAGGACTTGAAGTAAGATACTCTAAGACATGAACACATAGTAAACACAGCTCATTATAATTGTTTGAGCTCTGGACTGCAAAACCCTGGGGTTGTTTGGTTAAAATTTCACATCTACGTGCTCGAAGCGCGTCTGATTGTGTTTTCCACCGCTCCAATGCTTAGAAATTGAAAAACCAAAGCTGTATGTGAAGCTGCTACGATTCACTTGTTTTCTCTTGCCTTGCTCCCTCTCACCTCCTCTTAATTGATTGCTTTTTATTGTCTCCACCTCTCTTCATTCACCCTTGCCAGGTGGCTGCCTGGTATTTTATTTATTTCTTCTTTGCACAATGGAAATGATCTTCAGACTGTTTCTTTTTTTATCTTCTTCATGTGTATGATTACACCGATGTGTTTATGGAATGAGCCACTGTTCAGGAAGATAATGGACCATGGTCCACGTGGATAGCTCATGGTCACACATTTATTCCGTCTTGTCTTTAGTATGGACTGAGCAGAGCAGTCTATTCAACTTAGTATACAATAACTTACTAATCATAGAATGGTGTAATAAACTTAAAATGTATAATATTTAGTAAAATATTGTCATTAATGTATTCATAATAATAATGATCAACTTAGAGAATAGAGATATTAAAAGACATTAAAAAATTAAAAGTAATATTACAGTTCATTTCCAGTTTTTAAGTGCTTCTTATAGAATTGCCATAATTTTTCACATTAAAATGGAATTATAGCAGCTTTCTGCCTGACTGATTCTTCTATTGAAGGAAACTCAAAGGCCTCTTGCACACTTCCCACTTACAGATTCATGTTGAGCAGAGAAATGATATGGCTCCCCTAATGTAGTGTACTGTAAAGCTGCTTTTTTTGTTGCAGATTGTTCTGCAGCTTTTTGGGCCAAAGCCACAAGTGGAAAGAAGGGAGAAGTATAAGAGCTTCCTTTATATTTCCCATTCCTGTTGAAGCCACTCTTGGCTTTGGCTCAAAAAAATGCAGCAAAATCTGCAACAAAACAACAGCTTTTCTGCAACGTGGGGCCTCAGCCTGAGGCAGAGTCCATCCGGACTCTGTCTCCCATTGTATTTAATGGGAGGCAGTGATGGACACTTCTTTTTTTGGAGGACACTGATTAAAAAAAGCATTCTACTTGATCTTCCTGCACATTCTGTGGCTAATGTAGTCTCAGAACCTACTAGTGGTTAGCCCCTTGGTAAATGAGGTTGATCATTCAGCAAACCTGCAGTGGAAAGCTGAGTGGGTGTCCTCGCACACACAAAAAGGGTATTTAGATTGTGAGCCATATAGGGGATGGTGATTAACAATGTCTGTAAAGCGCTTCAGAATATGTTGGCACTATACAAGTAAGCTAAATAATAACAACAACCAAATTCAGCTCTGTGTAGCCTCCAAAATCAGTTTATTATTCTGCAGACTAAAAAAAACAGCAACATTACATTGGCAGAGATGTACTTTGGAAGTTTGCCTATTGTATATGTTTTTCTTAAATCAGAGTATGTCCAAAATTCTGTGCTGATTAATTCCATAATGCATCTTTATGGATCAGAGCGTAGTCCAGACATCCTACTTCCCTTCATAAAACCTCAGAGCTAAATTGTGAAATTCTGCTTGCCTGTAGTCTCCACTGGTGGCAGTTTAGGAGTTTACTGCGTACAGATTTATTTTTTAGTTTAATGGGAGCAGTGTAAGTATTTCTTGAGTTTCTGAATGTAACCATAATTTTATAATTGATCTACGGCTATGTAAAACAAAATGGGAATCTGAAGCTCTGTAAAGTATTCTGCAAACTGTGCAACTACTGCTTTGAAAGTTCTAGCAGTCTGCAAGATCGGCTTGTAAGAAGATCCTATGGAATCTCTGGATCAGAGGGTATGTTATTTAGACTTTGTCGGAGGTCCCATCCAAATGGTCTAATTAAGATAGGAAGATGTAATGCTTTACCTTGGTTCAGCACTGCGGCTTTTTGATGGTTTCTGGGTGCCCAGGGAGATTTTTATCTTTTACAACATGGAGAAAAAAAAACTGAAAAATAAATGAAAACATCTAAAAGTGTAATGTAGGCATATAACAAGGATATACACTATATAACAAATATAACCAATGTTATTGCAAGACTTTACCTAAATGTCTAGCAGTATAAAGGAAGTCACATCATGTGCTATGAGTTTGATAAAACCTCTATTTGCTGTTCCCTTTGGATCCAACAAACTTGTAAAGTTAACTGGTTTCCCCTGTACATCAGTGGTCTTGCCACCCTCTGGGCAGGGAGCTGCAGTCTGTCCCCATTCAGGTTTAGGCTAAGGACCCACGTAGCGAAACGCAACCAAAAAATGCATTGCGTTTTTTTTCTACAGCGTTTTTATTGAGATTTTATTGCTTTTTTTATCTGCTTTTTTCTTTCCTCTATTAAAACTATAGGAAAAATTCAACGTAATTCTGAAGCTAATATTAACATGCTGTGTTTTTGAAAAAGCAGAATTTCCGCAGCTCTTTTTTTTTCTGCAAAATTTTGAATCAAAAGTTTATTTACTTTGCTGGTACTGTAAACGCAGCAGTTTTTCCATGGCATTTTAGCAGCAGCCAAAAACACTGCTTTTCCTTAATATGGAGCCTTAAGGGTTTTCTGGGCTAATAATGTTTATGACTTAACCTAAGGATAGGTTGTCAAATTTAGATTGACTGGAGGTCCAAAACCAATCACACCCATCGATCAGCTAGTCTCAGCAGCTGTTACACAGAGAATGGAGCAAGAAGCCGACAGCTCCATTCTTTGTGTAGTGGGCAGTCCAGGAGCTGCATATTAGAGCAGCTTTGCCTTAGGTCACCTCATGGCAGGTGCCCCAGGTACTGGGTATTGGACCTCCATTAATCTGATATTGATGATCTATCCTTAGAGTTGGTCATCATTCATTTTAGCCCAGAAAACACTATAATCAGTTCCTGGCAAGTGACTCTATACAGAGAAAACAAAGGTGATAAAGTGCTGAATCAGCACTGTGGTATGTTTATTCTCAAGACTGATGGGGGTCCCAGAGGTTGGACCACTACTGCTCATAAAGTGATGGCATATCTTAATGATATGCTATTATTTTATGAGATTGGAATAACCCTTTAATCTAATTTACCCATTGACTGCCAATCTACACATTCTGCCGATGCCTATCTTCTACAATTATGTGTCCCTCTTTTGATATGTCTGTTTAAGTAAATAATTGTATTCTCATACTATAACAATTCTAAAGCATCTTATTTTTCGGCTCTACATTGTGCCATTCCTCTGTTATTCCTACTAGAAATTTATAAATGCATATGACATTATTCAATTAATACTTATTGTAGTAATAACAGAGGAACAACACAGAGTTGTGAAAAAGGTGCTAAAGAATTATTTCATGGGGAATAAAGTATTTAATAAACAGACAAGTCAGGAGACACGACCTGTCCTTAAAAATATAAGAGCAGCATCAGTCATGGATATTTAATGCGGTCACAATGGAGATTTCCTTTTATTCATACAAGCCTGTGTTATAAAACTGTAATGTATGTAAAGTTAGGTATTTATCCATTTTCACGTCTAATTTTGTTACTCCCAAAGCAATAGATGACATGGGAGCAGCTGAAACAATTTATCACTATTACTTAGAGAAGTATAGATATGTGGATGTACAAGCTCTGCTTACTCATATGCAATGTCATCTGCAATGTTTATGGAAGTTTTAACTATGCAACCAACCCTGACATATACTAGACTCTAAATCCCTAGTAGATTATGAATATTGCATAGCCACATTTATGGATGAGTGATAGTGAGTGTGGTGTTATCACCTGGGATGCCTGTAAAGTAAATGAATAAGAAATTGTATAATGTAGACTATTACAGCAGAGAATGTCTGAAACACACTTGGCATTTCATTCCAGAATCACATGAGTGACCTCAGAATCCAGGGTGTATCTGCTCTGGGAATTCAGCCAAAGCAGAGGAATGCCTCAATGATTGGTACCATTATCACAGCTCAAGCAAATGGTGAGTTGAATCTCAAAAAGCTGGGAAGAGCCTTGCATCCTTATGATTGCTATACAGATTTGGCATGATGTACATTCTGTGACTTGTCAGACATGTTAATGGACCATTTAAGTAGCTAAAGTCTATTTGGAGAGATGTGAGTAAAAAGAAAAGTAATGTTTAGGTTAGCTACTCAAAGTCGCCACTATAGGGAGTTTAACCCCTTCCTGCCACAGCCATTTTGCTGTTTTCAATTCTTGTTTTTGACTCCCCACCCTCCAAACACCATAACTTTTTTATTTTTCTATTCACAGAGCTGTATGAGGGCTTAATTTTTGCAGAACAAATTGTACTTCCTAATTGTACCATTTAATATTCAGTATGTCATACCGGGGTGGAATTGAAGAAAAACTGTATTTATGCGACTTTCATACAGGCTTTTTTTTTAACAGCATTCACTGTACAGCCAAAATTCTATGGGTTGGTATGATTCCACGGTAGCAAATTTATATAGTTTTTTATGTTTTAACTACTTAAAAAAATCCAAAACTTTAAAAAAAAATAAAATTCTTGGAGTTGCCATAGTCTGACTCCTGTAACTTTTTTTTATATATTTTTGTATATGGTGATGCATAAGGAGTATTTATTTGCAGAGCCAAATTTTTATGGAAGGTGAAACAGCAAACAGTGGTTAGGCTCTTTTGATTTTTTTTTTTCCATTTACAGCGTTCACCATGTGGGAAAAATATTTTTATAAATTTGTAGACCAGACATTTTCAGACACAGGGTACCTAATATATTTATGTTTTACATTATTCTTTTTTTAAACTTTTTCTTTACTGTCATTTTTAGACCCCTAGGGGTCTTGAGCAGCCTTTGATAGAAGTATACGCCAGACAAGTCCAGGAGCCAAAATGGCGGAGCAGAGACCTAATAGCTGCCATATTTAGATATCTGACATCTGCTATACTATTACGGTTGATGTCAGGAAGGGGTTGAATGGCTTTTCTGGGCCTTTAATATTGATGCCCTATCCTTATCCTATCTATCTATAAAACAAATGATGAAACATAAAAAAACAAAACAAGAAAAACCCAAAAACTATATATATATATATATATATACAGTGGGTACGGAAAGTATTCAGACCCCTTTAAATTTTTCACTCTTTGTTTCATTGCAGCCATTTGCTAAAAGCAAAAAAGTTCATTTCATTTCTCATTAATGTACACTCAGCACCCCATCTTGACAGAAAAAAACCCCAGAAATGTAGATCTTTTTGCAAATTTATTAAAAAAGAAAAACGGAAATATCACATGGTCATAAGTATTCAGACCCTTTGCTGTGACACTCATATTTAACTCACATGCTGTCCATTTCCTTCTGATCCTCCTTGAGATGGTTCTACTCCTTCATTGGAGTCCAGCTGTGTTTAATTAAACTGATTGGACTTGATTGGGAAAGGCGCACACCTGTCTATATAAGACCTCACAGCTCACAGTGCATGTCAGGGCAAATGAGAATCACGAGGTCAAAGGAACTGCCCAAGGAGCTCAGAGACAGAATTGTGGCAAGGCACAGATCTGGCCAAAGTTACAAAAGAATTTCTGCAGCACTCAAGGTTCCTAAGAGCACAGTGGCCTCCATAATCCTTAAATGGAAGAAGTTTGGGACGACTAGAACTCTTCCTAGACCTGGCCGTCCAGCCAAACTGAGCAATCGTGGGAGAAGAGCCTTGGTGTGAGAGGTAAAGAAGAACCCAAAGATCACTGTGGCTGAGCTCCAGAGATGCAGTAGGGAGATAGGAGAAAGTTCCACAAAGTCAACTATCACTGCAGCCCTCCACCAGTCAGGGCTTTATGGCAGAGTGGCCCGAAGGAAGCCTCTCCTCAGTGCAAGACATATGAAAGCCCGCATAGAGTTTGCCAAAAAAACACATGAAGGACTCCCAGACTATGAGAAATAAGATTCTCTGGTCTGATGAGACGAAGATTGAACTTTTTGGCGTTAATTCTAAGTGGTATGTGTGGAGAAAACCAGGCACTGCTAATCACCTGCCCAATACAATCCCAACAGTGAAAGATGGTGGTGGCAGCATCATGCTATGGGAGTGTTTTTCAGCTGCAGGGACAGGACGACTGGTTGCAATTGAAGGAAAGATGAATGCGGAAAAGTACAGAGATATCTTGGAAGAAAACCTCATCCAGAGTGCTCTGGACCTCAGACTGGGCCGAAGGTTCACCTTCCAACAAGACAATGACCCTAAGCACACAGCTAAAATAACAAAGGAGTGGCTTTGGAACAACTCTGTGACCATTCTTGACTGGCCCAGCCAGAGCCCTGACCTCAACCCAATTGAGCATCTCTGGAGAGACCTGAAAATGGCTCCACCAACGTTCACCATCCAACCTGACGGAACTGGAGAGGATCTGCAAGGAAGAATGGCAGAGGATCCCCAAATCCAGATGTGAAAAACTTGTTGCATAATTCCCAAGAAGACTCATGGCTGTACTAGCTCAAAAGGGGCTTCTACTCAATACTGAGCAAAGGGTCTGAATACTTATGACTATGTGATATTTCAGTTTTTCATTTTTAATAAATTTGCAAAAATATCTACATTTCTGTTTTTTTTTCTGTCAAGATGGGGTGCTGAGTGTACATTAATGAGAAATAAAATGAACTTTTTTGCTTTTAAAGGGGTCTCAATACTTTCTGTACCCACTGTATATATATATATATATATATATATATATATATATATATATATATAGAAATATAGCCAATCAATCAGCTTTAAGCCCATAGACATCACAGACATGCCCAGTAAATCTGTGGATAGAATTGTGAGAAAACACAATTACGTTTTACAGGTTTAGTTTTCACATCATTACACTGTGAGGTGAGGGTTGTTATGATTACTGTGATAAAATTAAATAGTTTTTTGAACATTCTTGTGTAAAATAAAAATTCCAAACTTTTTTATTATAAAGTTTTATACTATATTCTAACACCCATGGAGCTGTGTAAGGGTTCTTTTATGTGGGGCAAGCTGTAGTTTTTAGTGGTATAATTATGTGAATACAATTTTTTGACCATTTTTATTTCATTTTGGGGGGTGGGCTCTGTGACCAATATATATATATTTTTATATATATTTTTATTTTACACAAGAATGTTCAAAAAACTATTTAATTTTATCACAGTAATCATAACAACCCTCACCTCACAGTGTAATGACGTGAAAACTAAACCTGTAAAACGTAGTTGTGTTTTCTCACAATTCTATCCACAGATTTACTGGGCATGTCTGTGATGTCTATGGGCTTAAAGCTGGTTGATTGGCTGCTCAGCTGTCCGGTTCGGGTTCCCTCATCACTAATTACAACGCAATGATACCATTATAATTTGAGGATTGTCTTCCATTAAAATGGCTCCTAAAAGGACAATACTCGAAAACTGTTAATTTATTGAAAATAAATCCATCTTGGTTTATTTATTATCCATTGACAGCAAACAGAGGTTTTGTAAATGTTGAGGAATTGAAGCACAAAGTATTTGAGAAAATGCAGTATATTATGTTGTTAGTCTTTTTTTCAACTTCCAACAACCCCTTAAGTAAGTTATACATATTATTGCATTGACATGGTTATGACATGGTTTAAAAAGGCTATAGATACTTTTACTCTGACTTACAGTACCAACTCCCCCAAGCATATTCAAATGCCACCACCACATTACAACGCACAGTGATAAACAACATACCTATGCTATGTATGTTACTTGGTGAAAATTGGCTATGCAGTCTTTTGCAAATGAGGCAATTAGTGCACTGGGGGTGGGCCTTCAGTTCTCTTGCTGCTCAAGTAGGATAAGATGTCATAGCAGTGGGAGAATCAACTCTTACTGCACCATGAAATGGTAGGGGTCTGAGTGGCAAAAACGGTTCTCCAAGGAGCTGAAGGTCTGCCCCAGTGCACAAACTGCCTCATTTGCATAAGACTTCAAAGTTGTCTTTCTCCAAATCTACAAAAGTGACATACATAACAGAGGTATGTTGTTTAGCACTGTAATGTGCTCTGTAACACAGTGGTAGCAGGTGAATATGCTTAAGGAAGGTGGTACGCTCACGTTAATGCCAAACAAAGTAACTTTTCTAACTAGTCTTTATTAAAAATGGCTGTCTCTCCTGCTGCTCCTATCATAGATACGCAACAGAAAACTGCTCCTGGCTGTGTAACAGCAGGGAGGGGATGTAAATGGCCCATCCGAATGTGGGGAGGGAAGAAAGTATTCATGTCTTCAGGGAGGGCAGATCACACAGGCTATGCATCAACGTAAATAGGAGGAGCGCGCTCATGCACATGCACGGGGAAAGGGTATAATACAGGCTGTGTATCAGTGTAGAGGGAGAGGATAGCACACATGGTACACTGCAAGGGAAGAAAGATGGTTAAACACTCCTCAGACTCAGAGTGTATGTCCCTCATAGTCTGTAGAAGAAGAATTCACTAGAGCAGGGGTAGGCAACCTTTTTTGTTCGGCGTGCCGATTTCGATTAAAGAAATCAAAGTTGAGGTACTTGGAGTGCCGGTCAATAATTGTAAGTTCGATGACCCCTGCACACGATATTATGCCCCATAGCGGACCCTGCACACGGTATTATGCCCCACAGCGGCCACTGCACACAGTATCTGAAAACTGCCAAAAACTAGTATTTTATACACATTTAATGGGTAAAAATTTATTATCTGACTGACGGAACTTCCATTTGTCAGAAATGTTTTATACGTTCATCGCTAGTGATAATTGCTATTGCTATTATTTTAGCGTGTAACGGATATCACTAGAGAGGCAAGCGGCGTAATTTACTCTATAAAGATCAGGTATGGACAGGACAGGGACAGTGAAAAAATGTAAATTTTATTAGTGACTTTGTGCATGTGTTGTGTAAGTGTTTGGTGCGACACTTTGGCGCTGCGACCTGGACGATGGTAACAGTCTAGGTCACAGCGCCAATAAACTTCCTGGTTAGGTTCAGAGGGGTATTACATAAGAATACCCCTGTGATTAGGCTCAGAGGTGTATTACATTATTCCGATGGACAATCAGAGAGCAAAAGTACAGTATGCTCTCTGATTGATAGGAGAGGGGATAACATTGACAGAAGTCTCTGCTACACCCCCTGGGGTCATCTCTAGCTTATGCACAAACAATGATGAGTTATCATTGTTTCTGCAGTCTGCAGCTCCTCCTCCCCCTCCTTCCTTAGCTCTAAGATGCTGCCTGAGGCAGGAGGGGGGGACACTTTAGAGCCCCATTTCTAAGGATCTGTTAGGGCTACAAAGATGCAACTGAATTCATTTTAAAGACGAGAATCTCATCTTTAAAAAGATACCAAGATCGCCATGATAGACGTTACAGATTCAGAGCGATTCACTGTTAAAACGATGTCGGGAATTGAGATCGGCATTGGGATTTCAATGCCGAACATCGTTTTCACCAGCTAATCGCTCAGGATGTGTAAGGACGATCATGGTGATCTTGGTATCATTTTAAAGATGAAATTCTCATCTTTAAAATGAATCCAAGTGTTTCTTTATAGCTTTAACCAATACTGAGCAATTCACTCAGGTACAGTAGTGAAGCCGGCAATTACCGGCTTCACTACTGTACATAGACTATGCAGACGCCGGGTGCTGCCACATCCATCTTCAGGCAGCACCTGGCGCAAATGAAATTTTAATAGTATCAGGCACATATCTGGGTGAGGACTCCGTTGCCCGTGCCAGGGAATATGCCTCGGGTGCAACTCTTGGCACACGTGCCGGGGGTTGCCGACCCCTGCACTAGAGGAATGAAGCTGTGCTAATACATCAGAGCTAGTGAAGTGAGCAACATCCTAGACATACACACTCATTTCCAGCATGGAGTACTGGGAGGGATATGCCCATATGAGAAAATCTGAAACTAAGAGAAGGTTGCAAATTGAATATCGGGGGTTTTAAAAAGGAATAAAGGAATTGAGATTGCAGTCTGAAAGTTAATGCATCTCAACACTTGTGAAATATTTTTTTTACATTCCACTACACTACATGGGTGTAGCCTTAAAAAGATTATAATTTACTCTTAATAATTTTTCTTTTGCCACTATGGGACATTTATTTATCTGATTTTTTTTTTTTGTTTCAATAATTTTTATTGAAGGTTTTACAGATTTAAAGGAACAAAGACAGTATCATAAATGTTTAGCACAATCTGGGCATACAGCAGGTGAGGGATAAATATCGTATGTTCAAATGTAGCATAAGGACACACGTTGCCTGTACCCCTTAGTATAGAACCAAAGTATAAAAATCTAACAATGAAACACTAGGCATGAAACAATAAACAATTGAACATTTAAACCTATTAACATGAACATGAGAGGCTCCCTGATCGAGACTTTAGCGAGGAGGCGTTTCGGACGCGTAAAGCGTACTTGCAATAATACCGTATATCCAGCTATGAAGGAATACCTAAGTCTTACTGAGTTAGATAATAAGTTAGATAGGTTAGATAAGCATGGCTAAGGGAGGAAGAAAGCTAAGGGAGTAGGAAGATCGGGATATTTATTTATCTTATTTTTTAGATGGACCGTACACATCTCTATGCACATACATACATTATGTCAGTATATAATAATACACATAGTAGAAGGTCTTATAACATTTCTAATACAATGATTTACTTACATGAAGTTGGATATAACATTTCATTTTACCATGAGGACTGAGTTCATTTTAAAGGCAAGCGCATTTATTGCATGTATGGATGTATGTCTGCTGGAATTATTACACATTCCTATATAATGTACTGTAATGCTTCCTACACAAGATTGTACCCAAGGCTGTAAGCTGATGAACACTAGTAGTGATGTCGCTGTTAAAGCTCCTTTTTTATTTTAAATATGTTATTATAGTCTATAAAAACATTTGTAACCGTAACTGTACTGTATATAGTAGAATTTATAGAACAAAAGATTTATCCCCTCTGGGATTTAATTGCCTACTAAAATTGAGGAATGGTTTGCCAGCTTCTTTGTACCAGCAATATCATGGGATGCTGAGTCTGTTTGGAGCTGTTCCCAGTGGGTTTTAGGATTTAATACATGCACAGCTTGGGAAGGTTTTAGGGTCAGTAGCTAATCAGGGGATTTCTTCCCATTGGGATCTGTAAACCTGTAGTGACTTAACCATTTACTGCTGTTCTATAACAAGTTACTATTTAATTGCACGTTTATGTTTCACAAGCGTTGCTGCAAGTTAGCTGCGATCAGTGGTGAACCTAGCCTCTTTGCTGCCTGAGGCGGACTATAGAAAGACGCCCCCCCCCCCAAAAAAAAAAAACTGAGTTTCCATGCTACTAGTTTAACACACTGTTATCGTCACACAATATACACAATACACAAAGTTATATAACAGTTTTTAAGAATTCTTCTTCCTGTATTACTTCAGTATCAGATCAACAACACGGCATTAACAATGAAAGTAACTTCACACATCTTCTGCTTGGTGGATGGATGAGCCCACGTGGCCCCCATTCTCTATAATAGGAGCGCCGCAGATAGTTGAGTACTGGACTTCGGGTATCTTTGGCACTCCCATTGAAGTGAATGAGAGCCACGCGGGTTCGTCCATCCACCAAGTGACACACCTATACTGTATATATGGCTGCAGCCAGGCTGAATTCCCACCTAGTGGGGGGAAAAACCCAATTCTCAGGCTCAGTGGGGGTCTCAGCAGACAGACCCCCATCACTCAGGTATTTATCCTCTATCATTTAGGTGAATACAGGGCAGTAACATTCTGTGACTTACCGGTGACGTCTCTGACTAATCCTTCACATTTCCCTTCTCTTCCCTCTGGACCGCCATGACCACTTCTTCCAGCTGTGACTTGTCTCTGTAAAGGTTGCAACACAGACATCTTTGGCTCCTCACTTTTCCAGGCATCCAACCCACATTGTCCTCACCTACACAAAGCCCCCATCCTGCTGCTACCCCCAATTATATAATATATGATATAACCCCCCATAATGAATAATACTCCCAAGTGCATCTTTATATTAATAATGTCCGTGTGTACCCTGTATAAATAGTGCCCCTTATTAATAATACCCCAGGTGTTAACTAATTAAAAGGTTTTCCAGGTCATTAATAAACTAATCAGTGGGGTTCAAAAACCCAGGACCCCCACTGATCAGCTGTTTGAATGGTACCTGTGTAAGCGCCGTGACCGCTTCTCTGTTTATATAGTGTATTTCATCTCATAGCGGCCATGTCATGTAACTACAGCCTCGTCCTGTACATGTCTACATTATGTGACAAGGCTACAATTACATCACACGGTCACTATAAACAGACAGCGTATAATATAAACAGGTGCCATAGCCCATGTTTATAGCGCCCCATTTACACACACTATAATGTTCCACAGCAGCCCCTGCACACAGTATTACACAGTGTTATGGCCCGCAGCGGCCCCTGCACACTGTATTATGCCTCTCAGCGGCCCCTGCACACGGTATTATGCTCCATAGTGGCCCCTGCTCATGGTATTATGCCCCGCATTGGCCACTGCACACGGTATTATGTTCCGCAGCAACTCCTGCACACAGTTTTATGCCCCATATTGGTCCCTGCACTGGTATTATGCTCCATAGTGGCCCCTGCACTTGTATTATGCTCTCTAGTGGCCCCAGCACACGGTATTATGCTCCATAGTGGCCCCTGCACTGGTATTATGCTCCAGAGTGGCCCCTGCACAGGGTATTATGCTCCATAGTGGCCCCTGCACTGGTATTATCCTCCATAGTGGCCCTTGCACTGGTATTATGCTCCATAGTGGCCCCTGCACTTGTATTATGCTCTATAGTGGCCCCTGCACTCGGTATTATGCTCTATAGTGGCCCCTGCACTTGTATTATGCTCCAGAGTGGCCCCTGCACAGGGTATTATGCTCTACAGTGGTCCCTGCACAGGGTATTATGCCCCATAGTGGCCGACCCATGAACTATTATTATACTCTGGGGTCTTTTCAGACCCCAGAGTATAATGATTGGAGACCCAGGGGAGAATACAAACATAAAAATCAGAGTTACTTACCTATCCTGGTCACCGGTGCACTCCTTGCAGCTTTTGGCCCTGTTTAATTGCGCACACACGTCACGTGATCAGGCCGGCGACGCGACCTGATGACGTCACCACAGGCCTCAAGCCTGCTCGGAGTTACATCGGCTCGCAGGAGGTGAGTAACACTGTTTTTTATGTTCCCTCACCAACCCTAGGCCTCCGATTATTATACTATAATAATAAAATACTATTATAATAGTAGTATTTGCGGCCCGCGGCCACTCACAGCGGCATCCACTTCCCTTTCTGCGGCCCATAGCAGAAGGGGAAGTGGGGGCGGCCACGAGCAGACGCGGGGTAGGTAAATAAATAGGCCCTGACCTGCCGGGGATACTCCAACAGGTTACGGCCTATTTATATATTAAAAAAAAAAGTTATACTCACCTGCGATGCCTTGATGACATCACTGTATCGCCGCCTGCGCTGAGATGCGACGTCTTGTAAACCAGCCCAGGACAGGCTGCGCTCAGCTCTGTTTTTTTTTTTTTTTTTTTAAAGCGGCCTGTCCTGGGCTGGTTTACATTAAATAGTAAAATGCCGCCCCCCGGACAGTGCCGCCCGAGGCGGCCGCCTCACCTTGCCTCATTAGCGGTGCGCCCCTGGCTGCGATATATATTTATGTATTGTTTATTTTATTTTGAGGACTTTGCGTAGGTGGCAGCTACATTTGTCAGCTAGGGAGCTTTACAAAGAAGAGGTATATGCACATTTATAGGGTTCCCGTATGTTTTTAACAGCTAGTATAAATCAATATGTCACTACCACTTTGAACAGTTTAATGTAGTTCCCGTGTGGTGCATTTTGTTGTGGTAAATCCATTCCAAATAAGTCTTGATGCATCACAACCATATGGTATTTTCTATCTATACAATATGCCATATGGTAACTGGGTCTGTGGATTCAGCATGACAACCTTATTACAGTGCAGAAAAAATTGTGTTGCATTATTGTCTACACAGTGTCAATGTTTTTGTTTTGTTTTTTTAAGAAAAAAATAAGCTGTCTTTGAACACTGGAAGTGGTGAGACGTCTTATCTGTGTGCTGACATAGACCAGAGGCAGATATACAGTCATATGAAAAAGTTTGGGCACCCCTATTAATCTTAATCATTTTTAGTTCTAAATATTTGGGTGTTTGCAACAGCCATTTCAATTTGATAGATCTAATAACTGATGGACACAGTAATATTTCAGGATTGAAATGAGGTTTATTGTACTAACAGAAAATGTGCAATATGCATTAAACCAAAATTTGACCGGTGCAAAAATTTGGGTACCCTTATCATTTTATTGATTTGAATACTCCTAACTACTTTTTACTGACTTACTGAAGCACAAAATTGGTTTTGTAACCTCACTGAGCTTTGAACTTCATAGCCAGGTGTATCCAATCATGAGAAAAGGTATTTAAGGTGGCCAATTGCAAGTTGTTCTCCTATTTGAATCTCCTCTGAAGAGTGGCATCATGGGCTCCTCAAAACAACTCTCAAATGATCTGAAAACAAAGATTGTTCAACATAGTTTTTCAGGGGAAGGATACAAAAAGTTGTCTCAGAGATTTAACCTGTCAGTTTCCACTGTGAGGAACATAGTAAGGAAATGGAAGACCACAGGGACAGTTCTTGTTAAGCCCAGAAGTGGCAGGCCAAGAAAAATATCAGAAAGGCAGAGAAGAAGAATGGTGAGAACAGTCAAGGACAATCCACAGACCACCTCCAAAGAGCGCAGCATCATCTTGCTGCAGATGGTGTCACTGTGCATCGGTCAACAATACAGCACACTTTGCACAAGGAGAAGCTGTATGGGAGAGTGATGCGAAAGAAGCCGTTTCTGAAAGCACGCCACAAACAGAGTCGCCTGAGGTATGCAAAAGCACATTTGGACAAGCCAGCTTCATTTTGGAAGAAGGTCCTGTGGACTGATGAAACAAAGATTGAGTTGTTTGGTCATACAAAAAGGCGTTATGCATGGCGTCAAAAAAACACAGCATTCCAAGAAAAACACTTGCTACCACTGTAAAATTTGGTGGAGGTTCCATCATGCTTTGGGGCTGTGTGACCAATGCCAGCACCGGGAATCTTGTTAAAGTTGAGGGCGCATGGATTCAACTCAGTATCAGCAGATTCTTGAGAATAATGTACAAGAATCAGTGACGAATTTGAAGTACGCCGGGGATGGATATTTCAGCAAGACAATGATCCAAAACACAGCTCCAAATCTACTCAGGCATTCATGCAGAGGAACAATTACAATGTTCTGGAATGGCCATCCCAGTCCCCAGACCTGAATATCATTGAATATCTGTGGGATAATTTGAAGCGGGCTGTCCATGCTCGGCGACCATCAAACTTAACTGAACTGGAATTGTTTTGTAAAGAGGAATGGTCAAAAATACCTCATCCGGGATCCAGGAACTGATTAAAAGCTACAGGAAGCGACTAGAGGCTGTTATTTTTGCAAAAGAAGGATCTACTAAATATTAATGTCACTTTCTGTTGAGGTGCCCATACTTTTGCACCGGTCAAATTTTGGTTTAATGCATATTGCACATTTTCTGTTAGTACAATAAACCCATTCAATCCTGAAATATTACTGTGTCCATCAGTTATTAGATATATCAAATTGAAATGGCTGTTGCAAACACCCAAATATTTAGAACTAAAAATGATTAAGATTAATAGGGGTGCCCAAACTTTTTCATATGACTGTACATTCACTCTGCACTAGGGATGATTATTCCAGGTGATATGGCCTGACATCGGCACTGAGGATGTTGTCTCAACCAACATATCACTTACCATTGCTGCGGCCTCCTTTTCACCCCCCCTCCCCCATTCTTATCTTACCTAAGAATGAAGACAACACAAGTTATTTTGGATTAATTGGCCACAGCAGCCATTTTATTACAATAACAATACAAATATAAATATATAAACCGTATTTTATCAAATTATAAACCAATTTAAATAACCAATAACTAACAAAATAAATAACAATTAAATAACAATTAACCCCACGTTTTCCTGATAAACATCCTTCTTGAGGGGGAGGTCCTTGGAGCTACCTAGATCTGGCCGCCAAACTGTCCATCACACCAAGTTACCCCCAGCCGCAAAAACCACAGGCTCGGAGGCACCATAAAACACAGATGGCAGTATCACCACATATATACCAAAACCACTCCCCGGGACACCACCCAGCAGGAGCCCAAAAGCAGCCAGACCAACCAGAATTGTAGTTAATTATTGGGGAAACTACCCTCCATGTTTCCCCCACCACCGAATTTCAACCAACTCCAAGGACCCCCCACCCCCGCCACAGCGCGCACGCCTTGACCCCCTCAAGGATGCACGCCCCCCACCAATGCGAGAGCACGTTCAACCCCGCCTTGCAGGCCCAAGGCCCACAGATCAATTCCTACTGCATTAAGGTGAACCCCATCAGCTAACCAAAAACCACCCTGCAAATCCTCCAATTCATGGTGCCGAACCACAATGCCACCATGCCTGACCACGAATGCTCCAATGGTCCTATTAACCTTGGCCCTTGCCCTATTAATGCTAGTCACCGACCTGGCCCCCCTCCACGAATGCCGAGGGACAATATCCGACCACACCACCACCACTGTCGGACACTCCACCCACAAGCGCAACAAATCGTGTTTGATGTCCCTCACCAGTTCCCGAAAGGGGCGGGCACCCAAATCATTCCCACCCAGATGCAACACTAGGACATCCGGAGGGTGATCTAGGCGGACGTACCGGAAAAACTCCCGCAACATACGACCCCACAACATACCCCGGAATCCTAGCCACCAGACCACCGCCACCGACCTGGGGAATCCTAGTTGCCGACCGTGGGGGCGCATTTTCGCTCTTTCCGCCCCCCAGTGAACATAAGAATGCCCCATAATCCATACCAGACGGGCTGGAGGACCTACAAGAAAACAAAAAACAACCGAATCCGCACATCAGCCAAGAAGAAAAATTAACAACCTTTACAGACTTCCAAGCCCCCTAAATTGGTCCACCCCCCCCCCCCTTGTCTCAGCGGAGATACATCCAATCTACAACAAATGGGGGCGCACATATGAGACAAAGCGACGCGATTCCCATCTGCCGATCCGACGAACCACCTCAGGGCCCAATCCCCACACCGAGGCCTCGGTAGCAGCACCAATTCTAAATGAATGTGGCGCAAACACCGACGGATCATGGCCCACAGCCACCAAACATTTTCTAAACATCCACGTAAACTGATAACGTGATAAAAATGACCCATCCATATGGCACAACAGGGGGCCAAAATGTCCCTGTCGAAGGCCGCTAAAATTCTCAAAACACCTCACCGGACACATCTCGGACGTCGTCACCGGGAACAGACGGACTCTACGACCCCTGCCTGACTGGTCTGTCTTAGATCTCCGTATGACAAACTCAACCCCCGGCCCCTCCACTGACACGTCCTGAAAGAAGACCCCTCCTGCCTTCCTCTTACACGGGGACACCAATTCCCCCACTCTCAAGGCCCCAAAAAATGCCCACGAAAAAGCTAACTGAAACAAAGCAACCTCGAATGGTGAAGAACATGCCCCTCGTAACGCCTCCCCCCAGACGTTCAAGCAACTGAAAAGAAACCGGCCTGCGCCCATCCGGGCGGGACCGTCCCTTCCGGAAGCCCTGTAGCACCTGCAACACCAAAAACTCCTTAGTGACATCCCCCCATCCCCTAAAACGAAAACCAAAGGCCAAACCCGCCACCAGGCGATTCATCCTAGACACAGACCAACCCGTCAGCGACCCCCGACCAATCAACACCAGCACCGCCGTACGTCTGTCCCCATCCGAAGAAACACCCCCCAACTCGCCTGCCACAGCCTCAAACTCCCTCCATGCTACCTCGTATGCTGCCCTGGTACTATCTGCTAACAAAGACCGAATCAGCTCACCCGCCGCGGCAAGACCACGCCCCACAGGTGATCTGGACATGGGATTCCAGTGACGTCCGCCTCGGGGGCCACCTGCCGAAACCGCTCCCACTGAAACCGAGAAAGAGAATCGGCAATTACATTGGTGACACCAGGGACATGAACAGCCACCACCCAAGCGTTCAGAGATAAACAACGCAGCACCAAGTGCCGCAACAAGCGAACCACCAGAGGGGACGAGGCCGTTAATGAATTAATGGCACCAACTACGGACTGGTTGTCACAGTGGAAACGTACCTTCCTGTTTCTGAAACGATCCCACCAAATCTCCAACGCCACCACAATAGGGAATAACTCCAACAAACACAGGTTCCGAACCAACGCCTGCTCTATCCAACCCGCTGGCCACCGGTCCGCACACCATTGTCCCCCACAAAAAGCCCCAAAACCAACCGACCCGGACGCATCCGTGTATAAGTCCCAATCATAAACGTCAGCCACAGGCGACATAGCCAAGGAGCGGCCGTTGTACTTACACAAAAAATTGGCCCACACCTCTAAGTCATCCCTGTGATCCCTCGTCAACCGTATAAAGTGCCTGGGCGACGACACCCCCGCCGTAGCCCCCGCCAAGCGCCTGCAAAAAACACGCCCCATTGGCATGATCCTGCACGCGAAACTGAGCTTTCCCAAGAGCGACTGCAAGTCCCTAAGCGTGATCTTACGTAATCTTGCAGCCCGGTCTACCTCCTGCCGCAGCGCGACCAGCTTGTCTTCTGGTAAACGGCACTCCATCCGCTCGGCATCAATAGTGATAACTAGAAAGCTCAAGCACGTACATGGGCCTTCAGTCTTACCTGGCGCTAGGGGGACCCCAAAACACGCCGCCACCCACTCAAGAGACCGAAGCAGCGAATGGCAAACGGGGGAGTCGGCAGGACCAAGGCACAAAAAATCATCCAAGTAGTGGATAACAGACCCGACACCCGCCAGGTCCTTCACTACCCACTCCAGGAATGAACTAAAGGCCTCAAAGTAGGCACAAGAAATCGCGCAACCCATAGGGAGACAACGATCTACGAAATACGCCCCGTTCCAGAAACACCCTAAGAGCCGAAGGCTCTCAGGGTGAACCGGGAGGAGGCGAAAAGCCGACTCAATGTCCGTCTTTGCCATCAACGCCCCTGTCCCATATTTCTGCACCCAATTAACGGCCGCATCAAATGAGGTATATACGACGGAACTCAGCTCAGGATCAATACCATCATTAACCGACCCCCCTTTTGGGTACGACAAATGATGGATGAGCCTGAACTTGTTGGGTTCTTTTTTGGGCACTACACCTAACGGAGAAACTACAAAATCCGCAAATGGCGGTGAACTAAAAGGACCCGCCATGCGTCCCAAGGCAACCTCCTTGGCCAACTTTTCCATCACCACCCCCGGATGGCGGTAAGCTGATACCAAATTCCTCATGGACAAGGAGGCCCCCTGAAGCGCTGACGGGATCCGAAAACCCTGCCCAAAACCGTCCTGCAACAACTGGGCCCTAAGACGGTCCGGATAGCGATTAAGATAAGGCTCCATCTCTAGCAGCTTCACCGGTGTCAACCCCATGGCCAGGTGCCCCTCCCGGCTGCCGTCCCTTCCCTCTTTTAAAACATTTGACGGAACCGTGGGAAGATCCCCCGCAAGTGGAACATGAGTGCTTAAACTTACAGGTCGTCCCGAACTTGCACTGGCCCTGGTTAAATTGCCAGCAAAATCCTGTCTTACCCCCAGCCCCCTGCCCAGTTGGGGACTGACTAGCGGGGCCGGATGAACCGGCCGATCCCTGAAAGGGCTGCCCAAATCGGGAAGGGGCCATAACTCTCAGCCACAATCCTATATCTTTTTGATCCCACCGAATAGACGGGCGGATCACCCTGTGCTGACGGAACTGCTCATCGTAGCGCAGCCACGTCAAACCCCCGTAAACCCGGTAAGCCTCCCCGATAGCATCCAAATAACAGAAGAGCCCCGAACAGTGTTCAGGAGTCTTCTCCCCAATAACGCTGGCCAGGATAGCGAACGCCTGCATCCAGTTAGTAAACGTCTGCGGGATTAAACGCCAACGCCTCTTTTCCTCCTCCTCCTTCTTGCTCTCATCCCGCTTCCCCTTGTCCAGGTTGAATTTAGCTAATGGCAGCAAGGAAAAGATTTCGACGTATTCATCACGCCAAATCTTATCCTTCACCTCCTTCTTTAAATGCGCTCCCAGGGCACCCTCATAACACAAGTATACCTCCCCCCTGGCTCTGTCATCTAAACGAATACCGTCTCCCTCTTTTTCCGTCTGGACCGACACTTCTACCCCCGCCTCTCTACGAACCAAACTATCCGACGGCAAAACTATTACTGGAGGGGGTGCGGATCCCCCCGACCCACGCTGCCACAGGGGAACCCGCCGACCCCCTTTCCCCTCCTGACCGCGACAATACATCACGCAGCCCGCCTAACAGCGACCGCAGCTCCTCACCTAAACCCGCCGCCGTCCCTGTCGCCGCCTGGCTATCCCCAACCCCCACGTCGGGTCCCTCCCCGCACGCCTGTGATCTAAACAACGCTGGAACAGAACCAGACAAAGACAAACACTCACCCGGCTGCGCAGAAGCTGTGATCCCACCAGCCGCTTGTCCAGAATCCACCCGACGAGACGTATCCAGGAAGTCATCAACATCGGAGTCTTGGTCGTCGTCACCGGCCACCGCGGCCCTGGAACAGCCAGCACACGAAGAGCACCCCCGCCTGGAGGCCGCCACAAGCCCAGAAGAGGAACGGTCGGGAGACCGTCCGCCGGAAGCCGCCCGCCGCTCCATCGACACCGAGGTACGCCCGGCCGCTCCAGCGGACCGGCGTGAAGCTTCGGGAGACATCAGCCGTCTGCTCACTCGCCTAGCAGCCCCCCCCGACCGGAGCATCGCCAGTAGGGGCCGCCGTTGACATGGTTGAGCTGGGGGGCGGAGTCAAGGTGGTAAGGGGGCGTGGCCGCTCGGACTGCAAGTCCCGCCCCCTCCCCACCGCTGGTCCCGGCCACTGAGCTGGATGCCTCCCAGGCCGGGAGCCGCTGCCCGAAGCTGCAGGGCGCGCCCGCCGGCCTGGAGGGTCCCTGGAAGGGCTCCGCAGCCGGCGCCGGGACCTGGGTGCGTTCTCAGGGCTTAATTGCTCCGGCGGCCGAGCCCGACGCTGCCGCCGGGCCGAGGCCACGCCCACTGGAGCCCTGGAAGGAGAGGGTGAAGAGGAGGCCGCCGGCGCCATGTGCTGACCTGGAGAAGACAGCGCCGGATCGATGGGGACCGCGTCGACGATCCCCTGCACCTGCTGACACAGCCATTCTGCGTCCACGGAGCTGGCAGCAGCGCGGAGCTGCCCCAGGAGGACTTCAAGCTCAGACATCTCACAGGTAAGTCACGCGACCCGACCTGCTCTGATCCCCCTTCACCGCGTAACTGACCGCGGGAAGCCCTCGCTAGTCCCCTATAACCCCTCTCCCTAACTACTCCCGCCACTGCACTCTGACCCCTCCCCTAGTAACCCTACGCCAACCCCTTCAGGCCCTGTCATGGCGGCCTCCCCCCATGCTTTGCCCGGGTCCGGCCTTACTATAATGTCAGAACAGTGCCATGTTCAGTGCTAATATTTATAGGAGGAAATTCAGTAGATGCACCTATAATACACTTAACTTACCACTTCATCGAATATCAAGATTAGATTGTACAAATGCAAGAAATTCATCAAAAAGTTGCATATACTTGATGAAGTTGGCATAATCTGAAAAAAAGAGAGTGGCATTTTGGAAATTGTAATCTATCCAGTCAGCTGAAGTGTGCAGAACTCCAGGGAGGTAAAAGAATTAGAATATCCTTGTCATTTATCATTTGGTGCAAATCCTGTGGTTTTGCAACCTTATTAGGCACAATGCTGGTATCTCCTGCTTTGTATGTGGTGGTTTATGTCTGGGCACAAATCCTTAGGTGTTGTGATTTTTTTTAGGTGCAATTCATGTTTATTGTACATTTTAAGATGTTTACACCTGGGTTGGGGTGAAGCAATTGCATGTGGTAAAATTTGACTAATTTTTTAGTGTCATGCAGGCCACACCAACATTTTAGGAAAAATACAAAATATTGCTACAGAGGCCCAAATCTGTTAGAAAATAAGTTAAAAAGTTAATGCATATGGCTAATAGTATGTAGGAATGAAATTAGGCACAAATTATGTCACTTTTTGAAGGAAACCATTAGAAGAATTACCCCCATAGTGTTTAATGACTAGGACAGAATATATGCGGATGTGTCCAAACTTATTCCGATTTTCATGACTTAATTTACTTGTGCAGAGAACAGGATATCATATATTCTTCTAATAAACGTGTATTTACAATTTCGCTCACACATCTTTATTTTATCACTGCAGTAGTCTATCTCTAAATAAAAAAAATGCTATGTTTCGTTTTTTTTAGTCCTGTGAAATGTATCCATAGGAGCACATCAGTCATGTGACACTCACACATGTCTTGTGACATTGCATTCAGACAACTGACCAACAGACAGGTTAATAGTAATATATTTAAGGGGAGAACACACATAGTATTACTACAGCATCATCTCATCCCAATGTTTATGGAAGGAACATATTCTTCTTCCTGTGCCTCCCCTGTTTGGTTGCTTTTTTTTTTTTTTTTACAGATAATTTTATTACTAACATGAAAACATGATATAAAGACAGGCAGCCATGTAACAAACCACATAGAGACAGGGAGCCATGTAAACACACACACACAATGAGGCAGCAATAATAAAGATTGATTTCCACCTTTAGTCATTAGTTTTGCCATGGATGTATACTCTGTCTCAGCCAAACACATATATGTAACCCAGTTGCTTACTAAAAGCCACGGTTCCCATGATGCATCAACACCATGCTTAGTCTCATTCTGTTAGCCCATAGATGTATTACACAGTAGTGATTTAAGGGCTCTACTATTGTACAGAAAGGGGTTCTACACTGATATAATACATGAATGAGCAAAATTTTAAATGCATGTATGTTACAAAATTGTATGATATCTCATTGTATAGACAAATGAATGTTAAAACCAAATAAATACCAACTGGATTACCGCTGTACCCCTATATACTGCATTCCCCACATATATTAACATAGCCATGTGTATGGAGCCCTAAGGAAGAGGTCATGCATTGTGATCTTTCTGCAATTTTGTGATGTTTCTTAGACCTCAGCCAATGACATCAGGTTGGCAAAAGAAAGCAGAACAAAGAAAAAAAAATCATCTGCATTACTTTCCTCTACTGCTTATAATAAGAGCTTGAGCAGAGAAATGGAAAATACATTCCAGGTAAACACTGAGCATGGAGAAGAGAAATTTTTTTTCATGCCGCATTACATGGGTATAAAGAAATATTTCTCTATGACCCATCTGACCTGAACCATGGCCACTTTCTTTATCTTGTTTTGTTAGAAGTCAAACTGGGTAACTTTGTGTTATTTTGTGAGGACAAGGCTTGCTGAGGCTCATGATAATTTTATTCTCTGCTTGTGTCTTTTCCGTTTTGCTGGCTGATGACAGTATTGACGCCCCCGTGGAGTGTGCCTGGTAAAAATGAAATGGCATTTATCTCTGATTTATCAAAGTGAAGATCTGTAAAGGATAAGGAGTATGGTAGTAAGTAACCTTGTAAATGCTAGGTTAGTGACAGCAAATTAAGGAGCTTGGTGTCAAGTGATGATGTGTGTGACAGTTATGTTCTCTGCACTATTTGCTTTAAAAAACAATGAAAACTTGACCTCAAGTGCAGAGGTATAACTTGAATCGCCTGGACAGAGATGGAAAATCTATAACAGAGCCCCCTACCTACCATGTACTATTTATAATACCAATGCCTTATCTGGCAGAGGGACATTATGTAGCCCTCACACACAATGCTACCTCTATAGTTGCACTGGTGTGTTGATACCAGATCCATATAGGAGTTCTGCAGTGTATTATCATGCTTATAGAAGAAAGTACAACACTGGATATACCCAGTCACAGGCAGAATACATAGCAATTACATCCAGTGACTTACAGGTGATGCCTTTTCGTCTTCATCTGGCCCAGGCTGCAATGACAAATTCTAATGATTGAAATTTCTGCTGCCCAGACATATTTGGTTCCCTCTTCTGCAACCCATCCCAAAACTCTATAGCAACAGAAGGAAAATTCAGGAAAATCCCAGGCCAGATCCCCTTCCCCCCAATAAATTCACTCTACACCAGACCCTTAAATATGGACCCCAGAATGCTCAGGGTCAACATTCGTGGAACCCAACGAGAACTGACCTTAGACATCATCAAAACATCGTGAATGATAAAGGAAACTATGCCAACTGAAATGCCTAATTCATAAGCTACTGTATACCGTAACACTGACTTTGACCGGACGATCTTTCAAAATCATGACCTCCACTTTATAGCACATTTCCTATGAAGATACTTCAGGTCACCCTGAATGGGGGTCATCTTCACTTGATTCCCTACCCCATCTAAAATGCTTGGTCTGAAACCGTCCTTCGTAGTGGTAAAGTGCATTATCATCATCACCATATATAGCGATCATCCTTTCATGGATTTCTTCAGGCTTCTTTTCCTTCTTAGAAAGGAATTTTATCACGGAACGGCGCTCCAAATCCCTCAACTTCTTTGTAGACCCACACGGTACTGCACTTGTCATCCTGTCACTTCCAGTGCTTTCATCAGACTGAACTTCTACTGTGTATTGCATGTCTAGACACATCTCTGCAGAGACAAGCTCAGCTTTCTAACCCTGACACTGGGGTAGATAACTTATTGAGCGCCCCTTGTGTTCAATGTGTTGTAAATACTACAGTACATGGTATGGCATGGCATGTTATAATTGCCTATATTGCCAAATTTATATATATATATATATATATATATATATATATATATTCTGCACTCTGAAATAGGGTCCCTCAATAAATTATCAGCAAGAAAATCCAGAAGAAATTTTTCTGCATCGCCACCACAGGGGAAATGAAACATTAAATGGCGTGTCCATGTACTTCACAGACTTGGGTCCTCCAATGGCACTCTGGTTAATAGATGAGAACGCTGAAAAAAATCTGAAATTAAATCACAACAACTGACTGAAAAACGTAAAATGGTTCGTGGCAATTTTTTTAATGTCCCATGGTGGAAATGAAATTTTGAAATTCTAGATACAAGTTACACATTCAGAATGCTCCTGCTAGTAACATGAACACCAGCTAATCTCCCATGTCATTCCTTTTCCTGTGCTCCGTTCCATTCACCTGGTGCTGAATAAAGCAGATGTTATCGTCAAAAAGATGTTTTTGTTTATCCATCCATAGCCTGCATTACTTTTACAATGTTACATTTTAAATACTATATTCCTTGCTTATATATATATATATATATATATATATATATATATATATATATATAGTCCTTGTTATATTTTCTACCTAGTTGTATTGTTTAAATTTCCATTCTACCTTAAAATAGAAAGGAGGAATGGACATTTCTATAATTTCATCCAAATAATAATACTGGTAAACACTTAGAATTAGAAAAGTATCTGCATTAGAGACTGCATTAAAGGAATACTCCAGACAAAATTACTACAGTGTATTATACCGAGTGCAGGGCCTAAGGGGTTAGTGCAGTTATATAGACATTACAAGAACAATAAAAAGAAAATTTCAGGCCTAGCTCTAAAGATGCACCAGATTTGTTGCAGTAGTTTATATTGTATGATACATTTGGATTTTCACCACCTATTTAATGTCTGTACCAAAATTTTGTGCACATTGGAGCATTTTAGTGATTACACTTATTGAGGAAAGAATAGCAATCAAGGGGGTCCGATGGGTTGCTATGGCAGTTTGGGGTCTAAGAATAGCCCATGTGGCTGCCATCTTGCTACACCTTTTAGTCTTTTTCAGATGCAGAATCTAATAGGTTGCCTAGCAACATATCTTTATCACAGGTATAATGCACTGCAGTACAAATGTATTCTAGAGGAACTTGAAACAAATGTGAAAAATAATTTGATAACATGTTTTGAAACATTCTTCCCATCAAAATGCTTTCTTATTACAAAAAATAAGAATAAAAAAGTACACTTTGCTATCACTGTATCGGTAACAACCCAAACTATTAAAATATCACACTATTTAACCCAAAGGGTGGATTCTATAAAAAAATAAAAATTGATGCCAATATTTATATTATTGTACATCCCACTACACAAAAAAACTGAATAAAAAGCAATCAGAAAGTTTTTATGCAACCCAAAATACTACCAAATTAAACATAAACTAATACTGTAAAAATAAGCTCACATAGCTTTTTTAAATTGCTGTAATGGTACTAACCCACAGAATAAGTATGACATATTATTTATTATTATTGATGAGCGGTGCAAAATTTCTAATGTAGAAAAATTTTATATATTTAATCAATAAACAATATATACCCTAAAATAATGCCAGCGACAAATACAGCACTTGCAAAAATAACTCTTGCAAATACACAGCTTGCAAAAACAAATCCTCATATATGTTTATAGATAAAGAAAAAAGTCATGGCTTTTGGAAGGCAACAATGAAAAAATTATGAAATGCTTGACCCAAATAGAGCGTTGTCATTAGGATTAGAGATAAGCGAAGTATTAAAAAATTAGATTCAGCAACTTCGCCGAATTTCGCGATTAGATCCGAATTAAATCGCGACGAATCACGTACCAAAAACAGCTATTTATTGGCTGCAGAGAGCTGGGGTGGGTAGGCAGCAAAATGGCGGAACCCCTTGGATGCTGCGGTCATGTTTGACCGCGGCATCCAAGTTGTTAAACCCCAGATCGGTTATGGAGCAGGGTGTTAGCTGTCAGTTACAGCTAACACCCTGCTCCATAACCGATTGGGGGGATTTAACATCTTGGATGCAGCGGTCAAACATACTGTGTGCGCTCGCGAAGGGGTTAAAGGGAATTGATATCACAGGGCTGGCTGCTGATTGGTTGCACGCATGGCATTGTGGGTGAGCCCACGTTCCCAGAGTTCCTTGCCCCATGTAGAGCAGCCATTTTGAACTAAATGCGAATCGTTACCACGAAGCGTGAGGAAATTCGCATTCAATGCGAATCTAATATTTCCTGAAATTCGGATCGAATTCCACTTCTGCAGCCTCCATTCGCTCATCTCTAATTAGGATCATTACAGTTCTTGACAGTAAAATAGCTCTTCATCAAACGACTTTTTGGATGAACATAACCATTTTTAAATTTGTAGACAAAAGTTAAAACATTTTTGCAAATATAAATAAAAATCTTGTATAGTTTCAAAAATTTTCTCTAATTCTCTTAGTGGTGACAGTCTTTTCTCTTGATTAGTCGCCAATGGATATGACCATGAATGTGGGAACTTTGTATTTTGAAGTCTTATACAAATAAGGCAGTAGGTATACTGGGGGTGGGCCTTTAGCCCTCCGAACATTGCTCTTCCTGTACAAATAGCATGGGTTATGTAATAGCAGTGGGAGGATCAACTCACACTGCACAGGGTGGGGCAGGTAGGAGATGGTAGGGGTTTCGAATGGCAAGAGCGGTGTTCCAGGGAGCTGAAGGAATTCTCCTAGTGCATTAAGTGCCTCATTTGCATAAGATTTAAAAGTTATTTTATTGCAAATCTACACAAGTGAGATGCATAACAAAGGCATATTTCCGGATGCAGATGAATTGAATACAGTGGTGAAGCAGGGAGCCTTCCCCTCCCTGTGTCACCATTTGGACCGTGTCTTTTCTCCCGGTGTCATGGAAGCAGTAGGTGCAATGTGGTGACATCACTTACACCAGGCCTGCTGCACCCTAAAGGCTCCAGGAGCAAAGACAGGACAGAACAGCAGAGCGTGTTAAGGTATTAGTTTTTTTTTTTGTTTGATCCATTATAATGTAGGCATCTGCAGGGGACTATATACTGTGGGGGCACCTGGAGGGGGATATTAAACTGTGGGAATACCAGGAAAAAGACATTTTAAAGTTGTGGCATATTGTCAAGGCCAGTATAGGGGCATTATACTGAGTGAGGGCACAGAGAGACATTGATGGGAATAGGTGGGTCTGGAGGTGGGTCTTACTATATGTAAATTCACACCACACATTATGTCCCTCTTTCAGTCCTTTGAAAGCTGTGAGGTATGAAAAGTATGTAGTTTATCACTGTAATGTGCTCTATAACACGGTGGTGACAGTTGAATATACTCGGTGGAGGCGGTAGACTCCCTTAAACTTAGCTATTACCTATTCCAGTTTCTAATCTACCTAGCTTGCCTTCCAGCCAAACTCATCCATGTTGTCTTCTCCACCACCATTACCAACCCCTACCATGCTCTGTACTTATGAGAGGCAAAAACCCTGAAACAGTTCTCCTAACAGCTCATTTGCATGTGAGAGAACAAACAGACCAGCTTTAAGGATTAACCCCTACATGACATGAATGTGAAAGTGTTCTCTTAATTAACAACCATCTGAGTAATAATAATGGATTTTAGAAAAAGCAAATAGCATGTTAAATCAAATGCTGTTTTTGCTGGGATTTTATGTCAATTAATCCCACTTTTATTAAGGCATCTCATTCACATTTGAGCACTCTACATAATTCAGAGAGCTCTCCCCAAAGAATTCAACATTCATTATTTGTAAGACAACATAATCACATGGATAAGGCACGGTGAAAGGGGCAGAGTTAAATGTGACTCACACAGTGACAGCCCTAAATAATGCATGCAGAAAAATACAGCTTGAAGTTATTTGAATCACTGTAGGAACAAAGGAAGGACTTGCTTAAAGGTTATGTCCACAAAAAATGTACATTTTGAAAATGTTAAACATCTTTAGCTACTGAAACAGAAGCTCCCGTGTGGGCTTGATATTAGCACCATAGAAACATGCACTCAATCCTGGAACAAGAGGTCAGCCATTTTGTAAATTTGGAAACGGTACAGCTCAATGACAATTACATCTCAGATCTACAGTCTCAGTGTCCGACTTAGAAAAACTCGTTTGCCCATCAGCTAAAAAGAGCAAGTGCATAATTTATTTACATTGTAAACTCTTCTGTTCCTTTGCACACAGAGGATGTATCAATTCTAAAATTATCTCAAAATATCATCTACAAGTGGGGTTATAGATGCAAGGTCTACAATGGAAGACCATTTTATTGTATACTTTCTTAGGTTTTTGTTATTTAAAGTTTCTCCTATATAGTTGACACAATGTAGATCATTTACTGAAACAGATATTTATATCAACAGAAAGGACCAACCAAGGGATTGCGCAGATCCAGGGCTAGTTGTTAACCAATCTCTTTTATTCCAAGGTAAACAGATAAAAATACACAACGCGTTTTGGGGTGTTCAATACCCCTTTATCGAGTGTGCAAAACACTTAGGTGCTGTAAAGTACTACGAAGAGTCCAGGGACATGTCACCCATGTGCCTAGACTCTTCTTAGTACTTTACAGCACCTAAGTGTTTTGCACACTTGATAAAGGGGTACTGAACACCCCGAAATGTGTCATGTGTTTTTATCCGTTTAAGATTGAAGTGAATGGCTTTTTAAACAAACCACTTGCAAACCTTTCCCTATCCTTTTTTCTGCTATTTAGGTCGGATTCCCGGTGGACGGACTCCGGGTGCAAGTGTGAACCAACCCTTAGTTGTGTACCAAGAGACATAACAATCATTAAACACCCAGTGGATACCATTCAAATACTATTTGACTGACTGTTGACTTTACCTGAATGATCCTGTCCAAGATCAGTAAATGAACATCAGGTAACCTAGAAAAGCTGGGTGTACCTGCAAGTATTGTATACTTCCCAGACCACTAAACAATCCATAGCTTATGTTCCTACGTTCTTTCTGTTACTGTCTCCCATTTAAAATAATGAAAAGTAGATTTGGCTGGAATTTGGAGCTGATTTTCAGGTGGAATCCTCCATTTTGAAAAAACACTTTTGCCAAAATAGAATGCAAACAGATACCATAGAATCACAGCTAAAAATGCTGCAGAAAAACTTCAAATATGCTACTTTTCTGCAGTTTTTTTCCCCGCAATGTGTGGATGCAGTGGCGTAACTAGGAATGGCTGGGTCCCAAGGCGAACATTTGACATGTGGCCCCCCCCCAAGCCGCCGCCCCCATCCCCCCAAGCCGCCGCCCCCAACCCCCCCAAACCACCGCCCCCACCCCCCCCCACACACAAACCGCATTCCTGCGCATACTATTATGCCCCATAGTGGCCCCTGCACACGGTATTATGCCCCATAGTGGCCCCTGCACACGGTATTATGCCCCATAGTGGCCCCTGGACACGGTATTATGCAGCATAGTGGCCCCTGCACACAATATTATGCCCCATAGTGGCCCCTGCACATAGTAGTTTGCCCCATAGTAGCCCCTGCACACAGTAGTTTGCCCCATAGTGGCCCCTGCACACAGTAGTTTGCCCCATAGTGGCCCCTGCACACAGTAGTTTGCCCCATAGTAGCCCCTGCACACAGTAGTTTGCCCCATAGTGGCCCCTGCAAACAGTAGTTTGCACCATAGTGGCCTCTGCACACAGTAGTTTGCCCCATAGGCCCCATAGTGGCCCCTGCACACAGTATTATGCCCCATAGTGGACCACCCATGAACGATTATTATACTCTGGGGTCTTTTCAGACCCCAGAGTATAATGATCGGAGACCCAGGGGAGGATGGAAACATAGAAAACACTGCAACTTACCTCTTCCTCGCTCCGGTGCACTCCCGTGCGCTACTTCGGCCATCTTCAATTTCGGACCGGATCTCGCGCGATCCAGGCCGGCGTCGCGACGCATAATGACGTCGGCTGACGTCTGGGTCGTCACCAAACAGGCCCGAAGCCTGCGGAGCGGCGGAGAGGTGAGTTACGGTGCTTTTTATGTTCGCTCACCTCTCCTGGGCCCCCGATCGTTATACTCCGGGGTCTTTTGAGATTGTGGGGTTCGCGGTAGCGACTGCCACAGGGCTCCGGGCCCCGTAATGTTCTGGGCCCTGTGGCAGTCGCTACCACTGCTACCCCGGTAGTTACGCCCCTGTGTGGATGAGATTAACCAAAATTCATTCACTTTACTGGTACTGTAAATTGCAACATTTTTTTTTTTTTGTGGGGCAATGTGCAGCCTTAGCCTTAAATAGACTTCAGTGATAAAAAAGTATACATTTTATTACATCCTTTGTTTTTTTGGCAGGACAGGATAGCATTGCATACTATGCTTTTCCGTACTGCAATAAAATAGACGCAAAGCTATACTATTTTTTTATCATTGAAGTCTATGGCATACTTTTATTTTCAGAATAGGTATGAACTATATTGTAAAATGTGATATGATCCCTGCCCAATTTTGCAGAGCTGTCTTTAAACATCATGGTAGACTTTTCAGCTGGAAATATGTAGCACTGGAAGGGGAGGGGGGCTAGCTGCCTGTTAGAGACTCCCCATAGAGAAAGCAGAAGGAGATTGTTACTGTTAATGAGTGCCATGTACACAATACATGAGATAATCCATAACGTCTGGAATGTTTTTGCAGGATTTCCAATAAGGTTGTATAATTAGGTGTAAATACACCGATATGGATGCATGAACATGAACGGAATGAAATAATGCAGATGTGTAACTATGCAAGTATTGTATACTACCCAGACCACTAAACAATCCTTAGTTTATGTTCCTACATTCTTTCCGTCACTGTCTCCCACTGAAAATAATGGAAGATAGATTCAGTTGGAATTTGGAGCTGATTTTGAGGCAGAATCCTCCATTTTGAAAAAAAAACTATGGAAGTATTGTATACTACCCAGACCACTAAACAATCCTTAGCCTATGTTCCTATGATAGATGCTGCTTTTTTCAGCATGATACTTGATCTTCCTGTAGATTATGTGACTGATTCATCTGCAGAACCCATGGCGTAAGAGCAAAGCATGTTTTGCTATTTTGTCTGTTTTTTTTGACTGGACCTGCAACGGAGGCTTTTAATGGCACATCAAACACAGATATGAAAATAGTGGCTGCTATGGGGACTGAGACCCCATTTTTCATTTTTTTTAATAGGTCGTTACCTGCTGGATTAGTCCATCCCTGCGCATTCCACATCATGTCGCTGAACCATGTCGGGATATTGCTGATACTATATAGCACAGCACTCAGGACTTCCTGGAGGCTGAAGGATAAGCGGAGGCGGCAGTGGGCAGGAGCAGGGATAGGTACGTAAATAGCAGCAATTACCTGCTGGACTACAGCTGGTAACGGTCTCTTAAAAAAATACAAAAAAAACAAAAAACAGGCCCCATAGGTAGCAGCTTAAAGTCACTATGGTGGGTACTTACTGCATGGGACCAATAAAGGAGAAGTATACTGTGGGGGTCTTTATATCGTGTGGGGCAGTACTGAAAACGCCTCCTCATAGTACACCGGACCTTTTAATGGCCCACACACAGGATACCTCCCCCCTTTTACTTGCCCCCCAAACAGTATATTGCTCCTTTCACTGGCCACCCACACAGTATACTGCCCCCTTTACTGGCCCCCACACAGTAACGGGCTCGCTTCACTGGCCCCCACACAGTATACTACCTCCTTTACTGGCCCCAACATGGTATACTGTGTAGGAGCCAGTAAATGGGGTGTTATATCGTGTGGGGGTCGTAAAGGAGGCTTTATACTATGTATGGGCAAATAAAGGGGGCATTATACCATGTGGCATCCAGGAAAGGGGGCACTATACCATGTGGGGCCAGGAAAGGGCAGTATTCAGTGTGGTGACTGAGGGGGTCCCCAGTCAAAAGTCTTTGTTATTATGCCCCTGAAAATAGCCAAAGGGTGGAGAATGTCCCAAAATAGAACAAACTATTTAGCCATGTTCTTATAGAGAAGGCTAAAACTAAGATAGAAATAGTCTAAGACTACACCCTGTAAGCATGTGTAACAGTTTGGTTAACAGTCGACTACTTTGATTTTTATTGTAATATTTTTAACAATACAGGATGACAAAACTTGCAAATAACAGAAACAGGAAGAAACTTGCTCTATGTAGTACCCCTTCCTCAGCGGCACACTTTTGGGGAGGGAGTCTCCCTGTCTTCTCATACATTGTCTCCAGGGAAACCCCTTGGCAGCTGTTGCCCTGTCTGCGCAGAGGCTAGTGTTAGATACAATGAGACAGATTTATTAAAACAATCTAAAATCAAAACTATCTTAGTTGCTCATAGCAACCAATTACAATGCAGCTTTCATTTTGTACTCTGCTCCTGAAAACTGAAAGCTGCATTGTGATTGGTTGCTAAGACAGTATTGTTTTTAGACCGTTTTAATAAATGTCTCCGAAGACTTGCAATTAATGTCTCTCAACAACAGGAACAGGATTAGTAGCCGTTTTAATAGCGTAAACTTACTATCCACCAATTACTCAAGGATTCAGATAGGAACACACTTGAAATGGTTCACTGTCTCCCTAAAGAACAGTCTTATAACATCAAGAAACTCTCCAGTCAGCTTGGACACTGTACTGAAACAATATGGCATCTTCCACCTGGACCTCTACTGCAGTCTGTCTATGGCACAACTCCACCTCAGTCTCTAATGCTCCGTCCACATCACCTTACGAGCCCACACAAGTCTGAACCAAACTTAGTACCCTCTTGGCACCCTAGAGCACAGCAGAGCACCCCTCTCTTTGAGCTTGTCTGCTCCCGAATTGCTCAACTTGTGTCTCTCCTCAGACTCTATCCTGAGCAGCGGGAGACTGGTTCCATCACTACACTCCAATAATCCTTAGAATGACACATCTGCATGACGTTTGTATGTTCTCCCCCTGTTTGCGTGGGTTTCCTCTGGGAACTCCAGTTCAATCCCACACACCAAAGACATACTGATGGGAATTAGGATTGTGAGCCCTGCTGGGGAGATGGCAATGTCTGTAAAGGCACTGTGGAATATGTTGGCACTGTAGAAGAGAAATAAATATTTTGTAAGTGGATGGAGGGGGTGCGGAGCTTTTCAGTTATATGTAATGCTTTTGTCATGCAGACGTGGGTTAAAAGTCACAATCTGTTGCCACTAAAAAATGCTAATGATGCTTCACAGCTGCAGATACAGTTTAGACACAGCTTCAGTTTTATTAATACATTGCTAACTGCAATCATGCAAAATAATAGAAAGTAAATCCTAGTCACACGCTCCATCTAAAATAACTAATTTACATATTCCTCAACTGAAGGGCTAAAATCAACTTGCAAATAAAACTGAAAAGATTAAAGAGGTTTTCTGGGAATTGATATAATTTACAAAAAAACTCTGAGAGACACAGATGCCATCCATAATGGTGATCTCCATCCAGGACACCCACTGCCCCATGTTGTTGATGCCACCATGTGCAGGTAGTCTTTCCAAAGACTGTTCAGAAAAGTTGACAGTAGTAAATTATACTATAGTCACAAGCCTGGGTCATTTCACTTAAGCATAGGACATAACTATGGATGTTACCTTAAGGCTGGGGCCCCACGTAGTTGGCCGTAGCGAAAAAGTGCTACGGAAAAAACCGAGGCGGAAATGCACCAGTTTTTACAGAAAGTCTGCAGAGGTTTCTTCTGCTGTCTTTTTGCTGCCATTATACCTATAGGGAAACCGCCAGCATTTCTGTAGGTATAATTGACATGCTGTGATTTCCAAAACCGTAACAGTTTCGGAAATTGCAGCATTTCTACTGGATGGATTTTTCTGCAATATGTGGATGGGATTCGCTAGATTTTATTACCAAGTGCTGTACTTTGGCTATCTCCAGTGGCCGCAGTGAAGTGAATGGGAGCGCCGACCACCAACAGTTTCACCCACATTCAGCCATCTTCTCTTCGTGGAAAAATCCCTTTAATTTTTTCCATGCACTTGTAGACTTATTGAAGATAATAAGGGTGCAGACTGTTGAATATAGGTGATTTACTAGGTCACTTGTCTTAGGGTTAGGGGCAATTAAACTGATTGAAATTAATGAAATCTCAGGAAATACCTATAATTTTGGTAACAGAGATCATAAAATGACTTTATATCCCCAATGATTGCATTCAAATATTTCATATAGATGGCAAAGAAGGTTGTCACTTTCATAGTTTACACCTCGTGGTGTGGCACTACAGGTCCCAAGCTCCTAAAACTCTATGTCCTTCTTGTATAAAGGGCATGAAACTAATGATTGCTCCACTCCATCCTGACATTAGAACACATCAGAGACTGCTGATACTGCAGTTGGACTCAATTGCTGCATTGCTTGTAAATGGTATACAGTGGCATACTGTACTTAACATGTAGGCTGCTGTGGGGCCTTTGGCTTGAGGAGCACAGCGTAAGATTTTTACAGCTTCCATTGGATCGGTGGTAACTGTATTAATTCCTATTCATGGAGCTCCCCCTAGTAGTGGCTGCGGGCAGCAAGTTTTATCAGTTAGAGCTTTATAAAAGAAATTAGCATAATGTATTTATGTCAGTTGTCTGGTGTAAATACACTGAAAAATATGGGGGCTGATTCATTTCGGACATGTCAAAAGTAGCAATTTTTGGCACGCAGCCATAAATTGTAACTTTTCTCCAATTTGCACCATGCTTGCCATTTTTCTTAAAGGATAGAGGGCAGGACTTTGCAAGCCAACTAATTTACTGGTGCAAATAATGGCTAAAATCTATACCAGCCCGTAGCTGGCATATGTTTCAATTTCTAGTGCACGGCTCACCTGAGATGCACCAGAATTATTTGGAGGTGTACGCCTCTTAATATTTTTGCCGCATTTCACTCCGACACAGCCATTCATTAATACTCACATTTTATATGCCAGTCTTTATATATTGGCCCCATGCTTTTCAGAATGAGCACCTTATTAATAAAGCTCCTGGGAGATGCTAAGTGTGAATTATTAATGTTAAAAAATTCCATGACTTTATAAAAACATCATGAGAGGCGGGGGTTTAGTAAATTTCACTATGGGGTCATTCGATACCTGGGTACATAACGGAATGTCAACAGTTTTCATACTTTGCGAATTGCCTACATCTTTTATACCCCATATTTTATGTGATATATTTAACATATTTTATACATTCATGTGACATCATTGCTGTACTGTATTTATTATCTGTAATAAGTGTCCCTGCTGAGTTTCCTATACGAGGACTGAGGGGAATATAGGGATGACACAGTATTATAGTCTTTTAAATAAGGATAACATATTGCAAGAAGTAGAATACTTACTTTAATTGAAAAGTGAATGAGACTAAGTCAGGGAGATTGACAACAAATCAGTATGAAATGGATTCTGATTCTGTTATTCTCCCTGGTGGAAAAGAGATTTCATCAATAACTTGATATTTGGCCATAGGGAATATTAGGAATGCGGTTCCCTGCCCCCTAAGTGTTGCCGTGACAACAAGGACTTGCACAAATTCACATTTGCATTTTAATGGTTGTAGAATTAGGATAAAAAATTAAAGCAAGCCTCTGCCTGGGGATTAGATTCATTGCACAAAATGGATGTGATACAGAGAGAGTCAAAGCAACATACAATACACAACTTTCTACATACGACTATCAGATACATTAAATAGGAGCAGCACAAAGCTACTTCAGTCATGTCCTTACTGGAGAGGTTGTCAGGGATGTTTACGATGCAGATCTATCACTGAATGTAACATCACAGACAGACAAGCTTTTATCCAACCACTGGGGTACTCTATACCAGGCTGCACTACACTATAAAGTCAGTAGCTGATACTTGTTGTCACATTATTTTTTTCACACAATATTTTTTGATTTTTTTTTTTTTTTTTAGAAAGAATGAGAAACTTCACATTATGGCTGCATTTTGAAGAGGCTTTCTGGGTTTACGCTTTTGATGCACCGTTGGTAGGATCCATATCCGATCCATATTAATGTTGTTTATGGACTGTTTCAATAGTCCACTGAAGCTAAAGTGAGTTTGTCAGATCATTTTATCCTTCCAAACCACAAGTGTCCATTGGGCGCTGCTCAAGCTGGGAAGTGTCCTCAGGTTTGGCCAGTAAACTTTCAAAATCCTTAGCATTCCCTGCATGTATCAGTGGGGAGCTGACGTATGTGCAGAACTTCTCTCTATTGTGGGCAACAGCTTCAGTGATCTACTGCTGTAGTATTGCCACGCCCTGAATAAACTACAGAGCTGATAAACTAAGACTATAGTCATACAAACATAAATAAAAAAAAAAAATATGTCAAAAACAGAAGAAATGTTTTTTTTTAAATGTTTTGCATCCATCTGGGATCCATTGGATCCCTCAAAGGCTTGAATCTATTGAAAGATCCATGAAAAACACACAAAAATAGGATGTTCTATTTGTTTGACAGTTTGTCAAAAACAAACTGTCAAAAAAACATGGACATGTGAACACACAGAAATCGATGGGAGTAATTCATGAGAACAACATGTGTGATAGTGTACTACCTACACAAATTTTGGGCCTATCTCTCATACAGTGCCTTGCGAAAGTATTCTGCCCCCTTGAACTTTTCAACCTTTTGCCACATTTCAATATGATCGCTTGCACAGTGCTCCTTGGGATGTTTAAAGTTTGGGAAATCTTTTTGTATCCAAATCCGGCTTTAAACTTCTCCACAACAGTATCACGGAACTGCCTGGTGTGTTCCTTGGTCTTCATGATGCTCTCTGCGCTTTAAACAGAACCCTGAGACTATCACAGAGCAGGTGCATTTATACGGAGACTGGATTACACACAGGTGGATTATATTTATCATCATCAGTCATTTAGGACAACATTGGATCATTCAGAGATCCTCACTGAACTTCTGGAGTGAGTTTGCTGCACTGAAAGTAAAGGGGCCGAATAATATTGCACGCCCCACTTTTCAGTTTTTTATTTTTTACAAAAGTTTAAAATGACCAATAAATTTAATTCCACTTCACAATTGTGTCCCACTTGTTGATTCTTCACCAAAAAAATTAAAATTATATATCCTTATGTTTGAAGCCTGAAATGTGGCAAAAGGTTGAAAAGTTCAAGGGGGCCGAATACTTTCGCAAGGCACTGTATGTAGCCAGACTGAAGAACTCTGTCAATATGATTCTTTATTGAATATACAATTAAAATCACCCACAATACAACTAAATAACACCCCCATCCATGACATAAAAGACCCAAGCACTCTGTAAAATTTGCAAATAACCTTTCATCAAAGTAATAAGTAGAGAGTTAGAAAAAAATCAGGGACTAACAAAGAAAACAAGATGTAAGAATCCCCATATACTCCCACACCATTATATTATGAATCACATAATAGTAAAATTAAATAGTAAGGGAGATATACAGTCATATGAAAAGTTTGGGCACCCCTATTAATCTTAACATTTTTAGCCTAAATATTTGGGTGTTTGCAACAGCCATTCAATTTGATATATCTAATAACTGATGGACACAGTAATATTTCAGGATTGAAATGAGGTTTATTGTACTAACAGAAAATGTGCAATATGCATTAAACCAAAATTTGACCGGGCAAAAATTTGGGTACCCTTATCATTTTATTGATTTGAATACTCCTAACTACTTTTACTGACACTGAAGCACAAAATTGGTTTTGTAACCTCACTGAGCTTTGAACTCAAGCCAGGTGTATCCAACATGAGAAAAGGTATTAAGGTGCCAATTGCAAGTTGTTCTCCTATTTGAATCTCCTCTGAAGAGTGGCACATGGGCCCCAAAACAACCTCAAATGACTGAAAACAAAGATTGCAACATCGTTGCAGGGGAAGGATACAAAAAGTTGTCTCAGAGATTTAACCTGCATTTTCACTGTGAGGAACATAGTAAGGAAATGGAAGACCACAGGGACAGTTCTTGTTAAGCCCAGAAGTGGCAGGCCAAGAAAAATATCAGAAAGGCAGAGAAGAAGAATGGTGAGAACAGTCAAGGACAATCCACAGACCACCCCAAAGAGCTGCAGCATCACTGCTGCAGATGGTGTCACTGTGCATCGGCAACAATACAGCACACTTTGCACAAGTAGAAGCTGTATGGGAGAGTGATGCGAAGAAGCCGTTCTGAAAGCACGCCACAAACAGAGTCGCCTGAGGTATGCAAAAGCACATTTGGACAAGCCAGCTCATTTTGGAAGAAGGTCCTGTGGACTGATGAAACAAAGATTGAGTTGTTTGGTCATACAAAAATGCATTATGCATGGCGTCAAAAAAACACAGCATTCCAAGAAAAACATTTGCTACCCACTGTAAAATTTGGTGGAGGTTCCATCATGCTTTGGGGCTGTGTGGCCAATGCCGGCACCGGGAATCTTGTTAAAGTTGAGGGTCGAATGGATTCAACTCAGTATCAGCAGATTCTTGAGAATAATGTACAAGAATCAGTGACGAATTTGAAGTTACGCCGGGGATGGATATTTCAGCAAGACAATGATCCAAAACACAGCTCCAAATCTACTCAGGCATTCATGCAGAGGAACAATTACAATGTTCTGGAATGGCCATCCCAGTCCCCAGACCTGAATATCATTGAACATCTGTGGGATAATTTGAAGCGGGCTGTCCATGCTCGGCGACCATCAAACTTAACTGAACTGGAATTGTTTTGTAAAGAGGGATGGTCAAAAATACCTCATCCAGGATCCAGGAACTGATTAAAAGCTACAGGAAGCGACAGGAAGCGATTTTTGCAAAAGGAGGATCTACTAAATATTAATGTCACTTTTCTGTTGAGGTGCCCATACTTTTGCACCGGTCAAATTGGTTAATGCATATTGCACATTTTCTGTTAGTACAATAAACCTCATTTCAATCCTGAAATATTACGGTGTCCATCAGTTATTAGATATATCAAATTGAAATGGCTGTTGCAAACACCCAAATATTTAGAACTAAAAATGATTAAGATTAATAGGGGTGCCCAAACTTTTTCATATGACTGTAAGTACACAGAGGTATATACAGAAATATATACAGGCCAGAGAGAGATTAGATGACAAGTATTTCATTTTCTATTGGTCAGTGGTGCAATAAATAGGGCCTTTACCGGAAAGAAGAAGGCTTATTGAGCCTGAAACATGTGTTACGACTGAGCTTAGGAACTGGTCTGTATATATTTCTGTGTATACCTCTGTGTACTTATGTCTTCCTTACTTTATTAATTTTACAATGATGTGATTTATTAATGATATAATGGTGCGGGAGTATATGGAGATTCTTAGATATTGTTTTCTTTGTTTGATAGCCCCTCTGTTTTTGTAGGGTACTCTACTCTACATATTTATTATAACTCATGTTCTAAAAATGGACATGTGACAATTATTACAAAAACAACCATTATATTGCCTTTTGTGACATTTGCATGAATATTTTTACTGTTATTCTGGTCTTTGAAAGCCAAAACCAAGAGCAGATTGGAAACATCTTTCTATTATACCTTATCTCTGGGTGATCTCCACTCCTGATTTTGGCCTTCAAAAACAGGTGCAGAACACTGACCAAGACAAGGGCATGTGAATGTGAATAATGTGTATTTAGCCATTTAATTGAGAGCAATTATACATATTATTCATATGCATACGAAGGGTATGCTCATATGCAGCAAATTTGTGAAACTCTTTATCAACTAATGTACAAGTAAGGGTGGGTTCACACCTGCGCTTGGTGTCCGTCCGTCGCCAATCCAGTGAAAATCTCGGCGAACTGGATTGGCGTCGGATACAGACCGGTCAGCGGCGCATTGGTTAAAAACCCATTCATTTGAATGGGTTTTTAAAGCAGTGCGCGGGTGTGCGCTTACACCCTCTGCGCTGCGGATCCTTTTTTTTTCGTCGGAAACAAAGTCGGACACGCAGGACTTCGTGTCCGACGAAAAAAAAAAGGATTCGCAGCGCAGAGGGTGTAAGCGCACACCCGCGCACTGCTTTAAAAACCCATTCAAATGAATGGTTTTTTAACCAATGCGCCGCTGACCGGTCTGTATCCGACGCCAATCCAGTTCGCCGAGATTTTCACTGGATTGGCGACGGACGGACAGCAAGCGCAGGTGTGAACGAAGCATAAAGCTTGCAGAGATTTCTGCAACAAATCTGCAATGTATGAATATACGATACCCTAACAAGAATCATTGCAAACATAAAGTAGGTGACAAACACACAGTTCAGGGGTATATGTGCTTGTAACAATATTTAAAGTGTACCTCCTTTTATAAATGAAAAGTACAGGTTGGTATATGAAACTTTGTACTATACTTTATTAAAGCAATATGTTTTCTTCTCCACTTTTCAGACAGTTACTTTCTCCATATTAGTCTATGAAAAGGGGAAGGGGGTTAGAAAAGATACTCAAATAATTGCTGCTTCTTCATTCTGCTATCCCTTGCTTTTTAATACGGCTAGGTAGTAGATAAGAGGCTGCTAGTATACAGAATGAGGCAATAAATCAATTAACTAGCTGGCAAGAGAATTCTACTCTACCCTTCCTGCTCCATAGAGCTCTGTGTGTGAGGCTGAAGACAGAGACAATTATAACATAAACAAGCAGTGAGATTGAAGATAAGTAGCAGGTAAAAAGCTTAATAAGTGGTGAAGGAAACAGATCTCCTAAATAAGATATATTGCAAAGTTTTTTATATTCACCTGTACTATTCATTTATGGAAACTTGTTTATAACTGGAGGTGTGCTTTAAAGGGTTGTCTGAGGCATTTTTTGAACTTCTATAGGCGTTGCAAATGGGGCCAATAAGTTAAAAAAATGTACTCGCCTCTCCCCAGTTCTTCATTTCCAGTGGATGTTTACAGGTCTGGAACTGGACACTAATATCACGATAAAACCCTCCGACAAAGGGGAGAATGAGGTAGTGATGGACTCAGTGCATTATAGGGAGATGTGTTTAACATTTCTGTCCGACACAAGCTTCTATGGGGTTGTAAGAGATAATCCAACACAGAAATGTTTGAAAGCCTTACAGTCATTATTACAGGGAGCCTATGAGAAGGGATTGATAGAAAAGAACGAATTGGACTTCATGTAGATTTCCGGTGATGCCCATCTTCTATGCCCTCTCTAAGGTCCATAAAGGGACCAACCCTGTTAAGGGAAGACCGATCATATCGGGCATTGGTGGCCTCACATGAACTTGGGTGGTTACATTGATCAGATCTTGAGGCTGTTTGTCGAATCTCTCCCCTCATATATCCAGGACACCTCTGATCTCCTGCTAAAATTGGACAGTAGCTCCCTAGGACATGATATGATCCTTGTATCTGTAGAAGCAATATATACGTCCATCGATCATGAGCAGGGGATCAGAGCAGTGGAATACTATCTTGAAATGAATGATATTAGATTGAGACCACATAATCGGTTTATTATCGAGTTACTGAGGTTCTTTACCTTCAATGGCTGCATCTAACACCAGGTCAGGTGCACTGCCATGGGAAGTCCCTTTGCACCAAGTTATACCAACTTGGTCCTGGGCTGGTGGGAATATAAAGTATAAAATAAAATAGTTTTAGGGCTCATGCATATAACCAGGGCTGTGGAGTCGGTACGCCAAAGCCCCGACTCCGACTCCTCAATTTCCCCTGACTCTGACTCCGACTCCGACATACATGGCGCATGTTTAAGAGATAACTTAATTTAAGCTTTTTATCATCCTTATGATACAATAATCAAGCTATTGAGGTAGAACATAAAATATATTTATTGGATACAACTTTAGAACACAAAAAACTTTAATAAATTGCAAATATGCAAAACGCAGCAGTAAGTGGTAAAAAAAACAGTTTTCAACAAAAACGTCCTGAATAACATTTGTGGAGTCTATGAATTTGTTCTGAGAAAAAGTATCGCCTCCATCAGATCCTCCTTCAAAGATGACCTCAAATCGGATCGAATTATTTTAAGGCTAGAGAACAGCCTCTCTACACTAACTTGGGTTGGTGGCAAAGCGGTGACCACATGGGCAAGATCTCTAACAATCTCGGGGTATAAAGGAATTGCCTCCTGCACAGTCAGTTTTGATGATCGGTTGACCTCTTCTACTTCTTTGACAGCAAGTGAAAAATTTTGCTGAAATACAGTCAGTTTGTTTGCTATGGGAATGGAATCTTTTTCTCTGCGGCAACGCTTTGCCTGATCCATGTCATCCAAATACTTTTCAAAGTTAAACTCTTCATCTGATGAGGCTGAAGATATGGTGGCAGTAGCAATGGCAAGACCCAATTCCTCTTGCTCTTGGCAGTCCTGTAGCCCACTCATCCTAATTGCTACCTCAGTCAGAGCTTCTTTTCCTTTAGTAATCTGTTGATCATTCAGCAATATACGATGACTTGGGTCCACATAAACAGCTGCCAGAAGAATTTTGTTATCTAATAACAGTGTCTCTCTCCTTTTCATTGAAGGAGCAATTCCCTCTGCGATTAAGCCTTGTCTTTGGTACATGCAAAACAGCAAGTTCTTCCACTCCTTTAAGAAAGTTCCAGGAGTTAAATCCTCAGCTTGTAATTTTTTTGTTACTGTGAATGGGTGATGAAGCAGTTCCATTAATTCAGCCACCTGTGTCCATTGACCTTCTGTTAATGTTACCTGAGGGTTGGCCATGTCCACAAGAAAGGGCTTCAGCTCAACTTATCGCTCAATCATTAAATAGGTGCTGCCCCACCGAGTGGCTTGATCTACGATTGCTCCTTTCCCAGCACGTCTATTCAAGATGGAATCAATTTTAGGGGTTCGGGCAGCAATAGCCAATTTCCTTGCCAATCAGAGTTCCAGCATGTCCCTCTTGCAGACTGTCTCTTATTGCCAGCTGCAGTGTGTGCACAGCACAGCGCATGTGATAAATATGAGAGAATTTTGAAGCAGCTTCAGCAAGATCTAATTCTAAAGTATCATTTTGCTGTTGTTCTGTAGTAATATCTGTTTGTTCCTCAGTTACAGGAACAGGACTGTGGGCTTCCAGCTCAGACATACTGAATCCAAAGTTTTCTTCTAACTGTTCTTCACCTTCCTTATTCTCATTCATCAGTTTAATTGTACTTATCATGTTTGAAGCATTGTCCGTTACAATAGCAAGAACCTGTTCTTTTTTGAGTTCATAATCTTCCAGAACATTTTCCACTAAGGCCTGGAGAAACTGACTGGTGTGTTGAGCTTTAGTATCCTTTACTGCCAGTGTCTTGGTAACAAATTTTTTGTTGTCACAAACAAATCTTACATTTATAGCAAAAAAGTTCACTCTGTGACGCGTGCAGGCATCCATTTTAAGATATATTAAGCGTCTCTTGAGAATCTTTTTAAGATGTTCTTTTTGGTTAAGGGCTTCTTCAATCACTAATTTTCTAATACTTTGTCTTTCCAGAGAAACACCAAGTTTGCGGGCCATTTCTCCATTAAGAGCTTTAAAACTTGGTCGAGCAAATAATGATAATGGTACACCGTCCTTCACAACAAGCTCTATGAGCTGTCTTTTAAACACATCTGCTGTCATTGTTACAGTAATTTTGTCACTTAGAAAATATCTTGTTACTGATGTTTGAGACAATCTTTCATCCTCCGTTGCCTGGCGGGAAGTGCTGGGCACTGGTTTCTTGGTGTCACTCTGATCCTTCTCAGTCACAGATTTGAAAACTTCTGGGTGGAAGCGGCTTAAATGTCTTTTTAGATTGGAAGCTCTCGTAGGAGCGTTTTTCTCGCTTCCGGAGTATACAATGATTTTGACATCACAGCATTTGTTCTCATCTGGGTCACTTATCTTACACTGACACACAAAATATTTTTTATCTTCAGTTAGTGTGAAATGCTCAAATACAGCTGACTTCATAGGAAGCTTCTTAGACATTTTATAATGATATAAATTTGTTTTAAAAATAATTTTGTCCTATAAAAAAAAAAGGTATATTGTAATATCTGAAAGAATAGCGAGTATAACTTTGGATAGAAATAAAACAAACTATGCATAAATCAATAGTACAGCTATCGTTCTTTACTCTGAACTTTCAGTATCACACTTTTCTCTGGATACAGCTCACTAAGGGCCTGATGTGTGAAAACTGTCTTGGTCTAAGACTTTCTTTGTTACCCATAGCAACCAGTCAGAGCTCACAGCAACCAATCAGAGCTCTGCTTTCATTTCTCCAGAGCACTACATGAAAGGGGAGCTCTGATTGGTTGCTAAGGGCAACAAAGAAACTTCTACACCTAGACAGTTTCATACATCAGGCCCTGGGTGTTTTACATCATACTGCTTCACAATCTACAAAGTGAAACTACTAGCAGTGCTAGATAACAAAGCCTTGGCAAGTGGCAACAGCTTCTACACCTATAGTACTTTCTCACATGTGTGTTTCTGTATTTCTAAGTTTGAGATGTTAGAAAACAGTTTCCCCCCTTATATTCTATGTATAGCATATATGAGCCATCTGAGCAGAGCAGCTAACCTCTCCAAACATGAGCTCAGAGGAGAAGCAAACTAACACAAAGCATACAGAGAGAACATACACTGGACAATTGATTTATGCAGTTTATTGAAAGTTTAGATATACTAAGAAGAAGTACTTGCCTTAAAGGAGTTCTCAGTCTCAGCACAATGATTCACTTGCTGACAAGCAGTCACTCTGTGTCCTCGGGCTGTGGGTGGGTCTCCAGCACAATTACAGATAAAGTCAAGCTTTTCAGTCCTCACAATCACAACACTTGTATCTTTTGCTTACTCCAGATAATGGTGCTAAACCTTATAGGTTCACTCAAAACTCAGTCCCATCATTATATGAGGAATAGAACAGACCTTTACAGGACATTTCATCATTTTCAACATTTCATCATTTTCCCAAATTCTTATGAAAATATATTCAGCACATACTGCATTGTACTACTAACTGTACCAATTTATTATATATTTTGGGAGTCGGAGTCGGTCCATTTTATACCAACTCCGACTCCACCAAAATAGGCACCGACTCCGACTCCACGACTCCGACTCCACAGCCCTGCATATAACCATATTATAGCTCCAGTTTAGGCTTCCATAAAGGGGCATGAGACTGGTAATATACCTGTATATCTCTCAATTCCATATGTAGACATAGTGAGTTTTTTTGTTTGATTTTATGACTTGACTTTGATAAAAAAAAAAATTGTGTCACCCTCCATGTGGATAGAAACTCCTTGCTCTCCTAGAAACATTTGTTACACAAAGCGAAGATTGATCTTTATTACTGAATAACTGGTGTCTTCCCAAGTTACTTGAAAGCCACTAAACGTATGATATTATTAATTATGTAACATTGCATTCATATTCCTTGAATCATGTTTTATAAATGGCGGTGGCATATATAAGAGCATACTCATACCTCTGTAGCTATGAAAATAGAATACTATGAACATACCAGGCAAGCAGGAGGTAACAACATATTCTCGATTTGCATATTTGGACTAAAGTAAGACTGTAGTGAGACTAAATATTTAGAGCCTTATGGGGTAATACAAGGATCCCTTTATTAATGCATTTAATGGGATAGAAAGTAAATTGTCAGTCTTTGCCAATGACATAAAATTTGTGAAATTCTTAAAACTGAGCGAGATTATATAACAGCTAAGGGCCCCTGTGGAATCAGTTTGTCTGGCTCTCCTCCCTTCAACAACACAGATATTCCTATATACAATATATACCATATTAAACACGCAATGACACCATTAGAAACATGATTCATACGCCCTGCTCTCACATAAGACACATGCCTCAAAGAGGCCGCTCATATATAAGACATTAAATAATCCTCCCTAATTAAAGGGGTTGACCAGTTTTTATGTATTGGTGACCCATCCTCAGGAATATAATAAAAATATCAGTGGGGGTCTAGCATCTGGAACAGCTATATGAAGAGGCTGAGACTGTCATGCAAGTGCTGTGATAATTTCTCTGGTTACATTGCACACTATCTATTGTATAGCGGTCATATGATGCAATTATAGCCCTGTCTCAGAGAAGTGAATTTGATGAGGCTGTAATTACACTGCATTGCCACTATGAAACAAAGAGTATGACAGTCCCCACTGGCCCTCCACAAGGTATGATGGTCCTCAGTGGCCCCTACACATGGAATGATGGTTCTCAGGTGACCCTACACACAGTATAAAGGTCCCTTGTGTCCCTTACACACAGTGTAATGGTCCCCACTGACCCCTACACACAGTATAATGGTTCGTAGTGATCCCTACACACAGTAGTTGTGGCATATAAATAAAAAAGTCATACTTACAAATCTTCATTTTCCCAGAGCTTTCCCTTGCTTTTCTCTTATTGTTCACAGCTCAATGTAGCAGATCTGAACAGAATTGCAAACATCAATAGAAGATGCCTGAATGGGGGAGCAGGATGATGAAGGCTTCCTGCTCACCAATGTACAGTTCTGAGGACACTGATATAGTTTAAAGTGCTGTATGTGTGTGCGGGCTCACTGCCCCGCTAGCTACGCAAGCAAAAGAAAAATATAAATCAATATTTGGTGTGACCACCCTTTGCCTTCCCTCAGTTTTTCTCTATACACTTGCAGGCAGTTTTTGAAGGAACTCGGCATGGAAGTTGTTCCCGCCATCTTGGAGAACTAAGCACAGATCTTCTGTGTATGTAAGCTTGTTCCAATCCTTCTGTCTCTTCATGTAATCCCAGACAGACTGGATGATGTTGAGATCAGGGCTCTGTGGGATCCATATAATCACTTTACTTCCTTTTGTTAAAGGACAAGAATAAACTATTAACACTACTAGTTTAGAAATCATTCTTACATTGCAGCATTTTTCCATGCCTGCCTAAAACTTTTGCTCAGTACTGTAGATTTCATATATGCAAACAATAAAGACCTGATAATAGGTCATTAATATCTCAAACCTGATGCCCTGAACCAGTTGGCCTCAAAACTAATATAATACCTGTATAACAGAAGAATCATGAATTTGGTAAATAAGGGCTTATTCTCATGTCCACATATCATGTATGTGTGGTGTCCGCATTTTTCACAGATGCCATATGTACCCATTCATTTCAATGTGTTTATTCAGACGTCAGTGATTTTTTGTGAATGACTGAATTAGGCCTAAGGCTATGCTCACAGCTGCATCAAGAGGTTCCATTAGAAGACTCTGTTGTAGATTTTGTCTAAAATCTGTAATATGATGGATAACACATCAGATACCCATCAGACTCCATTATTCAATGGGGTCCATCAGGATCCATTTTTTCCCCAAATATGACAGATCCATTGTCATTGGAATTTCCATTGGAAATCTCACTGAAGATGTCCTATAATAGCCTTATCATAGTAAAAATACAGACACACACTATTATAAATATTAATATTTGTCATTCATGATCATTAGAGCATGTGCATCCCAAAATATAATAAATTAATATACAACAAATTTAATTAATTATTTTTGTGGTGCTAACAGTAATTGTCTACTAAAAGTGTCTTTAGGGAAAAAAATCTGCTATCTTGTATTTTCTTTTATACACATAAATCAAATCTGTGTTCTAATGTGTCACTTTATGTAGTTTGCAGCGGTACAGTAGCTGTCATTCTGTCATCGTAAATCTCCGCTAATAAGATGACAACGCCGATTATAATAGGTCTGCACAGCGGTTGAAAAGTGAGATCCTGTATTGTTTTTTTAAGAAGGGTCTCTCCTGACATCTAGTGAACAACATAAAAACTGTAATATCTCACAATTGATTCCTTTCACATACAGTAGTCACACGTTCCAAACAATAAAACATCACCACCCCCAAAAGATGAACCCCAAAACATAAAAAAGGTAAGTTGTGATGATGGTGTCCAAGTCATCACAGTGCATTACATAGCCAGTGTCCCAGTCCTGGTGATAGACACAGCCTCTATCTATAATATACATTCTGTCGATTACAGCCGGTAATTGCCTTCTCTATCTGTCTCTAAAGATACTAGCTGTCAAATGTAACGCCATATGTTTTCCCAACAATCATTCATAATTCAATAATATAACCATTTCCCAGAAGTGAAACTTCAAGGAATTGCACAGCCCAGAATTCTTTTTGTAAAATTGCTCAGAGTGGTATAATATTCTAAAACTTACTCACCTTATCCATTCCCTGCTGCTCCAACACAGTTGCTTCCACTTTTTCATGAATTTCCTGGCTCAAAAATGACATCCCAGCGTTTTTCCGCTGCAGCCTTTCACTGGTGGCATTTTATAGCTGTCACATGTCCAAGTCAGGATGTCAACAGTAGTACAAGAAGTACAGAGGACTGGGGAGTGGTGAAACGGTGGTGGTGGGAGATCAGTAATACTAATCGGAACTATTTTCTAATATTTTTTTTCTGCAATTGACAACCCCTATGCAGCTCCTGGTGTTCAAAAATCTGGTACATGGCCCTTAACCTACCATGTTCCAGTTATGACACTGGTGTCTTCTCATGTGGAAACCATTGGGCTCCCTCAAGCACTAAGACCTGGTTTTGACTGTACTTCTGCATCGCCTGTAGCAACACACCTAAATATACTAGTTCCTCTAATTGTTAACTTTAAGGTCTCATAAACAAGGCTTAGATGTTTGCTTAGGGGCCATACTATAGGAATGCAGGCCTGTGCCACTGTATTGTTCATCTGTATACTCTGTTATGGTAATATTCTCGCAAAATAAATATTTCCAGGAACCTCTGGCCCTTTTTTTTTCATATGACCTCTGCTCTATGATATCTGTTAGATGATGGCATGATTCTTTTCTTGAAAAACAAGTAAATGCAGCACACTATAGGGTAGTATGTCACAACTCATAGGAGAAGTAGAAGTGCAAAATGTTGCACTTGCCTTGTATGCTAATGAACAATTGAAGTTGGTGATTGTTTGCAGCATACTCCGGGATCCTGGATCCAGACCAGTTGGGTAAGCAGGCAAATACATAAGATAGAAGTAGAGATGAGCGAACCTTTCAAAATTCATTTTGTGCTGACTTAAGTTGGCTTAAATTGTACTCTTAAATTAAACTTAAAATGCTAAGTACTTAAAATTAAAAGTACTTAAAGTACTTTAAATTGTCTTAAAACATAGTGTAGAATAATCTTAGGGCTCCTAGGAACCAAGCTATCCAGTTTCTAGCTCTCTAGTAAACCCTGCCGAAGTAATGTCAAAGTGAAAAGTGCTATTACTATACTCTGTGGTTTCTTCAGAGCTCAGAGTATATTAGAGGTGTAAAAACATTCATACTCACCTGGCGGCCCCAAGAAAAATTTTGTCTAGGGCCCCAGTAATAAAGTTTTTTAGGCCATGTCACAGTATATTTCCCCCTTTACTGGACCCAACACAGTATAATGCCCCTTAACTGGCCCACACACAGTTTATGCCCCTTTTAAGGCCCCAACACAGTATATTTCGCCCTTTTATGGCCCCCACCTAGTACACTGCCCCCTTTTATGGCCTCCACACAGTGTAACACTGCCTTTTATGGCAGCCACATCTTACTTTGCCCCCTTTTATGGCCCACACTCAGTATAATGCCACCTTTTATGGCCTCTATACACATTTATGACCTAAACACACATTGTCTCATTTTATGGCCCCCAACAGGTAACACCGATATTCACTGACCCATCCCCACTCCTGTTCAGAGCTGCCTCAGCTTTGGCCTCCGGGGGGCATTATATATGGGTGCAAATCAATGTCAGAATGTGACATCTGGACACAGACGTGCCCTGGAAGCTAAAAGTGGAGCATGCCTGAAAAGGAGCGGAGACAGGTGAGTGAAATAGCTGCTGCTACCTAATAATAGGTAATCATAATCCAATAGGTAGCAGACATTTAAAAAACAAAAAGCCAGCAACTGCTACAAGCCCCACGTGGGTTCCATTATGGCCAAACATGCTCATGCACATGTTTCAATACAATCATAACCGGGACTGAAGTGAATTTATAAATTGTTTTGATTTGCTTTTAGCTAGGAAAATATAGATCTGAAATGATGTATTTTCTAGCCATATTTCATAAGATGACATAATGCTGGTTGAGCATCCTTAGCCTGAAGTCACAACTACAGTTCTTCATTGGCAATAACAGTGAAGAATTATTGTTCCTTCTTACAAGGATAATGTTACTTTTTCGGAAGACAAGGCTGTATCTGGCTGTACATAGTACTACAAATACTGCTGGAAACGTACAGTATATGAAAATCCCATCTCTTAATACACTAAACACGTCGCTCGCCAGCGTGAGATAAAGGACAATAAATATCTCCTACTTCTGTAACTTTATTCATAGGGGGCATAGCAAATCTCAATAGCATTAGAGCAGTCACTGCAAGCCAACCAGTCTGACACTCTATGCACTGACTAAAATACATATTCACAGTGATTCGTTCATGGCTTATTCAATTTATGATTTCTTGTGCTTGCTGAGACATATGTAAGCGGTAGAATGGAAGTCAAGGGCTTTAAAGAGTTCCTGCTGACCTCCTAATATATTTGTTTTAGAAAATACTTGTATTCACCATAAAATTATTATTCTGGAGCATCTTTTCTTAGAGTTCTGTGTTCTGCCATTTCTCTGTTATCCCTCCCTGAAAAATCTTTGTAAATATACACCTGGGTGATACATTTTGAGGTTTCCCTACAATATTTGACCTTATCCAATCTGTGCTGGTTATGTTGGTTCACGTTCCTTTGACAAGGAGACTGCTCAGTTGTCAATATATTTAGAACTTTCCGAATGGAACAACAGAGAAACAGAATACTTAGGGTTCTAAAAAATGTAATTAAAAATGTAATAAAAAAATTATATTATGGGGAATATTAAGTAAAACAGACATATCAGGAGAGCTGACTGGTCTTTATTAAAATGGTTCTTTGAGGATTTATGGATAGTACATAAAAGGAACATATCTCAATTTTTTACATTTATTTATTAAAACCACTTTTTTGATTTTCTAATATTTTTATTTTCTGTTTGCAGATTTTTTTTTATTCTCTTTTTTTTTTTATATATGATTATAGGCCATCTTGCCTGAGCTTTTCCTTTGCTTTGTTAACAGCATTTACTGATATGATTTAATGATACAGCATAGTCATGGTCATAGGCAGCTATAATGTGGAGCTGACTCATTGATATCTGTGAGAGCGTTTTCTAGTCTTGCTTTGTACAGAGAGGGGGGAGTAGATAAGTTGTGACATCTTCTATTGTCAGTAGTGGATGTAATGATGGTTTTATATGATATTATCTGTAGAACTGTTGTAATGCTTATAGAGGTGTTATCTTCTACTGTTATGCTTACCTGTCTTGTCTGTATTGTAAATGATGTGGCCTCTGCAAAGAAAAGCCATACAGAACTGACAAGTGGCAGTCTATTATTAGGCTTAGCAGTTAGAGTGAAAATTGCAGGGAAATTTTTTTTTAAATACAGATAATAAAATTACAAAAAATATATGAAAAATGTCTTAAAAATATGTTTAACAAAAACTTGGTTTAAAAGGTAGGTTATTTTCTGGCGAAAATTCCCTTTAGGTCGGGAACCCACATGGCGTAAACGCCGTAGAAAAAAACACAGCATTTTATAGTCACTGCAAGGTGGATGGAATTCTAGAAAATCCCACTATGTGGGGCCTTAGCCTCATGCAGTTCAGCAGTTCTCATGTTCTGATTTGTATGTAACCTAGCTCTGTTTAGCTCTGTTTCCAAGAAAGAAAAGTGTGTCTCCAGCACCCTCTGTTAGAATGGAGGTATCCTATAAGTCAATGTCTGACCTCTAACACTCATCTGCAGTCAGCTGTTTCGGATGCTTGTCCCTCATCAGTGCAGAGTAGAGGGCTGATTGACTGGGTAAGAAAGCTGTCTGGATGGGGATCTGACGGTACTGGTTCTTCTTGGGGGGAGTGCCATGTACGTATAAAGAGTCTTACAGGCTTTGCAATGTTTCTCTGGGGATAAATTATGCAAATTAGTTATTTTTGCAAAAAAGAAAGCGGGGAACATTGCATGGTCTGTAAGACTCTCTATACTTACATGGTGTGCTTTCCATGGAGAAACAATTCCCCACCAGATTCCCATCAAAGGTCTCTTGCACCCCTAAACAGCTGTCTGAATATCATAGTCTAGTTTGGCTTTCTTTGTAGTCATGTTGCAAGTCCTACTTATAGTCTTTTTATAGTTCACTGTCATGGCTTCACCTTCTCTGGTCCTCTGTTTAGATCCCTGGATAATATTGTACAACCCAACCACAACCTACAAAAAAAGTATTTAGTCAACCACCAATTGTGCAAGTTCTCCCACTTAAAAAGATGAGAGAGGCCTGTAATTGTCATCATAGGTAGACCTCAACTATGAGAGACAAAATGAGAAAACAAATCCAGAAAATCACATTGTCTGATTTTTTAAGAATTTATTTGCAAATTATGGTGGAAAATACATGGCCCCATTCATTATTTCATGTACACGGATCAGTCGTCCTGGTCCCTTTGCAGAGAAACAGCCCCAAAGCATGATGTTGTCACCCCCATGCTTCACAGTAGGTATGGTGTTCTGTGGATGCAACTCAGCATTCACTCTCCTCCAAACACGACGAGTTGTGTTTCTACCAAACAGTTCTACTTTGGTTTCATCTGACCATATGACATTCTCCCAATACTCTTCTGGAGCATCCAAATGCTCTCTAGCAAACTTCAGACGGGCACGGATATGTACTGGCTTAAGCAGGGGGACACGTCTGGCACTGCAGGATCTGAGTCCCTGGCAGCGTAGTGTGTTACTGATGGTAGCCTTTGTTACGTTAGTCACAGCTTTCTGCAGGTCATTCACTAAGTCCCCCCGTGTGGTTCTGGGATTTTTGCTCACCGTTCTTGTGATCATTTTGACCCCACGGGGTGAGATCTTGCGTGGAGCCCCTGATGGAGGGAGATTATCAGTGGTCTTGTATGTCTTCCATTTTCTAATTATTGCTCCCACAGTTGATTTCTTCACACCAAGTTGCTTGCCTATTGCAGATTCAGTCTTCCCAGCCTTGTGCAGGTCTACAATTTTGTTTCTGGTGTCCTTCCACAGCTCTTTGGTCTTCATTCACCATAGTGGAGTTTGGAGTGTGACTGTTTGAGGTTGTGGACAGGTGTCTTTTATACTGATAACAATGTCAAACAGGAGCCTTTACTACAGGTAATGAGTGGAGGACAGAGGAGCCTCTTAAAGAAGAAGTTATAGGTCTGTGAGAGCCAGAAATCTTGCTTGTTTGTAGGTGACCAAATACTTATTTTCCACCATAATTTGCAAATAAATTCTTTAAAAAAATTAGACAATGTGATTTTCTAGATATGTTTTCTCATTTTTTCTCTTATAGTTGAGGTCTACCTATGATGACAATTACAGGCCGGCCTCATCTTTTTAAGTGGGAGAACTTGCACAATTGGTGGCTGACTAAATACTTTTTTTTCCCCACTGTAAGTACAGAAATGCAGCAAGAATTGCATGTCAATATGAATAATTTTTGCTGCAGTGCATAGTGCAAACATAATTTTTATAATTTTTTCCACTACATTAGTATTATAAGCATAGTAGGTGAAAATGGCAACGCAGCACCATTTAGATGTAATAGGTTAGTGAAGCAGTTCCCTGCACATCACTGTATTCAAGGCACTGCTGTGCAGAGGAGAAACTAACCTCCCTGCTTTATTAGCAATGTGGCCACTTTATATAATAGGAGTCAGTCAATAATCTATGGCAGGTCCTAGCAATATGGTATAAATTAAATGTGCAGAAAACCTCCATACATAAGCCCATACTGCTATCGATGCCAAAGTAGGGTTGGGGGAGGGGGTTTGACCCTGTAAACATGCTTTTCCATACATGGCTGATTACAAGAACACTCATACAACATATTTCTGCACTTATGAAACATGTGTTAATGTACATTTACATTCATTATGCATTAACACAGTCACATACTGTATGTAATTATAGCAATGCACATGCAAATGCAGAACATACAAAGTGCAGAGTCGCAAAAGGAGGCTATAGACTGTGTCGAACAATTCTGTTCTCATTAGCTGGCTTCCTGCGCAGATGATGGAGAGAGACAGCGGCAGTGTGAACCTGTACCTGCCCCCATCACATCCAATCACAGCATCCTCTGCCTTGCTAACTCTCTCCTGCGGACACATAACATCTGACACTTTATTTACTCCATTCCTCAGCTCAGTAGACAGAATTAACCTCACGTTGGAGGCTCGATGAGAGATGTTAACCGCCGATATTTCATAGGAAGACTATAGCATGGTGAACCGAATAGTTTGTGCATCAAAATCTATAAGCATAGACCTGAAAAACGCAACTTTTTTGCCTTTGCGGAAATGCGTTGTAGAAATCTCATCTCCTCACTGCAGGAAAAAAGCAGTGGAAAAAACAGCATTTTCAAAAACACGTGTCTGATGGGTAAAATGACACCTGAGTATTGCCATTCAATGAGGCATGTCCATAAACAATCTGACACTTTTAGCCTATTAGAAGTAGGTGTTACTTTTCTTCTTTTTAGCAACTTATTGATACATTTCCAGGTGAAATAAAAGAAAAAGGGCACAATAAAATGTATAGAAAATATGCTCCAGGTTTGACATTTTATGAGAAATGTGTTTACTAAAACAGACAAGTCAGTAGAGATGACATGTTCTCTTTTAAAGGGAAACTGTCAGGATGATTTGGAACACTAAACCATCCACAGGTCCTTATGGAACGGGGTTTAACGTCCAAAATAGCTCTGTTGTTACGCCATCAATGCCTGTATTAAAACCAAAAAATCGCTATATTTTCCATTGTCTGTACTCCTGGCGCCTGCACAGTTCTTCAGTGAAGTTGGACCTTGCGCGCATGTGCAGTGAAGCCAGGATGTACGTCCCCACTTCACTGACCATCTGCACAGGCATTGGGAGCATCAAAGATGAATCCTATGAGACTCATCAGACTCATCTCTAGGTAAGTATAAAGGTCATGGACTGATTTACAACAATACACCAAGCCTATCTTGAGTAAGGACTTTCACATCAAACATCCACCTAAGGCTAAACTTCTGGAAGGGGGGTGGCTTCCACCACCTTACAAGTGCACAGGTAGTGGGGACTGACTTGCCAGATTTGCCCACAGACAGCTATGACACAGACCATCATATTCATAGCTAAAGGTTCTGGAAATGGGAAGCAATTCATGAGAAGAGTTGGAGCACTTGCGGCTCACTGTAGAGCACAGGTGTCAAACACAAGGCCCGCGGGCCGAATCCGGTCCGCTGCCTTCTGTTATCCGGCCTGGGACTTAGCTGGCCCGCAGGGCCGCGGCATTTTTTATTGTCTATGTACATTATGTAATGTAAACCAGCCCAGGACAGGCCGCTTAAAAAAAAAACAAAACAAAGCTACGCGATACCTGTCCTGGGCTGGTTTACAATACCTCTGCATGTCAGCGCAGGCGGCGATACAATGACGTCATCACGCCGCCTACGCTGACACGCAGACAAGAAGAGGAGGTGGCTGCATCAAGGCATCGCAGGTAAGTGAAGATAAGTTTTTTTTATATATATAAATAGGCCGTTGCCTGCTGGAGTATCCCCGGCACGTAACGGCCTATTTACTTACCGATCCCCGCTGCTGGTCGTGGCCGCCCCCGCTTCCCCTTCTGCTATGGGACGCAGAAGCGGCTGTGTGCAGGAGCGGGGATGGTAAGTGAGGCCGCGGCCCGCAAACCCCATCAAATACTACTATTATTATACTCTGGGGGCTTTTCAGACCCCGGAGTATAATAATCGGAGACCCCGGGGAGGTGATAAACATAAAAACCAGAGTTACTCACCTCTCCGGCGATCCGATGCTGCTCCCAGCTGGCTTCGGCCTTCTTTCGTGACGTCCCAGGCGTCATGTGAGCTAGGCCGACGTCATTATTTCGCGACGCCGGTCTGTGCGACATTGAAGAAGGCCGAACGCAGGGAGCGCACCGGGGCCCAGGTAAGTAACACTGATTTTTATGTTTGTCACCACCTGGGTCTCCGATCATTATACTCTGGGGTCTGAAAAGACCCCAGAGTATAATAATAGTTCATGGGTGGGGGGGTCACTATGGGGCATAATACCATGTGCAGGGGCCACTGTGGACTATAATACTGTTTGCAGGGGCCACTATGGGGCATAATACCAATGCAGGGGCCACTAAGGAGCATAATACCGATTGCAGGGGCCACTATTGAGCATAATAACGTGTGCAGTGGCCACTATGGAGCATAATACCGTGTGCAGGGGCAACTATTGAGCATAATACTGTGTGCAGGGGCAACTACGGAGCATAATACCGTGTGCAGGGGCAACTATGGAGCATAATACCGTGTGCAGGGGCCGCTGTGGGGCGTAATACCGTCAATGTCTTAGGTTTTAACAATACATTTTGTTCTTCCTGGTTGACCTCAAAGGGCTGATTGTAACAGTAGTAATGTACAAATGTAACTACTGCTTAATAGCTCGCTTATCTGTTAAGGAAAAGTTACTTTTATACATGTGTAAAATAATCTTGGCCCTTAAAGGTACCCCGTGAGGCTGAAGTGGCCCCAGGAGAAAATGAGTTTGACACCCCTGCTGTAGAGAATCTGGTAAATCAGGTTCACCCCCGATGCACCTGCAGGTTACTTTACATATCCATAAAAAGATGAATATCTCTATGTTGCTTCATCGGATTGGGACCCCAATCTTATTTTTCTGCTCCCTGTATGACACTATTACTGATTTTCTGATTTAGGAGGCATTTTTAACTTGACTTCCTTTAATAGAACATGGAGTAGGGTATAAACAAAGAGATGTTTGTGTTTAATACTTCTAAAAGTTATGTAGTTTTAGTATTGTATGATTTATGGACAGGGAAGTTTAGGATGAAAAAACTTCCAAAAAGGGTAGTGAAACCATTATTGCAGTTACTGGTTTAGCCCCTGTGAATGAACTCTTAGAACGGTCCTGAAGATCAGACATCTATGTATTCTTTCAGCATTCAGTGAACGTTTTTTTTAACTGCTATTTACAGTAAAAATCAAAGAATTCCCAAATCTTTGCCCTGCTCTAATGCATCGCCCTCTCATATTCTGCTTTCCTCAAGGTTATGTTAGAATCAGAGAGAAAACTCACTGAGGACATTGAAAGGTCTCAATAAATAATGTGCTGTAACCCAAGACACCTTCTTCTAAGGACGCTGACAAGAGAAGTGAATTTCTGATTTATGCGTTCATATTCCATAAATCTGCAATAAAAGTACCTACATAGCTGTAAACTGCAGCATGAAATATTTAAAGACTCGACGGAGAAGATACAGTTTGTTACACTAAATCCCTGCTCTCAATGATACATGGTTATCTTTAATAAAGCGGAATTAGAAATTAAAAATTTAAAATGTCAATTCAGTAACGGAAAACAAAGCAGTATAAAAAACGGCAATCATCCTTCTTTTGTCTGACTCATGGTATGTTTGAAATTGTATATACTGTTTCTCCTTATGTACAGATACTGTAGATATTATAGATCAGAGGTCTCCAACCCAAGACGCTTTGAAATGGTTGGGAATGGGTGTTGTGCATGTTTGGTGCATGGGCACCAAATACACCACTTCCCTGTTTCTGTGCCCTGCTCATCACTTTTTACAAAAACAGATGGAGAGGGGTGGAGAATAGGGCGGGCCAAGTGGGGACACCTTGGCCTGGCAAATTTACTATAGCTCACTCCAGAAAACTGGTGTGAGTTATATAGGAAATCTATATCAGTTCCTGACTGGCGTAGATTTCCATTTTTGTGCATGGAAGTGCAGCTGAATTAAGAGGCCAGAGCCTCTGACTGACAGTCACAACTTCATTAAGACTGGTGTACAAAACACCAGTCTTACTAAATTCCTTCCTACTGTATGTCTGTATGCAATCAGGGCATGTAGCAAAAACAGCTGGGTAGCTGATAGATAGATAGATAGATACCTTGCTGTTTTATTTATTTCTTCCAGCATAATCCGCAGCTTGTACAATCACTCTAACCATTCACACCAGGACAGCTTTAATTTCTTTAGAACTTGATTGGGGCTGCTTATCCACCTTCCGGACTATCCTGCATTACAACCTTTCATCAATTTTTCTCTTCCATCAATGTCCAGGGAGATTAGCTACAGTGCCATGGGTTGTAAACTTCTTCATTATGTTGCGCACCGTGGACAAAGGAACATCAACATCTCTGTAGATGAACTTGTAACCTTGAGGTTATTGATATTTTTCCACAATTTTGGTTCTCAAGTCCTCCGTCAGTTCTCTTCTCCTCTTTCTGTTCTCCATACTTAGTGTGGCACACACAGACACACAATGCAAAGATTGAGTCAACTTCTCTCCTTGTTATCTGGTTTCAGGTGTGTTTTTTATATTGCCCGCACCTGTTACTTGCCACAGGTGAGTTTGAACGGACATCACATGCTTGAAACAAACGTATTTACCAACAATTTTAAAAAGGTGCCAACAATTTTGTCTCGCCCATTTTTGGAGTTTTGTGTGTTCTAATACACACAAAGGAAATAAATGTGTATAACAAAACATGTGTAAGTGCAATAATTTTCTGGGATAAATACTTCATTTTCTGGAAAAAATTTCAGGGGTGCCAACACTTATGGCTCTACTGTGTAGGTAAATGCATTATAAAGCAGACACTTGGCATTATCTTTAAAAGTAACCTTTCACACTTTTGAAATAGAAAGACAGTGCTGTAGATTGAATAGAACTGATTTCTGAGAAAGTCTGTGAAGCTGTAGCATTCCTTGATTTTTTTCTTAAGTCATTAAAGGGAATGTATCACAAGTTTTAAATTGTATTTATAATTATTAATTAATTAAAACCAGATAGTGAAATATATAACTTTTTGATTTAAATATGTTTTTATTTTCTGTTTGAGGTGACCACTGCAAAGAGTTTATTATTAGGCTTAATGGGTAGAGTGAAAACTGCAGGATTTAGGACTTTTATTAAAATAAAGAAAGTGATATGGAAAATTTTTAAAAAATCATCAAAAATGATTAGAAATATGTTATTAACATGAAAAGTTGGATAGGTGATTTTCTGGTGACACTTTCCCTTTAAACCAAATACTGTTCCTTTACGATAATTGCAATGGTATGTACAATAAATCCAGTAGTATGTGTTGGGAAAGGTAGCACTGCAGTTTGCTTAAAGGGTTTGTCCACTTTATAAAACCCATTTCTTATTCCCTATTATTGAATTTTGGGTTACTAAAGGAGATTTTCTGTTGAGGTTCTTCATCTCTTGGCCAAAGTGCAGAGCAGTTACAAGGAGTGGGGCAGATTTATTAAGACTGTCATATTGTACACCAGTTGGATGTTTCTGCGCTTGAATGGAAACCTATGCCAGTTAGGAATTGACTTAGATTTCCATTATAACTCATGTCAGAAAACTGGTGTGAGTTATAATGAATATGTTGGGCCGAGGGATTGTGGTGCATGTTTGGCATAAGAAAGGGTATTCCACCAAATGTGCACCACAACATCATTGTAGAGGAATTGATAAATCTGCCCCACTGTTTTTGCCTTGGAGGATCTGTCCTGTACTGCATTACACAGACAATGTATTGATTTGAAGTTGTACTGTGTAATGTTGAATTTCAGGTTTGGTGGTGGTGCAGGTAAATTGAACACTTCTTACCAGGTCTTACCATGGATTACAGCTGTCACCAGGGATCACAGCAGGGAGACGCTTTTTTTGCTTGTTTTCAAGGGACTCTTCTAACAAGTAAGCATTTTCCAAAGTGGAGTACCCCTATAATTTACATAAATTATAATGGAAAAATAAAATGATGCATAAAGAAGGTGTTCTCTGAATCCATTTCTCTATAGGTATCAAGGTACCCAAGTCCAACTTTTGCATATCCATTGTCACTAGGTGTGCTTACTTGCTCAGCATAGTAGTTGAGAACTAGCAGTTATATATTTGTGACCTACCTTTAATATCAGTCATCAATATTTGATTAGTGGAGGTGTGACACCTGGGACCACCACAGATCAGCTGCTTGAAGCCCTGCTTCTACTTCACAGGCAAGTGAATCACATCACATTTGTGTATCATGTGCAGTTCAGTCTCATTCAAGTAAATGGGTCTGATCTACAATACCAAACACTAATGCACTGTGTTGTGCTTGATATTCAGTGAAGAGGGTGCAGTGCTCACGTGATCACTGCAGCCGCTTAAAACAGATGACTGATCGAGGTCTCGGGTGTCAGACCCCCTCGATTAAATAGTAATGATCTATCTTAAAGGGAATGTGTCACCAAAAGTGGCCTATTTTTATAGCAAAGGTTTTTTTTATGAAGAACACACTTTTTAAGAATTTTGGATGATTTTATTTTCCATATGACCACCTCTGCAAATAACATCCATTATTACTCATCATAGACAACAGATGATGACAACAGATGACATGATGTCTAGCGAATCCCATCCACACCTTGTGAAAAAATACGTGCAGCAGACACAATGCGATTTCCATAACCATCATGGTTTTGGAAATCCCAGCATGTCAATTATACCTGTGGTTTCCCTATAGTTATAATTGAAGCAGAGAGTCCATAGAGGAAACCTATGCGGACTTTCTGTGAAATGCACTGCGGGAAAAACCGCGATGTGTTGCAGCCGTGGTTTTTCCTGCAACGCTTTTTTGCTACGTGGGGCCATAGCCTTAAAGGAGATATGCTATAATTGTCTCACATTGGAATACCCCTTGAGAATAGTTTATATCTTATTTTACATCTGCTTAGAGAAAGTCAACTATGTTTTTTAATACAGTTCATGCTGTATTATGAAATATACTTACAAATACATTCCTAAAGGATACTTTGTGGTATACGTTAACTACTGAAGACTTCAGGCAGAAGTGTTGTGATTTTAGTCTTGCCCTAGTATTGCTAGCTTAATAAATCTTGCTTTCTCGCTGTGCATATATATTAATATACCCGCCGTACAATCATTGATTATGAAGGATGTTCGTACATTTAACTATTGCATGAAAAACTAGTCCCTTCTGAATATGACTGCAAAGCAACACAGCTGTTAGCCAGCATGAGCTCAGCTCTCAGATGTAGAAAGCACCAGAGGCTGCTGTTTTGACCATTGGATCCCATTGCCAATCACACAAGTTTGGAAAAATGATCTTACAATGAAAGCACAGCTGGCATTACCCAGACCATTTCTATCTACGAATGAAAATTCTGTCTGTTACTGAAAGGGTCTGGCGGTTTAGAGTCCCATGCTGATATTACAGCATCTTACAACAGTCAATTTGCTAGACTTGCTGAATACTGAGAGAGGATGTCAGATCCTAATGAGAGCAAACCTCTCATCTCTCCCTGCCCTGCAACAGATGAGTTTATTCTTGCAGCTGGGGTCCTGTCCAACTGCTGCCTTCCTCCCTCTCATCAGCCCCATGATAGCATTTGGCAGGCTGTCACTCCCATTCTTTCTCCTGCTGTGCTGAGTCTGTTCAGGCAGTGCAGGGTCAGGTAGGTATGATAGACAGAGGTCAGGGGTGCACAGCATAGAAAGCTGATATATGTGTAGAGAAAGAGGTGTCAGCAGTATGAAGGAAGACGATGCCAGCAAACATGACAATAACATAAAAGTGTAATTGCCTCATATGAAGAAGGGTATTTTTAAGCCAAAACCCAGAGTGGATTAAAGCAATAGGAATAGCGGTGCCAGTCCTGTTCTCTCCTTTTATGATCCATACCTGGTTTTGCCTTCAAAAACTGCATGCAAAAAACCTGAATGTAAAACCACAGCCTCACCAAGATGAAAGACAGAATTGTACATGTGCAATGTATAATGTAACACAAGATAAAAAGGAATAAAGGTATAGGTACGAGAGACAACTATAGGTATCCATTAGATTTCCATTAATCTCTTAAAGGGGTCATCCCATTATAGATACAGTAGGGAAAAAAAAGTATTTAGTCAGCCACCAATTGTGCAAGTTCTCCCACTTAAAAAGATGAGAGAGGCCTGTAATTGTCATCATAGGTAGACCTCAACTATGAGAGACAAAATGAGAAAACAAATCCAGAAAATCACATTGTCTGATTTTTAAAAAAATTTATTTGAAAAGTATGGTGGAAAATAAGATTTGGTCACCTACAAACAAGCAAGATTTCTGGCTCTCACAGACCTGTAACTTCTTCTTTAAGAGGCTCCTCTGTCCCTCTCTCATTACCTGTAGTAATGGCTCCTGTTTGACATTGTTATCAGTATAAAAGACTCCTGTCCACAACCTCAAACAGTCACACTCCAAACTCCACTATGGTGAAGACCAAAGAGCTGTGGAAGGACACCAGAAACAGAATTGTAGACTTGCACCAGGTTGGGAAGACTGAATCTGCAATAGGCAAGCAGCTTGGTGTGAAGAAATCAACTGTGGGAGCAATAATTAGAAAATGGAAGACATACAAGACCACTGATAATCTCCCTCCATCAGGGGCTCCACGCAAGATCTTACCTGGGGGGTCAAAATGATCACAAGAACGGTGAGCAAAAATCCCAGAACCACACGGGGCGACCTAGCGAATGACCTGCAGAAAGCTGTGACTAACGTAACAAAGGCTACCTTCAGTAACACACTACGCCGCCAGGGACTCAGATCCTGCAGTGCCAGACATGTCCCCTTGCTTAAGCCAGTACATATCCGGGCCCGTCTGAAGTTTGCTAGAGAGCAATTGGATGTTCCAGAAGAGTATTGGGAGAATGTCATATGGTCAGATGAAACCAAAGTAGAACTGTTTAGTAGAAACACAACTCGTCGTGTTTGGAGGAAAGTGAATGGTGAGTTGCATCCAAAGAACACCATACCTACTGTGAAGCATGGAGGTGGCAACATCATGCTTTGGGGATGTTTCTCTGCAAAGGGACCAGGACGACTGATCCGTGTACATGAAAGAATGAATGGGGCCATGTATCGTGAGATTTTGAGTGCAAACCTCTTTCCATCAGCAAGGGCATTGAAGATGAAACGTGGCTGGGTCTTTCAGCATGACAATGATCCCAAGCACACCGCCAGGGCAACGAAGGAGTGGCTTCATAAGAAGCATTTCAAGTTCCTGGAGTGGCCTAGCCAGTCTCCAGATCTCAACCCCATAGAAAACCTTTGGAGGGAGTTGAAAGTCCGTGTTGCCCAGCGACAGCCCCAAAAAATCACTGCTCTAGAGGAGATCTGCGTGGAGGAATGGGCCAACATACCAGCAACAGTGTGTGCCAACCTTGTGAAGACTTACAGAAAACGTTTGACCTCTGTCATTGCCAACAAAGGATATATAACAAAGTATTGAGATGAACTTTTGTTATTGACCAAATACTTATTTTCCACCATAATTTGCAAATAAATTCTTTAAAAATCAGACAATGTGATTTTCTGGATTTGTTTTCTCATTTTGTCTCTCATAGTTGAGGTCTACCTATGATGACAATTACAGGCCGGCCTCATCTTTTTAAGTGGGAGAACTTGCACAATTGGTGGCTGACTAAATACTTTTTTTCCCCACTGTACTTATTGCCTATGCATGGCAATAATAAGAACAGGGATTCACGAGTTCCCCTAAGTGCTCCATGTAAATGAAGTGCTGGTGTGCATACATTATAGCCGATCCATTCACTTTTATGGGATTGTCAGGACAGCAATCTTAGGCAACCCCTGTAGAAGTGAATGGTGGACATAAATGCTCATCACTACTACTTTCACATGGAGCACTTAGGGAAACTTGTGGATGTCTGTAGAGGTATGTTTGCATGTTGTAAGATTATTTGCTAAGAATATTGCAAAGCTGTTGAAACTTAGAACATTTCAGTGAAATAATTAAACCAAACCATTGACCCCTTAAAGGGGTATTCCCATGAACATAATCATATCTATATTTGTAGATAAGTGAAAGTTAAACATTTTTGCAAATATAAGTAGTTAAAATTCTGCAGAGTTTTAAAGATTTTCTCTATCCATCTTAGTAGTGACAGTCTATTTTCATGATTGGTTGCCAATGGATACGACCACAAATGCAGAAACTTTCTATGGTCTGGGACTTGTCAGGAACCCAGCCATGATTTTCTTGTTGTAGCTGGGTTATCAGTCAGGGACACTACATGTATCAGAAGATATCCCAGCAACAATAAGGAAGTCATGGCTGATTTTCTGAGCTTAGAAAGTTCCTGCATTTATGGCCGTATCCACTGGCAACCGATCAAGACAACAACTTGTGATCACAAGATATTTAGAGAAAATCTTTAAAACTCTGCAAAATGTTTAATTACTTATATTTGCAAAAATGTTTAACTTTTAATTATCTACAAATTTAAAATGGTTATGTTCGTGGGAATACCCCTTTAAGGACCAGGACAATTGTCGTTTTTGCATTTTTGTTTTTCCCTCCCCATATTCCAAGAGCCATAACTTTTTCTTTTTTTCTCACATGATGACTCACATGATGGCTTATTGTTTGCGAAACAAAATGTACTTTGCAATGGCACCATTCAATATCTTGTACAATGTACTGGGAAGCTGGAAAAAAAATTCAGAATGAGGTGCAATTGGAGAAAAAAATGCATTTGTGACAATTTCATATGGGTTTAATTTTTACGGTGTTCACTGTGTGGTAAAAATGACATGATACCTATATTCTGTGGGTCAGTACGAACACAGCAATACCAAATTTATATAGTATTTGTAATGTTTTGAAACCTTTTTTAAAAAATGAAAAACTTTGCAAAATAGAAAAAAAATTTTGCGTCACCATATTGTCACACGTGTAACTTTTTCATATTTACATGTATGGAGCTGGGTATGGCGACTTTTTATGCGGGGCAAGATGATGTTTTTACTGATACCATTTGGGGAAGGTCTGATGGTTTGATCACTTTTTATTCAATTTTTAATAGGAGACAAAGTGTTGAAAAAAACGCTATTTGGCTATTTTGATTTTTTTTTCGCCGCTACGCTGTTCACCGTATGGGATAATATTTTAATAGTTCGGACAATTTGGAGTGCCTAATGTGTTTATGTTTACCTTTGTTTATTTACTTTTATATCTGATCTAGGGAAAAGGGGGTGATTTGAACTTTTATGTTTTTTTTATTTTTTTAATACTTTTAAAAACTTTTTTTTTCTTCCTTTACTTGTATGATCAGACTCCCTAGGGACCTTGAAACCTAGGGGGTCTGATCGCTCAAACTATTCACTGCAATACTACTGTATTGCAGTGAATAGCAAAATGCCTACCTCTCTATTACACGCTGCCAACTACAGTGTGGAGCCAAGAGGTGACATTATTAGGTGCCTGGGGGCCAAGAGGGGACATTATTAGGTGCTTGGGGGCCAAGAGGGGACATTATTAGGTGCCTGGGGGCCATTGGTGACATTATTAGTTGCCTCAGAGCCATTGGAGAACACTATTAGTTACCTGGAGGGGCAACTGGGGAAATTATTAGTTGTCTATGGGCCACTAGGGGACATTATTACTTACCTGGGGACCACTGGGGGACATTATTGCTTGACTGGGGGCCACTGGGGGACATTATTACTTGACTGGGGGCACTGGGGGACATTATTACTTGACTGGGGTCCACTGGGGGACATTATAACTTACCTGGGGTCCACTGTGGGACATTATAAGTTACCTGGGAGCTACTGGGGAACATTACCAGTTGTCTAGGGGAAACTGGAGAGAATTACTACTTGCCTAGGGGCCACTAGGGAGTATTGCTCTTTGCCTGGGGGCCGCTGGGAAGTATTAATAGGTGTCTGAGGGCCACTGGAGAGCATATAGTAAGTGTTGGGCCACTAAGGAAGCTTGGTGATGGTAAAAAGTGAATTTTTGCATGTGTGGAAAGTATAGGATGGTGTAGCCTTAAGGGTGCATTCACATGATACAGTTACAATTGCATCAAATCTACGATGGGAAAATGCATGCAGTTTTGATGTGGTTATTGGTGAGGTTTCCTAAATTTACAAGTGGAACAAATTTATGTTCCAGTTGTAAATTCAAAAACTGCGCAAAAAAAACCACATCAAAACGGCAGTCTTTTGTCTTTTGGTAAAAATTATTTGGTAGGGCTGCCCCAAGTCTGAAAAGGCTGGGAAACACTGGTAAAGAGACTAAGTAGCATATCAGGCACCAAAACTAACAGCAGTGATTGCTCGGGAAAGGTGGGGGCTAGAGTAAAAAATTCCAACTGCATTGGACTCAGTAGAGCAGTCGTATAGCAGTAGAACAAATGCTAAGGACTGAAGTTGGCGAGGTGGTTAAAGATCCTCTTTAAAAAAAAATCTTTACAAATGGTGGCCTTTTTTTTATCTAAACATTTTTCTAATATACTTCGAATATTAAAGTTTTCAACATATTACATAAATTTTTTTGCTTCTTCTTTCTTGACAGGGAGCTTCTGTCTCGAGTCAGGAGGAAGCACTCTCACCTCTTCCTAAAGGGAGGATTTTCTCAGCTAAAATCCTCAATATCAATGTTCTTCTGTAAAGGCAAAAAGTATTTTTTAACAGTAAGATACTGGCATACAGGGCTATATCTCTATATGCCAGTAGTTTGTGCTCATCCAGGGTATCCCTTGAATTTCCCACCTGGCTACCAAGTGGTACACCACCATTTATTTATATATTGCTAACACGTTCCCAGCATTTTACAGACATAGGACTCCCAATCAGTATAGTCCCACGCAAACACAGGTAGAACATACAGACTCCTTACAGATGTAGCTCTCGGATTTGAATCTAGGACCCCAGCGCTGCAAGGCAACAGTGCTAACCACTGAGCCACCATAGCAATTTACTATCCTAAAATTTGTCCTGCAAATATATAAAAGTGCCTCTTTTATATTTCCCATTCCTCTTGAATCCATTACTGGCTTTAACTCAAAAAAGCTCAGCAATATCTGCTACTTTTTTGCAACATGTGGCCTCATTTGCTCAGGAGCTGCCACCAACTAGGGGTCTCTACTGCCAAGTTCCTTCTATTCCTTCAAGGTTTTGATATTTAAAGTATACCTTCATCAGTATAAGATTTTTAATATGAGAAGGAAGATGTGATCATGTGGCCTCTTCCAGGCAATCTCCAGGCAACCTTCAGCACTCCAGCTGTTGTAAAACTAAACTCCCAGCATGCATACTTGCGATGCTGTTCTTGGAACTTCCATGGAAGTAAATGGAGCATGTTGGGAGTTGTAGTTTCACAGCAGCAGCAGAAGGTTGCTAACCCCCGTCCTAGAGGTAGCTGGTAGTAGAGGTCAGGGTTCCCACCTCCTGTCTGCAACATTAGCTAGAAATAATCTATTGATTGAGCAGATTCTGGTTAATATTGCATGGAGAGGGGATAAGTAATTGGCAGACACCTCAGGCGACACTTATCTTCTGACTGAATTAAAAAAAAACTGCAATGCTAAAAACTAATATCCTTTATCTTGTTTCTCCCAACAACAGGCATAGAAGGATAGAGGGCTTAAAGGCTCTCATGCTATTCATATCAGCAAAATCTGTGATAACACTGTGCTATTCTATAAGAGGCATCAAGTAAAAATACATATACTTCACGGTATATGTTTTGTAACCCCTTCCTGCCTCAGCAATTTTTTGTTGTTTAACTTTTGTTTTTTACTCCCCACCAAATGCTGTTTTCTGTTCATAGAGCAGCAAGAGGTGTTATTTTTTGCAGAACAGATTGTACTTCATAGTGGTACCATTTAATACGAGGTACAGGGAAGCAGCAAAAAAATTCAGAATGGGGGGATTTAGACAAAAACTGCATTTGTACCATTTTCTTATGGCTTTTGTTTTTAAAGTGTACACTGTGCAGCCAAATATTCTGTGGGTTGTTTTGACTACTGCAATACCAAATTAATGTCGTTTTTGCTATGTTTTAACACCTTAACAAAAATTCAAATACTTAGCAAAAAAATACTTGGAGTTTAACTAACTTTTTTAGATTTCTGTATACAATGTTGTGTAAGCTGTTTTTTAAAACTTTTTTATCCCCCCCCCCCCACACACACACACAGGTCACCTGGACCTGAGGTGACACATTACTTCTTTCATAACTTGCAATACAACTGTATTTGGAGAGACTTCAGAAGGCTTCCAGCTGTCATGGAGGTATAATGGATCCCACAACGTCGAAATTGAAAGGGGGGGGAGTGCACAGGAGGTGGAAAAGCTGCGAATTGGGGGCTATAGAAAGAATAAATGCCCGCAATCAATGGAGACTCTGATCGCCGGCTTTACTGCCAACTTTTTGCTGTATAAAACTACCGAGACCTAGTGGTTATATCCTTGCACACTTGAGAAAGGGCGTGTAGCGAAACGCGTTGTGTGTTACACCTATTTGGAATAAAGATTTTGTCAAGTTGGGCCAGCGCTCTATTGCCTCACTTTTTACATCTATTTGGATCATCCTGACGTGGACTTACCTCAACCCAGAAAGGGGAACAGCTAATTGCTAGCTATCCGTCATATTTACATATATGCATACTGTATTATGCTATTGGCGCTCTGCGCTGTCTGTTTTTCTATTCTCTCGGTATGGCACTAATTGTTATAGTGTCAGCTCTCCTTCTGAGCTGGTGCCATATTTAAAGTGCAAACATCTGCTGTATTACTACGGTGGATGTTGGCAAGGAGTTACAATGGGCACCTATGGGTGACAGATCCACCAGAATCTTCAGACAGGAGCATTATTAGGTAGAGACCACTACCAAAGATTTTTCCCATTTTCTCCACTAAACTTTATCTGGTCCTGTGTGAAACATCAGTTTTAGGCCTTATCCACAATCAGTGTTTTGGTCAGTGACTGTAGGCCAAAACCAGGAGTGGGTCAAAAACACAACCAATGTTTCAATGCTTGCACCTCTATGCTGGACTGACTGAGCTTATCTTTGAACTAGTTTGGCTTGGTTCTGGATGTTACTTTTGATGACTTGTGTTTTTTTAGAAAATATGTTATAAACAGCAGGAAAATTTTTCAATCAATTTTCCCCTTGGGATGCGATCGATATTAGAACACACTTCTTAGACTATTGCGGCGTCTTACATACTTAATCACATGCTGTTACATAGTTCTTTCGCTCTCTATTGACTGTGGTCTGTTCAGTACCTGACCAGCAGGGGATTTTATTTAAATCCAGGCATTGTTATAATGTTCTCCATATTTCTGACTCTAGTGCCGCATTTGTTTAAATTGGTTGGTCTAGTTAGTTAACCAGTTCAAGGCTATTTTACCCCATTTATGATAAGGTTCGGTTTTGAAAGCTATAACATGTTTACTTTGTTCAGCTATTTAAGTAGTATTTGCACCATTTTTCAGTTATGCATAAGATGTTATTTTTATGTAATTTTTATTTGACAATTTTTTTTTGTTTTTTTTAATATCAGGGAAATTGTAAATAAAAGAAACAAGTGTACGTGTCTGTGTTTCACATGTTTTCAAATGCCAATAAAATAGTTTCTAAAATTTCCTGTCTCTGTTAAGCTACATTCACACAACAGTGAGTAATGGCCATGTGACGTCATGTAACACTGCAGCATTAAATTCAATGTCAATGAATGGGGGCTATACACATGACTGATTTTTTTGACGGTCCGTTGTCATGGACCATCAAAATATAGGTCATGTCCTATTTGTGTCCGTTTTCATGGATCCCTTCATACACTCAAATGTATGTGGGATCCGTGAAAACAAGTGCCCTTTGGGTGCAAGACGGCTGTGAAAAAGGTCAATTTTTGCACCTCAGTCACCTGAATGTAGTCTGATGCTAGACGCACACTAGTGTTCGAGTTTCCGTTTTTCAGGTCCATTTGGGGACCCCAAAAACGGAAACCCTATCTGCTTAAAAGCGAAAACCCACAGACCCCATAGACTATTTCTCTCTGCACATTTTAAGCGGAATGGGGGGGAGTGGAGTCCCCGTACGCTAGTGTGAACCGACCCTTGCAGTGTTTTTTATATAGTTGATAGATTTTGTGTTGTCAGGGGCAGGGCTAGAAGCTGTGGCATGGACTAGTAGTAGTATTTTTTTTTAATTGTTTTGTCTTTGTTTTTTATTGAACACATTGTGGCCCCCAAACATACACATAGTCAGGTCAATTTAATAGGAAGTCAAGGAAGTTAGTGAGGATTTAGAGAGCTCAGGACACTTCACAATTAGGGAATGCCCAGACACTTTGTATGGCAGTGAAAGAAGGATTAAAATATCTTTCTCTAGTTTATGTAACTAGTATAGCTTGGTTTAATCTTTCTCATGTCACATATCTAGCAGTTTTGAGTGGTCAGAATTCACTGAATAAATTGGATTGTCTTGTCTTTCCTCCTACAGCAGTTGTCAAAACAGTATCAAGTATCTAGAACTATCAAGCTCTAGTATGGCAGCATGTCTGATCCTTTTGTTCCCAGGAAAGATAAGTCATTGCCAGAAGCTTACACCTCTCTGCCGATTAATATCACATGCTTAAGTATTTGGAGTGTTGGAAGAAACCCAACCTATGCAAATACAGTCATGCCATAAGTGTTGGCGGCACCCCTGAAATTTTTCCAGAAAATAGAGTATTTCTCCAAGAAAATTATTGCAATTACACACCTTTTGTTATACACATGTTTATTTCCTTTGTGTGTATTGGAGCAACACAAGAAACAGAGGAAAAAAAAAGCCAAAATTTATATAATTTCACGCAAAACTCCAAAAATGGGGCGGACAAAATTACTGGTACTCTCAACTTAATATTTGGCTGCACATCCTTTGGAAAAAAAAATAAATGAAATCAATCATTTCCTATAACCATCTACAAGCTTCTTGCACCTCTCAACTGGAATTTTGGACCACTCTTCGTTTGCAAACTGCTCCAGGTCTCATATTTGAAGGGTGCCTTCTCTGCTCCCAACAGCAATTTTAAGATTTCTCCACAGGTATTGAATAGGATTTAGATCCGGACTCATTGTAGGCCTCATCACAGACGATGATGACAAGGAGTACAGAGAACTGAACCGGTTTTTTGTGGACTGGTGCTACCGGAACCACCTGAAGATTAACGCGGGGAAGACCAAGGAGATGGTGGTGGACTTCCGTAAAGGCAGATGCCCTCCAAAACCAGTGGACTTCCTGGGGACGGGCATCGAGATTGTGAACACCTATAAGTACCTGGGTCTGCTCCTTAATAATAGGCTGGACTGGGCAGATCATATGGAGGCCCTGTACAGGAAGGGCCACAGCAGGCTCTACCTGCTTAGGAAGCTGAGAGCCTTTGGAATCCGGGGGGCACTTCTTAGGACTTTCTTCAACTCGGTAGTGGCATCAGCCATCTTCTTTGGAGTGGCCTGCTGGGGGAGCAGTATATCAACCAGGGACAGAAATAAACTTGACAAGCTGATTAGAAGGGCCAGCTCTGTCCTGGGGAGCCCACTGGACCCAGTGCAGGTGGTGGGTGACAGAAGGATACTGTCCGTGGTGAGCTCCATGCGGGAGAATAACTCCCATCCCATGCATGAGACTGTGATCGCGCTGGGCAGTACTGTCAGTGACCGACTGCTCCACCCTAGGTGTGAGAAGGAGCGCTATCGGAAGTCTTTCCTCCCCACCGCGGTTAGGCTGTACAACCAACACCGACCTAAGCGGAGATCATTACATACAGAGAACTGAAATATCTCTCTGCCTGTTAAATCCCCCCCCCCCCTGCTACTTCCTATCTGTCTGTCTGCTATTAATGTAATGCCTCTCACCTTGGAACATTCCTGTACATGTTGTATTTGTATTTGTATCTGCTTATCTTATCTTTGCTGCTGTAACACACTGAATTTCCCCACTGTGGGACTATTAAAGGACTATTATTATTATTATTATTATTATTATTATTATTGTTGCTGGCCACTTCAGAACTCTCCAGAGCTTTGTTTCCATCCACCTCTGGGTGATTTTTGAAGTATGTTTGGGGTCATTGCCCTGCTGGAAGACCCATGACCTAGGAAGCAAACCCAGCTTTCTGACAATGGGCCCTACATTACAACCCAAAATCCTTTGGTAATCTTCAGATTTCATGATTCCTTGCACACAGTCAAAGCATCTACACTGTGTTCCAAATTATTATGCAAAAAGTGTTTAGGAGTGATAAGGTAAGAATTTTTTTTGTTTGTCAGTTAAACTCATTGATGGTGATGTGTGTCAGGGCTCTTTATGTCACTGAAAGCAATTGCAGACACCTGTGCTAATTAGTTTGGCAGGTGTGTCCAATTAAAGGCAAGACTACTTAAGAAGGCTGTCCCACATTATTAAGCAGCCTACATTTTCAGCCAAAATGGGAAAGAAAAAGGATGTGTCGGCTGCTGAGAAGCAACAAATTGTGGAGTGTTTAGGTCAAGGCATGACTACAATCAACATTTCCAAGACACTTCATCGTGATCATCGCACAATCAAGAAGTATGTAGCTGATTCACAGCACACACGTGTGCGTGCTGATAAGGGAAAATTGAGGACTCTTTCCAACAGGCAATTACGTCAGGTTAAAAGAGCAGCTACAAAAATGCCTTGTCATAGCAGCAGACAAGTTTTTGAAGCTGCTGGTGCCTCCAACGTCCCCCAAACAACAAGATGCAGGGTCCTTCAGAGTTTTGCAGCTGTGCGTAAGCCATCCTGTCGACCTCCTCTATCCACTGCACACAAGCAGAAACGGCTCCAGTGGGGCAAACAATACATGAAGACTGACTTCAAAACTGTTTTGTTCACCGATGAGTGCCGTGCAACGCTCGATGGTCCAGATGGATGGAGTGGAAGATGGCTTGTTGATGGACACCCCATGGAAACACGGCTACGGCGCCAACAAGGAGGAGATGGAGTAATGTTTTGGGCTGGAATCATGGGGAGAGAGATTGTTGTCCCCTTTAGGATCCCTGAAGGGGTAAAGATGAACTCCATAATGTATGTGGAGTTTCTCAAACAGCACTTCCTGCCATGGTTCAAGAAGAAGAACCATGCATTCTGCAGAAAGATCATTTTCATGCATGATAATGCACCGTCTCATGCTGCAAATAACACATCTGCATCTCTGCCTACTATGGGCATAAAAGGGGACAAACTTATGGTGTGGCCCCCATGCTCCCCTCACCTCAAACCCATTGAGAACCTCTGGAGCATCAAAAGGAGTGTCTATGATGGCGGGAGGCAGTTCACATCTAAGCAACAGCTCTGGGAGGGTATTCTGCCCTCATGCAAAACAATTGAAGCAGAAACCATCCAAAAACTGACAAATTCAATGGACGAGAGAGTTCAGAAGCTTCTTTCGAACAAGGGGTCCTATGTGCAAATGTAACATCACCTCGAATAAAGTTTTGGCTTGAAAACTGTTTGATTTCAGTTTGTAACAACCTGCTAATGCTTATAATTTCACAATGACCATTTTTTTGTTCTTAATAAAAATGAAAAGGTTGCAAATTCTGCTGTGCATAATAATTTAAAACATGCATTTTGAGTGTTTTATATTTTTTTTTTTAATATACTGTTATCATAGGCAGTTTGTTCAAAAACCTTTCAATTCTACTCGAATAGTTGATGACTGGAAAATTACAATGACTGCAATTCATATAGGTAATTTTGGAAAATATGAGAAAATATTATTTGCATAATAATTTGGAACACAGTGTAGTGCCAGAGGCAACAAAACAACCCCAAAACATCTTTGAACCTCCATCATATATGACTGTTGGTACTATTTTCTTTTCTTTGTGGGCCTCATTCCATTTTTGGTAAACAGTAGAATGATGTGCTTAACCAGACAGCTCTATTTTGGTCTCATCTGTCCACAAGACGTTTTCCCAGAAGGATTTTGGCTTAGTCATGTACATTTTAGCAAACTGCAGTCTAGCTTTTTCATGTCTCTCTGTCAGCAGTGGGGTCCTCCTGGGTCTTCTGCCATAGCATTTCATTTCATTCAAATGTTGACGGATAGTTCACACTGACACTGATGCCCCCTGAGCCTGCAGGACAGGCTTGAATTTCTTTGGAACTTGATTGAGGCTACTTATCCACCATCCAGACTATCCTGTGTTGCAACCTTTCATCATTTTTTTCTCTTCTGTCCATGTCCAGGGAGATTAGCTACAGTGCCATGGGTTGTAAACTTCTTGATTATGCTGCCCACCATGGACAACAGAACATCAAGATCTCTGGCGGTGGACTTGTTACCTTAAGTTTGTAGATATTTTTCCATAGTTTTGGTCCTTGGTTCTCTTCCTTCAGTTTTCCATGCTTAGTGTGGCAGACACAGATACACAAAGCAAAGATTGAGTCAACTTCTCTACTTTTTATCTGATTTCAGGTGTAATTTTTATATTACCCACCCCTGTAACTTGCCGCAAGTGAGTTTGAACGAGCATCATATGCTTAAAAGAAAGTTATTTACCCACAGTTTTGAAAAGGTGCCATCAATTTTGTCTGACCCATTTTTGAAGTTTTGTGTGAAATTATTTTTCGGTATATACTGTTGTATATGTGTACTTGAGAAATAGCATTATTTCTGGTCATTATATGAATGTATTCTGCAGTTTTAAACAATTTCCCCATCTATATCTGCTTTATCTGAAATGTGTACCTCTCTCTTAGCTGGTGGTTGGAGACTGGCCTCCATACACTACACACAGTATGTAGAGAAAAGTGTGGTCTATGACTTACTCTCTCTCTCTCACTCGGAAACATCCCTAGAAATATGCAGAAAAGTAAGCATTGACCTGTACTGATGTCATTTAAGTGTTTTGGTTGTGATAGATAGCTCTTATATAGCTGTGACATCACACAAAGCCTGTCTTTTTTCTCTTGTTTCCTGCTTTTTCTGCTCACTTCTCCCCTCCCCTCTCCATAGACTCCTGCACTTTCTGCTCACTACTCCCCTTCCCTTCTATAGACTCCTATGGACATGATTAATCTGAGTCTTGTGACATGGAGTCTATCTCTAAATGGATGAGAAGGGATAACAGTGAAAGTAATTTTATCAGAGGGAGAAGAAGCAGATAAGCTGATGAGAGCAATTTTCTCTGATAACAAATATTTAAAAATTTCTCAAAATCAGTTGAAGTATTCATTTATGCAAACTTTAATGAAATGACAGCACCTATTAATATGCCTCTTGCCTGTAAAGTTATCTCGGACATTACTACCTGTTTCAGCTTATTCCTTCCACCATCCTTGACTGGACAGCCATGTATACACTTGCATGTCTAAGATCCCACTAAGGTCAAACCTTTGTACATGTCTCCATAGACTCGAATGAAAATGACGGAAATAGCTGAACACGCTCCACTGCTTTGTTCCTCCCTTTGTTGAGTTGGCTGGTATATTTAACTACTAGGTTTAAAAAGGAGAAACATTCCATTGAACGGAAATATCTTTCTGGCTTCTTGGACATTGGTCATACATTTCTCGTGCTCTCTCCTTTGATCATTAGAGAGCTCTGTTGTATCACCATTGTGTCTGCATTACTAGATGTGAAGTGTTTCTTAGCATAGGGCAGTTCTGCATGCAATTACTTCTTTAACAACCCGGTCTATTATCTAATCAGACAGTAACACTTCAAGAAGAGCCGTGGTGTCAGAGATTAGAATGCTTCTAATGATGTCCCTCAGATGACACTGAATGCATTGGACATTAATGTCTAATTAATCCTTCTCATTAATAACTGTAACGATAAGAAGTGTGAAGACAAAAAGAGCTAATCTAATGACACCTTCAATTCACTCTCTTCATCCGAGATGGAAGACTCACTTATTTCAGCATTAGACAATGATCTATGTCTTTGTCCAGGTGCTAAGTTTATCTCTGGGCACTGCCAAGGTCATTTGTGGGGGAAGTATGTACAGAGAGGCATATGGATTATTTATGGGTGTATTAGTCACATGTTCATTAATCCAAATCATACAAGCCAAACACGTAGCATATATAATATTAATCTAATGGCAGTGTCTTTGTATTGTTCTGTCTGGAGCCTTGTTTCTATTGACTGCAGAAATACCATATACAGATTCATATTGATCGGCTATGGATTTTACATTAATGGATACAACACACATAATTAATTCTCCAGTCTCTCAATACAATCTCAAGGGTGGAATTTTAACATGGCATTTATGTGCACTACATGTGCTTGGTAAGAGGATCTGTCACAGGAGTCCTACTTTATTTACTGATATTGGCTCAGATCCACTCATCATTTATGTGGGCTCTATGCAAATGGATGACAACCAACATCAATTTTGTACATAGTTGGTACTTTATTGACTTTACACAGGAAGAAATCACAAATGCTCTACAAGTCTGACATAAGATGTTTGTCTTTTTACTGCCTGTGCTCCTTGACCAAGAATATTTCTAGTACAGAAGAAGAAGCCTCTGAGTTATGGGGTTCCACCGTCCAATAATAAATTGAGTCAAGTCTCCATTCCGCTCCTTCGAGTTAAACAAATGTCTTACTTCCAGCCCAGGGGGGTATTGAAACTTAAAGGAGACCTGTCATCACTCTTGACGCACTGGTTTTATTAATTTTGTGTAACCCTGTGTTGACAACTCGGTCACCATTCTGCTTTTTAGAAGAGTGTGTTCCTATTCAGTCTGACATTGGAAGCAGTGATTGTACAATGAGAGACTGTGTATGGACACCCCCCAACTGGTAACACCCAGTTGTCAATTTATTCATACATTTTTGCGGTGGATAACAGATAACAATACTGTTCTTAGACAAGGTGTTTCAGTATTGTTATCTCATGAAGAATACAAATATTTACTAAAATAAACATATCAGGACTTGGATGACAGGTCTCTTCAGTATATACTAAGCTGCAAGTCTGTTTCCAAGCTTAGATTTTGAAGACAGTGATACAGTGATATGTGGATATGTGTTTATTTTCATGTGCTTTTCCATACAGTAGATGTGTATGTATATATATATATATATATATATATATATATATATATATATACAGTGCTGGTCAAAAGTATTGGCACCCCTGCAATTCTGTCAGATAATACTCAATTTCTTCCAGAAAATGATTTTAATCACAAATGCTTTGGTAATAATATCTTCATTTAATTTGTCGTCAATGGAAAACCACAAAAAGAATTGTCAAAAAGCCAAATCGGATATAATTCCACACCAAACATAAAAAAGGGGGTGGACAAAAGTATTGGCACTCTTTGAAAAATCAGGTGATGCTTCTCTAATTTGTGTAATTAACAGCACCTGTTACTTACCTGTGGCACATAACAGGTGGTGGCAATAACTAAATCACACTTGCAGCCAGTTGAAATGGATTAAAACTCTCAACTCAACCTCTGTCCTGTGTCCTTATGTGTACCACATTGAGCATGGAGAAAAGAAAGAAGACCAAAGAACTGTCTGAGGACTTGAGAAGCAAAATTGTGAGGAAGTATGAGCAATCTCAAGGCTACAAGTCCATCTCCAAAGACCTGAATGTTCCTGTGTCTACCGTGCGCAGTGTCATCAAGAAGTTTAAAGCCCATGGCACTGTGGCTAACCTCCCTAGATGTGGATGGAAAAGAAAAATTGACGAGAGATTTCAACGAAAGATTGTGCGGATGGTGGCTACAGAACCTTGACTAACATCCAAAGAAGTTCTAGCTGCCCTGCAGTCTGAGGGTACAACAGTGTCAACCCGTACTATCCGTCGGCGTCTGAATGAAAAGGGACTCCATGGTAGGATACCCAGGAAGACCCCACTTCTGACCCAGAGACATAAAAAAGCCAGGCTGGAGTTTGCCAAAACTTACCTGAGAAAGCCAAAAACTTTTTGGAAGAATGTTCTCTGGTCAGATGAGACAAAAGTAGAGCTTTTTGGGAAAAGGCATCAACATAGAGTTTACAGGAAAAAAAAAAGAGGCCTTCAAAGAAAAGAACACGGTCCCTACAGTCAAACATGGCGCAGGTTCCCTGATGTTTTGGGGTTGCTTTGCTGCCTCTGGCACTGGACTGCTTGACCGTGTTCATGGCATTATGAAGTCTGAAGACTACCAACAAATTTTGAAGCATAATGTAGGGCCCAGTGTGAGAAAGCTGGGTCTCCCTCAGAGGTCATGGGTCTTCCAGCAGGACAATGACCCAAAACACACTTCAAAAAGCACTAGAAAATGGTTTGAGAGAAAGCACTGGAGACTTCTAAAGTGGCCAGCAATGAGTCCAGACCTGAATCCCATAGAACACCTGTGGAGAGATCTCAAAATGGCAGTTTGGAGAAGGCACCCTTCAAATCTCAGGGACCTGGAGAAATTTGCCAAAGAAGAATGGTCTAAAATTCCAGCAGAGCATTGTAAGAAACTCATTGATGGTTACCGGAAGCGGTTGTTTGCAGTTATTTTGTCTAAAGGTTGTGCTACCAAGTATTAGGCTGAGGGTGCCAATACTTTGGTCCGGCCCATTTTTGGAGTTTTGTGTAAAATGATCAATGATTTGACTTTTTTTTTCATTCTCTTTTGTGTTTTTTCATTGCAAGCAAAATAAATGAAGATATTATTACCAAAGCATTTGTGATTGCAATCATTTTCTGGAAGAAATTGAGTATTATCTGACAGAATTGCAGGGGTGCCAATACTTTTGGCCAGCACTGTATATATACAGTATATATATATATAGAGAGAGAGAGAGAGAGAGAGAGAGAGTGCCTTTTAATAGCACTCAATATTTAAGGTGTTGTTTGCGATTATGACCTGAAACCTGGTCAACAGGAAATAAATGTATAATATATATTTATTGAAAATTTTCTTCAGTCCCTTGCAGCGCTGTGGAATAACAGGATAATGTGACCTACAGATATTGAACAAGGTCACCTGACGTCACCTCATTATGGACATTATATCACGGTGAGCTAGTCATCATTTAAAGAGGATCTTTCACCACCTACACCACTTCAAGTTCTTAGTATCTGTTAATAGCTGCCTCTCCACTGATTCCAGCACAGTTGGAATTTTGTCTTTAGCCCCCACCATTCCTGAGCAACAAGTGCAGTTAGTTGTGATGCCTGATGTGCTATGTAAGCTCTGTAATGTCAGAAGGGCGGTGTCAGACAGGGGTTGTGATTCAGAGCTCCAATCAGAGGCAGCCAGTGTCAGAGCTCAGAATCACACCCATTGCCTGCTCCAGCCTGACACTGCCCTCCTGACAGTACAGAGACTAAATAGTATATCAGGCCTCAAAAGTAACAGTAACAGATTGCTCTGGAATGGTGGGGGCTAGAGAAAAAAAATCCAACTGTGCAGGAATTAGTGGAGTGGCAGCTATTAAATGATGTAAAGAGCTGGACTTGTTGAAGGTGAAAGGTCCTCTTTAAGATAGTGGGTGACCAATGTTGTTTATTGTTCTACTTGTAATGTGACAATCGGTTGTTTCTTTTAAGAAGGACTCTAGTAAAAAAAGTGTGTCATCCCATTTCAAAATGAGCCTGTGTGTAGTGTAACAATACTGAATATCATACTGACAGATTTACTGTGAAGTTATGTGCTTCCCTCTGGAGCACTTACCTACTCTCTCCTCCTCTGATGCACGTAGTGTTTCCTGTATGAACAGGATGTCAACTACACAAAGGCAGTCTATTAGAGACTTGATCTGACTACTATAGACCTGCAGGATTCATACAATGTCTTTGCTGGTGAAGGAAGGGGAGTTTGGTCCCTGGAAGCAGCCCCTGCCATAAACTAATCTCTCAGGTGTCATGGTCACAATTAATAATATTACAAGTTATGGATACTAGATTTCTCGAGATGGGGAGTTGATACAAAGAAGCAATTTGGAAGAAAGGTATTTGTTCCCTTAAAATGTATAAACTGCCACCTGACTCTAGGAGTTTTTGCTTCCCTTATGATAAATGCAGTAGGATTATAGATTGAACTTGATGGACCTGTGTCTTTCTTCAACCTTATCAACTATGCAACTGGCCCGCATGTTGTTTGTTGTATTGTGGCTCAACTTCATTTACTTGTGGACTTATTTAACAATATTGTTTTAAAGAAAAACTTGTGTGTTGCCCACAGCAACCAACCAGTGCTCAGCTTTCATTTCCTAAATGTCTCCAGAAAAATTAAAGTAGAACTCTTATTGGTTGCTATAGGTAAGAACAATATTTTTTCTATTAGACACTTTTGATAAATGAAGTCCACTTGTATTAGTATTGCACAAATAATTCTCATGTTCACAAAATAATGATGTTAAACACATAATTACACTCATTTTCCATAAAAGATTTGATAAATGAGCCCGCACTGTTGTTGATATAACATAAATCTCATGTGGCTAATGTTTAAACAAATTCACGCAGATGCAATTCTATGCACTGAATCAGCTTAAAACAGTCAGCGAAAAGACTATAGAAAAAAATACAGAAAATGAATACAATCTGTATATAGTAAAAAGGCACACATTGTATAATGATATGTAAATAATTTATATTATTTTAGATTTGCTTTATGTAAAAAAAAAAAAAAAAAAGGTCATATAGACAGAAGCGAGCCTGGAATTTTTTTTTTATATCCTACATTATATTTGTCGTGCTTCTTCCACCTACAGTGGCATGATAAAGTTTGGACACCCCTGGCCAAAATGACTGTTATTGTCAAAAGTTAAGCAAGTTGAAGATGAAATGATCTTTAAAAGGCATAAAGTTAAAGATTAAACACACTTGTCTATAATTTTAAGCCACGTCAGTCTATTATTATGTTTGAGTACAATTTTAGAGTGAAAAAGGGAAAGGAGTACCTTGCAAAAGTTTGGGAACCCTTGTAGATTTGTGTGCTCAGATAACTTTGACCAAGGTCTCAGACCTTAATTAGCCAGTTAGGGTTATGGCTTGTTCACTATCATCGTTAGGAAAGGCCAAGTGATGCAAATTTTATAGCTTTATAACTACCCAGCCTCCTCTAACCTTGTGCCAAAAAACAGCAGCCATGGGTTCTTCTAAGCAGCTGCCTAGCACTCTGAAAATGAAAATGGTGGAGGCCCAGAAAGCAGGAGAAGGCTATAAGAAGATGGCAAAGCGTTTTAAAGTTGCCCTTTCTTCAGTTCGAAATGTAATTATGAGATTGCAGTTACCAGGAACAGTGGGGGTCAAGATAAGGTCTGGAAGACGAAGAAAAAATTCAGAGACAGCTGCTTGTAGGCTTGCCAGAGTGGCAAATCAGAACCCCCACTTGACTGCAAAAGACCTTCGGGAAGATTTAGCAGACTCATCTAAACAAGCCTTATGCATTTTGGAAACAAGTCCTGTGGACCGATGAGGTTAAAATAGAACTCTTTGGCCACAATGATCAAAGGTACTGTATGTTTGGAGAAAAAAAGGGCACAGCATTTTAGGAAAAGAACATCTCTCCAACCATTAAGCATGGAGGGTGGATCAATCATGCTTTAGTGTAGTGTTACAGCCAATGGCACAGGGAATATTTCATGGGTAGAGGGAAAAATTGATTCAATGAAATTTCAGCAAATTCTTGAAGCAAACATAACACCATCTGTAAAAAAGCTGAAATTGAAAAGAGGATGGCTTCTACAGATGGATAATGATCCTAAACATCAAAATCCACCATAGACTACCTAAAAAGGCTCAAGCTGAAGGTTTTACCATGGCCCTCACAGTCCCCTGATTGAACATTGTGGAGAACAGGGATGCATAGGGTAGGAACTTACTATATCGGATCCTATTGTTTTTCTTGAGTTAAACATTTACATCTTCATACTGAAAAAATGTGGACTCCTGGTTGAAAAATCATTCAGTGATCACATGTCTATGGCCAACTTTAATAGGAAGCTGTGTCTGCAGTAAATGTTAAGTTAGGTAATATGTGTAAAAGTAACATCCACATGAATGATAAGATCCAAAGTTTCCCAGCAGAGCTTTTCCAAGAGCATAACATTGTCTCCAGAGGCTTGCCTTCCTACCATAGTGTATCCTGGTTGCCCCAAGTACAGAGAGCACAAACACCCAACTGTCCACACTATGTAATAGAAATCATTTATTAGGCCAAACCAAATTCTATTGTATTGCTTCCTGGTCCAGTTGTTATGTTTGGCCAAGGCTCAGTATGGACACCCTCAAGCATTGGTTGCTTTACAGCCCTATTCAGAACAAGCTACATAGCACTGTGTTTTCAGGCGCCCTACTTTAATAGCCAGCCTTACCACTTTCAGCAATTTGCGTTTTAGTAGCTCTTCTGTGGGAACGGGCCAGACAGACTAGCAACACTATACCAACAGGGTCAACTTCCTATCTTGTTATTTTATGAGGATTCCACATTGTCTAATTTGTTATCCACCTTACCCCTGACCCAGACATCTCTCTTCTTCTCTTGTCCCTCCCTCTTTTTCTAACTCCTCAGCTCAGCATCAGAAGCACTTGGCTCATCTTCACCCTTTTTTGCATGTATCACATGAAATTGCTCAATAAACCAAAAAAGCTGAATCGGTTTTCCTTCTTTTTAATAAGAAGATCTCTGTTAAGAACATTTTTATCCTGGATAATTCAAACCTTATTGCAAATCCGTAAGAGATTTAAAGAGACATTCCACCCAAAACAAATTTCCGTTCTAAGTTCCATTATGGTATTCCATAGAATTCTATCATGGAATTTCTACATCAAAGCAAAATTCCATAGCAAAATGTAACACTGCAGTGTTACATAAAACAAAAAACATATGTTATCATAAAACGAAACAAAAGCCCCTAATAAAGTTGAGTTCATGTTTTTGTGCCGGAGTGTAGTTAACATTTACCTGTCAAGTTAAACTGTGATACATATGTATCTCTATATATAAGAATGGGACTGTTGCCTAGGTACATTGTGAATCAGGCTGCGGTGACACTCTTTGCTACTTGAGTCTATGGACACCTGTGCGTCGCCCAGCAATAACAGCAGTTCTTGTATGATGAAAGCGCATGGACTGTACCATTGAAGTTTTCCACAGGGGATCTCTTAGCTTAATTTGCAGCCCATAGACGGAAGGATAGTTCCTCCACCAGACTGGGATGGTACTGTCTCTAGCTGCACATGTAAAGTTTTATTTACAATGGATATCTTCATTAATAGTAACCAATAGTAACCATATCCACAATTTGACCTATTTTCCTAAAGGGAGTCTGTCACCAGAATCCAGTATATCAACCTTCCTCACAGATAGATAGGTTGGTCACATGAAACAAATGGTGTTATCCTCATGTTAATTGGTACTTCCTTTACTGTGTGGTCTGGTTCTTCATAATAATTTAGTCCCTGAATATTCTGGCCATCCACACATTTTTCACCTGTTATTTTGCACTGTACAATTATGTTGTACAAAAAACCATGGAATTTTACAAAGAACCATTTTTTTCAAACCATAAAATATGTATATAAATGTGTGCCATAGATGGAAACAGAACATGATAATGAAAATCTATGTGGCAAGAGTGTTGATGCTGATAGAGACTAACATCTACTGCCTAATCCTCTTGCCTGCATGTACCACTTTATGCTGATACTTTAGGCTTGCTCTTGACTCATGGCTTTGCAAAAAAATAAATTATAACATTATATCAGAGAACGGCAGGACACAAGTGCCTCTCAGCGCTAGCACAGACATAACAAGAGCTGCAGCATCTGCCGAGGAGAGATAATTAAGAGCCTCTATATCGCCCTCTTTTCTCTGGCATCAAATGTTTCATTCAATTAATATAGAATGCACAGTTATTAACTGGGAGCAGGTTAATGGTTCACTCAGCAGGGATGGATTATCTAGGAGGACTCACTTCTACACATTTGCCTTTTCTGCCACAGGGGCCAAACAGACAGTGCTAAACAACATCCTGTTGCCTTTCAGTGTGTGGAAAGGCGATTTAGAATTTGCAACCGCTTCTAGCATAGAGTGATTATGTCTCTGACTACAAGAGAAAGATGGAACTGGTAAGAAGGAACAAATCGACATAACAGTTGATCACATTTATTTGGTAGTCTCTTAGGCCCCTTACAATTAACCCGTTTTAATGTCTGCAATTTCATTTTGCTTTATTGTATTTGTTAAGCTTCAATGAATGTCTTTCAGATTTACTATACTAAAAAGTTCCTATACAACAAGAAAAAACTGTCTCCAAGAGTTGTAGGTACTTAGAAAATTGGAACACTTATTGCATTCCTTCCCCCCTCTTCCCTCAATCAGTCATCCTTCTAAACTAGATAGACGGCTTACTTCTTCCCAACACACCAGTAAAGGAATATCTAAATGCTATCAGATCTTTAAATCCACAACATACGACCCACTTGAAGCAATTAAAATACAATGGAGTCAGATCAACAACTGTAAATAAATGAAGACCAATGGGCTTATTCTTTTTTGGTAATATCTAAAGTATCAAGATGTATTAAACACCTGGTATCTGGTTTATTACCTCTATGAAACTCAACAATCCAGATTACCTAAAAACTGCTTGAAATATAACCAAGGACAGTTCTTATTTCTACCTTTGGTGGATAGACCCTTCTATTGTTGAATTTTGGCAAACGATATTTAAAACTTGTGCAGTTTCCAAATTGATCATCAGTCACTTGCCCTGATATTGAACGATATGTCCTTCCTCATCAAACCATCATTCTTCACACTTTGATAGCGTAGAGTAAAGATTGGTCAAAACAGGAGAGACAACTCCATCCCTTCTATGAAAAAAATAAATCATGATATAAACAAGAATTGTTGGTCTGAATGTATGCACTCATCTCCCATGGGAAGGACTAATCCATTTTCTAACTAATTATGCAATATAGTTAAACAACCCCTTATGCAATCTACCAGTTTCTATGATCTGGCCACACTTATGTATTTTTACAAATATATCTAATATTGTGATGGTAGTATTCTATGACTATTCTTGTTTTGTTTAATTTACTTCTACCTATGTATTCAGACAATATACATTTTGTACAATTTCTACTTTGTAGATTTGTAAAAAAAAAAAAAATCTTCATAAAAACAAATAACCAAAATAAAAAATTGGGAATGTGATTTAAAAAACTCTCAATGCCATAAACAAACACAAACGAAACAGATAGATGGCAGCAGGATTTGCCTGATTCATGATAAAGCACAGGCTTGTCATGAATCAGAGTCATCCTCTGCTGGGCCATGAGGCTTGGCAGAAACTTACGATAGCTCATTGCTGGTGTAGATTTCTGTCTTTTCTGATTGTTAACGTTGCTATAGTTGTACATCTATGTATCAGAATGGCACAGGCAGTGTGAATCAAGCACCAATGAGACACTTTTCACCTTGAGTCTATGGAGATCTATTTGTCAACCAGAGCTGTTAGCAGGGAAATTGCATGGACTGTAGCACATAAATTTTCCACAGAAGGTGGGGAGAGTGACATAAACTCCTATTACAGATACTGCTGATGATTAGACAGCTCCTGCCACACTGAATGAAGAAGATGATTGTTCAGCCTCCCTGACAGTATATAGAGGGGGGATAATCACAGTGTATTCTCACTAGACTGAGATGGTACTGGCTCTAGCTGTCCATGTGATGCTTTGCTGAAGAGTCCTGGGATTGATAGCAAAACATGGAGAAAAAACAGGAGTTTCTAAAATATAGTGATGATGGTTAAAAAGATGGTGCCGTAGAAGCAGAAAGCAGACTGCACTTCAAGAAGTAAATACAGTATGCATAAAAAATTGTGGGGTTCAGACATGGGAAGTTATGTTTCCACTTTAGGTCTTCTTTATTAGCACATCCACAATTTGACTTATTCTTTTAATGTGCCTATTAATGAGTGGGGTCTGTAGGTTGCTGTTTGTGTCTGTCATTTGGCAGTAGCAGCAAAGCAGATGAAATACAAACAAATCTCACCCACAAGGTTTCACTATATAGTGATACAAAAAGTTTAATAAAAAAGATACCTAAATAATGAAAAACAATGGTTCAGATTTACTACTGAGATTACAACAAACCTGGTGTAAAATGGGCCACAATGCACATTATGATACATCTACTTTGGCGAAAAAGCTAATAATTGAGTGTCTTCAATAGTTGATACCTTTTAATGATAAACTGAAAAAATTATGACAAATAGCAAGCTTTCAAGACTACCTAGGTCTCTTCTTAAGGCATGCAAGAACATAATATCTGAAGAATCACATATTTATACACAACAGGACTTCAACCACCCTAATCCCTATACTGCTTTTAGCAGTGAAACCAAACATAAGCATAAATCACTGAACCACCTTCTGTCTCTGTCCATTTTGCTCCTCCTAGCTGCTGGGGATATCTCTCCAAACCCTGGCCCTCCTTTTTTCCCTAATTTTTCCTCTTCCTACACACACAGGAATCCTACAAACCTAATCAATATTTACCGTGTTCCCTCTCCTTTTCTTTCTCCTGTCTCTTTTAACTGTTCTCTCTGGAACGCCCCGCTCAGTGTGTAACAAACTAGAATATATTAATGACTTATTCCTCAGTTAGGGACAAGAATCTCTCACATTGAGGAGAGCACCAGTAAAGGTGTGTAGAGATTTTAATTGCCTTTTGCCCTCTACTTAGCATCTACATATCACAAGGCATTATGGGAAAGGAGCTGGGGAGCTCATGCGCCCTCTATTGGATGTAACAAATCCTCAATTTGCTTTTGACTCACCGAGCCTTGAGACAGCAAATCAGTAAATCTCTCAACATGCTTGTCCTTACTGAAACCTGGATCCAGCAGTCTGATACGGCCTCCCCTGCTGCTCTGTCTCATGGTGGCCTACAATTCTCACACACCTCTAGGCCTGACAACAGGAAGGGTTGAGGGGAAGGGTTACTTCTGTCACTGCAGTGCACTTTTCAGGCCATCCCACCGGTACCCTCACTCACATTCCCCTCATTTGAAGTACATGCTATCAGACTTTTCCACCCACTCTCCTTACGTGTAGCTATGATCTACCGTCCACCCGGCTCACCCTACCAATTTCTGAATCACTTCGCTTCTTGGCTTCCCCTATTTTTATCCAGTGAAATTCCTACTCTCATCATGGGTGACTTTAACATCCCCACTGACACCCCTGTCTCCACACCTGCCTCACAGTTTCTCTCAATAACCACGTCTTTTGGTCTTTCACTATTTTCCTCTTCTACCACACATGTAGACGGCAACACCATTGATCTTGTCTTCCATCGACTGCTCACAGTTTCTAAATTTACTAACTCTTCTCTGCCACTCTCTGACCATAACCTTCTGTCTCTCACCATCAGTGCTTTCTCTCCTTCACAGGACACTCCTACTCATCGTACATATAGAAATTTATGAGCTATTAACACCCAGCACCTCTCAGATACTCTACAGTCCTCTCCGTCCCCTATCTCTTCACTGTCCTGCCCCAATCTAGCCACCAGTCATTATAATGAAACCCGTAAGAGTGCATTGGATGAGGCAGCCTCCCCCTCCACTCGAAAGGTTAGACGCAGGAGGCAGCAACTCTGGCTCACGCAACAGACACATTTTCTTCCACGGTGCTCTAGGTGTGCTGAACGTCTGTGGAGAAAATCACGTACACCTGCAGTCTTCCTCCACTTTAAATTTATGCTTAAAACCTATAATTCTGCCCTTCACCTAGCCAAACAAGCCTATTTCACCGCTCTCATCTCTTCTCTCTCCTGTAACCCTAAAAGGCTATTTGAAACTTTTCACTCCTTACTCACTCCCAAGGTGCAGATGCCATTCACAGACCTTAGCGCAGATGACCTGGCCACTTATTTCCATGATAAAATTGATAAGATCCGTCAGGAAATAACTGCCCAATCCCCAGGTGGCACTGACGCCCTCACCAGCCGCACTTCAGACTGTTCATTCTCATCTTTTGAACCTGTTACAGAGGAGGAAGTATCTCAGCTACTTTCTTCTTCTCACCCTACAACCTGTGGTATTCACCCTTTCCCCTCACACTTTCTCCAGTCTCTGTCGCCTGCCGTCACGACTTACCTTACTAAAATATTTAACCTCTCTCTCTCTTCTGGAATTTTCCCATCCTCTTTCAAACATGCTGTCATAACCCCACTACTGAAGAAATCCTCCCTTGACCCGTCCTGTGCTGCTAACTATCGACCTGTCTCTACATTTCCTTTTATCTCCAAAATCTTGGAACGCTTAGTCTATTCTCGTTTAATCCGCTATCTTTCTGCTAACTCTCTTCTTGACCCCTTACAATCTGGCTTCCGCACTCTGCACTCTACTGAAACGGCCCTCACAAAATTCTCCAATGATCTCCTGACGGCTAAATCCAAAGGTGACTACTCTCTTCTTATTCTTCTAGATCTCTCAGCAGTATTTGACACTGTTGACCATCAACTCCTCCTCACTATGCTCCATTCTGTCGGCCTCACAGACACTGCTCTCTCCTGGTTCAACCCTTATCTCTCTGACCGCACTTTCTGTGTATCATTTGCGGGCTCTGTTTCTTCCCCCTCTTCCCATTGCCATTGGGGTTCCTAGGTCCCCTGCTCTTCTCCCTCTACACAGCCCCCATTGGACAAACAATCACTAGATTTGGCTTCCGGTACCATCTTTATGCTGATGACACCCAATTATATACGTCATCCCGTGACATCACCCCTGCACTAATACAGAACACCAGTGACTGCCTCTCTGCTGTCTCAAATATCATGTCTTCGCTCTATCTGAAACTGAATCTCTCAAAGAATGAACTACTGCTGTTTCCACCATCTAATAGATCTGTCCCTGATATCTCCATTGCTCTGGCCTTACCATAACTCCTAGGCAGTATGCTCGCTGCCTCGGGGTTTTGTTTGACTCAGATCTTTCCTTCACCCCCCATATCCAATCACTCGCATGCTTATGTCATCTCCACCTCAAAAACATCTCCAGAATCCGCCCTTTCCTTACCACAAATACACTAAAGACACTTATTGTTGCCCTGATTCACTCTCGCCTTGACTACTGTAACGCCTTACTAATTGGTCTTCCCCTTACTAAACTCTTCTATCTACAATCTATTCTGAATGTGGCGGCCAGGCTCATCTATCAGTCTAGACGCTATAGCGATGCCTCTGGTCTGTGCCGGTCACTACACTGGCTGCCTATTCAATACAGAATGCAATATAAACTTATCACCCTCATTCACAAGGCTCTCCATAATGCTGCACCTCCCTACATTTTCTCCCTCATCTCTGTCTATCACCCAACCCATACTCTCCGTTCACTCAATGACCTAAGACTAACATCCTCTATTATCAGAACCTCCCACGCTCGTATACAAGACTTCTCCCGAGTTGCACCACTTCTCTGGAATGCTCTATCTTGGACTATTAGATTAACCCCCAATTTCCACAGCTTCAAGCGTAAACTAAAGACATATCTTTTCAAACAGGCCTATCACAACTCCTAATGTAAACCCTTCCGTAATTAGAATCCCTAAAATGTACCCTCCTCTGTTGATGCTCCAACATTACCTCACAGGATATGATGCCGTATCAGGCTAACTTTATATGTCCAGGCACCATTTGCATGGTAAAGGACACGACTGGTGACGGCTCATACAGCTTTATGTATGTGTAATGACAGTAACCTCTATTACAAAATTGTCTGACCATTGTATAAGCAATGCTACGTCTGTTGCCGCCCCTGCTACCTCCTGTTTCACCCCCTCTACCTCATAGATTGTAAGCTCTTGCGAGCAGGGCCCTCAGTCCCAGTGTGTGAATTGAATATTTCTTTGTAATGTATCTTTTTTGTCAGTACTTGAACCCTACAAATTGTACAGTGCTGTGGAATATGTTGGCACTATATAAATAAAATTTATTATTATTATTATTAGTGGGGTAAATGAGACAAGTGAGGCATAACAGAGCTATAAATAGAAGGAGTAAACAACTACAGCAGCAAATATTGGAGTAGATAAGGAGTCCTTTGGTCCATGGTTGTGATACCCCCTCCAGGTCTGAGAGCATTAGTGATGTAGAATGATGTGAATTAATCCATGAGACAAATCCAATTTTTCCAACTCACTTGACATGGGAGTACAGCTTGGAGGCAAAATTTAAAGATACTCTATAGGTAACATTAAAGTTTCATCTGTACCACAAAAAAGCAAAATAAAACATTTGGCCAAAGTATAATATATATATATATATATATATATATATATATATATATATTCACACTTCACAATTCACAGAATGAGTCATTTGATAATAGGAAATTTTGCTAGACTTTCAGGAATATGAAGAACTTTGTCTTCAGGGGGGTTAAGGAATAGGCTAATTTTCTAATAATAGATTTGATAGACCTACAAATTACCCATCATGAACAATTTAATGGGAAACAGATATAGCGAGAAAATGGAGTGAACCTATGTGAACTCATTTATACATTCTAATAAGTATTTGCTACTATTGAAAATAAAAAAAATCAACATCTTATATATTATTATATTATATTATATTATATTACATTATATTATACCAATACTGGTGCTTACTGGTCTATGCTGCAAATACTATTGTCCTATATAGGGCTGTAAAGGTGGAGAGTTGGAGTCAGAGTCCAAGGCCAATAAGTGGAGTTGGAGTCAAAAAAAATTTCCAACTCTTACTCTAGCTTCAAAATAAAATGATTAAATATCTTTCAAATTATAAATTATAAATAATAAATTCTTTATACAATTATTAGCATTCTACAATTAAGTAGATTTATAGTTTTTTATATAACTTTCACAAGAATTCAGTTGTTGGCTATTTAATGAATTAGAGTAGCTTTACTGCTTCTGACTGACCATGGCTGCCCGCCATCTATGATGGAGTCAGAGTCAGTGGTTTGCTTGCTGACTGCACACCCTTGTCCCTATGTTCCTTGATCAGAGCGTGCAAGGTTAGAGCGATAGTACCAATTTAACTATCCACAATGGATGTTAGTGGACTTCCCTGTCCCCCTGCCTGTTTGAATGGAGCAGCGGTAGAGCATGCAGGGGTGGGTACGAAAGTCTCTGTTCATGTGTTCTTGTGATCAGTGAGGGTCCCAGCGGTTGGCCTTCCACTGATCAGAAACTTATCACATGTCTTGTTGATTTGTGACACGCTATAAACTTACTCCAGCCCCTTTAAACAAAATTGTACAATTAAAAATTAATGTGGACACTCCTGCTCTGCGTCTACTCACCATGCTTATAGCCCACTAACCTATATTATATTTATTTTCTTTCCCTAGTATTGTACTCTCTCTTCTAACTGTACATACCAGCTCTTTACATTTTAGAATGTAATGAGGTTATTGAAGGTTGGATATAAATGAAGGTCTATATGAGAAGTGACATATTTATCAATAATCTTCGCTTATCCACTTTCTGGAATTGATTTGTCTGTCTTTTCTCATTATGCATTTTAAAGAGTCAGTGAGTAATTCTTACCCACTACTCCAGCAGCCGTAGACTCTCCCCTCCTGGGGTATCTGTAACAAGGTTACATGTATTAAAAGCAATATAAGAAGCTATATAGGAACATAATTTCTGTAAGTAATGAGATGTGGTCATGCTCAGACCTCTGCCTGTATTCTACAACATGACCTGTCATAGGCTATTTCCCTCCTCCCTCAAGGCCATGTTCACACATTTTATGTTACTGCTGCTGGTTTTACTCTTCCACTTAAGTGCTATGTTGTACTGTATGTTATATGGTTACTGCATAAGTTACACGGAATTGCCCAGCAGACGCTCCTCCTCCTATGCCTCCTCCTCCTATGCCTGGTTCTTTTTAAAACTATGTTTTTTCTGCAATCCTGCAGTATTTCAGAGTAAGGCTTCATGCACAGCACTGTCGTTTTGGTCAGAAACTCTATTGGAACCCCTACCAATCTTGTGCTAATTAAAATAGTGGTATTTTATGTGACATAGGGATCTTTAGGGCCCCCTCATTGTCAACGGCCCAGTAGCGACTGCTACCACAGCACCCCCTATAGGTACACCCCTCGTTTGACCAGCAAGAGATCAGTGAGGATGAATATCACTGTGAATGATATTCCTGATTTCCCTTTTCTTTATTCACTTAACTTTGTTAATTGACAAAAATTACTACCTATAAACACTTCTATTTTTGAAGGAATTCTAACCTTAGTGCATATATACAGTACAGATCAAAAGTTTGGACACACCTTCTCATTCCAAGAGTTTTCTGTATTTTCATGACTATAAAAATTGTAGATTCACACTGAAGGCATCAAAACTATGAATTAACACATGTGGAATTATATACTTAACAAAAAAGTGTGAAACAACTGAAAATATGTCTTATATTCTAGGTTCTTCAAAGTAGCCACCTTTTGCTTTGATTACTGCTTTGCACACTCTTGGCATTCTCTTGATGAGCTTCAAGAGGTAGTCACCTGAAATGGTTTTCACTTCACAGGTGTGCCCTGTCAGGTTTAATAAGTGGGATTTCTTGCCTTATAAATGGGGTTGGGACCATTTATTGTGTATTCCTTCAATTTTGAATAAATCCCCAACAGTGTCACCAGCAAAGCACCCCCACACCATCACACCTCCTCCTCCATGCTTCACGGTGGGAACCAGGCATGTAGAGTCCATTCGTTCACCTTTTCTGCGTCACACAAAGACACGGTGGTTGGAACCAAAGATCTCAAATTTGGACTCATCAGACCAAAACACAGATTTCCACAGGTCTAATGTCCATTCCTTGTGTTCTTTAGCCCAAACAAGTCTCTTCTGCTTGTTGCCTGTCCTTAGCAGTGGTTTCCTAGCAGCTATTTTACCATGAAGGCCTGCTGCACACAGTCTCCTCTTAACAGTTGTTGTAGAGATGTGTCTGCTGCTAGAACTCTGTGTGGCATTGACCTGGTCTCTAATCTGAGCAGCTGTTAACCTGCGATTTCTGAGGCTGGTGACTCGGATGAACCTATCCTCCGCAGCAGAGATGACTCTTGGTCTTCCTTTCCTGGGGCGGTCCTCATGTGAGCCAGTTTCTTTGTAGCGCTTGATGGTTTTGGCCACTGCACTTGGGGACACGTTCAAAGTTTTCCCAATTTTTTGGACTGACTGACCTTCATTTCTTAAAGTAATGATGGACACTCGTTTTTCTTTACTTAGCTGCTTTTTTCTTGCCATAAGACAAATTCTAACACTCCATTCAGTAGGACTATCAGCTGTGTATCCACCTGACTTCTGAACAACACAATAGATGGTCCCAACCCCATTTATAAGGCAAGAAATCCCACTTATTAAACCTGACAGGGCACACCTGTGACGTGAAAACCATTTCAGGTGACTACCTCTTGAAGCTCATCAAGAGAATGCCAAGAGTGTGCAAAGCAGTAATCAAAGCAAAAGGTGGCTACTTTGAAGAACCTAGAATATAAGACATATTTTCAGTTGTTTCGCACTTTTTTGTTAAGTATATATTCCACATGTGTTAATTCATAGTTTTGATGCCTTCAGTGTGAATCTACAATTTTTATAGTCATGAAAATACAGAAAACTCTTGGAATGAGAAAGATAGGTATAGCTGGAACAACTGTTCCCAATAGAGTCCCAGGATTTGCGCTCCTCTAGGATAAACCACAACTGGTCTCAAAGTGCGGGAAGTTCAGGCTTTATTTAAGATTACGCGTTTCGGGGTTTTAAGGCCTTCAAAAGAGCGCACCCCTTCATCAGATCTCTGTAATGTTGCTTGCGCAAAGAGCCAGATGTGTTAATTCATAGTTTTGATGCCTTCAGTGTGAATCTACAATTTTTATAGTCATGAAAATACAGAAAACTCTTGGAATGAGAAAGTGTGTCCAAACTTTTGGTCTGTACTATATATATATATTATATGTATTTTTCTAAAAGGTGTTTTTTTCTTTGAGGACAGCTTTCTATATAGATTTCTACTTTCACATACTTATGATGAATAAACTGCTTAGGCTTGTTGCTAAATTATGTTGTTACAGGATGCTAAGAAAACTTTAATTGTACCATGACCAACAATGTGTGTCCATCTTCAGATACTGTGAGGTCTAATTATATCGGTGTTATGTTGTTAATTAGATCACAAGGGTTTTAATTAACAATATAGATTTGTATTGACCTAGGGGATATATGTTTTGTTTTTTTTACCATATGTCAACACTAAAATTATCAAAACTGAATAGGGCATGGGAAAAAGCAAGAAAAATATATATTTTACATAAATCGACAATCAAGATATTTGGTTGCGTCATAGAAGAAAATTGCGTGTATGATATAAAATCTACTTGTATAATGTAATTGGAGGATTCATTGTGTGCCTCATTAGGGGCTGTGAAAATTAGGTATTAAAAGATTTGCTACATATCTGTATGTGTGTAATTGGGCATGACACAATCCATGCATTAGCCACAAACGTGTTCTGAATCCCTAGAATTGACTGCTGGAACCTATCAAGATAAATAGATTTTCTCTGTTCACTTCTATGGAAGTTTCAAGAATAGCAGAGCAGGCAGCCTCAGTTATTCGCAGAACTCCCATGAAGGTTAATGGACAGAGTTGTGCATGTATCCCCCCCTTCTGGAGATGTGAATACCTCCTAGGATGGATCAGTGAGGTCTGAATCCTGCCACCCAACCAACCAATTCTTCAAAGGAGCCAAAATGTCACAGAAGTATAACAGTTCTTATACTGTGCAGTTGCCAGGAAAGGAATTGCAATCTCAGTCCCACTCAAGTGACATTCAAGTACCATTGTGGGAAGAACAAAGTACACCTTTTTTAGAATTCTATGGCTTTTAGTGTCAGGATATACTAAAAAAAATGTGGTTCTTAGAAATTCTCAAAATAGGAAAGTACAACCTCAGATGAATTTTCAACACACATCAGATTAGACTGTTTAATTATTTAACAAAAACATGTGGTGCTGTATAATTATGGCCAAACATCTTCACTTTGGTCTTGGCTATCCAAAGAATATTGATGCAAAAGTTGTTTGGTTTGTTCAGATGCAACTTTGCTGCCATGTTCTTTTTAGAAAGAAGAGGCTTTTTCCTGGCAGTCCTTCCCAACAGGCCAATATTCAGTATTTTTCTAATGGTACTGTCATGAATTTGAACATTTATCATGCTAACATAGGATTGTATAATCTTAAATGTAGCTCTTGGGTTTTTTACAATTTCTTTGAGAATTGCACAGTGTGACCTTGGGGTGAATTTGTTGGGATGTCCATTCCTGGGAAGATTGTCAACTGTCTTAAATGTTTTCTGCTTGTAAATGATCTTTCTCACTGAATGATGGAATTGTTTGGTAGGTGGCAACAATTGCTTCTCTAAGATTACTGCTGATATCTGTTCTGCTTGGCATTGTGTTAACGTTAAATGATCCAAACCAGCAAACTGCCAAACCTCTGCTTTTATAGAGGTGTTCACACTTGCTGATGATCAATTAATCAAGGGCATTTGATGGCTGCTACTTACCCTCTTAACATTCACGTGGAAACAATCATAGTGCACATAATCATGTACATAATTTTTGACCCACTGCTTCTGCATTTTGACCTAGTTTTATGTTAAATAAATAATAACATAGTGTAATTTGTGATAAGTTGTTGTTCACCTGATGTTGTATTGATGCCTTCTAGGAATCAGACTTTAAAACTATAGAATTCAAAGAGGGCATACTTTGTTTTTCTCATGACTGTCGCTGTGCTATTGTAGATCAAGTGTACTCCTGCAAACTTCTAAGCAGAGGTGCAACTTGAGTTGAACCCCCGCCAATCTGATATTGATCATTTATCCTAAGCATAGGTCCATCATTATATTAAAGTCCTAGAATACCTTTTTGAGGGTATGTTCACACTGCAGATTTTCTATTCAGATTTGTGTAATGAGAATCTCATTATCTCAAACAATCTCAATTAAATGCTACAGAAAATTTCCACAGAGGAAACTGACCTGTGTTGTGGATTTTCATCTTAGATTTCATATAGGGTAGATTTTGTGACAGATCTTCTGCAAAATTCATGACCAATCTGCACATACTGTAATACACGCAGATATAGTGCCTTGCGAAAGTATTCGGCCCCCTTGAACTTTTCAACCTTTTGCCACATTTCAAGCTTCAAACATATGATATAATTTTTTTATTTTTTGGTGAAGAATCAACAAGTGGGACACAATTGTGAAGTGGAATGAAATTTATTGGTTATTTTAAACTTTTGTTAAAAATAAAAAACTGAAAAGTGGGGCGTGCAATATTATTCGGCCCCTTTACTTTCAATGCAGCAAACTCACTTCAGAAGTTCAGTGAGGATCTCTGAATGATCCAATGTTGTCCTAAATGACTGATGATGATAAATATAATCCACCTGTGTGTAATCAAGTCTCCGTATAAATGCACCTGCTCTGTGATAGTCTCAGGGTTCTGTTTAAAGCGCAGAGAGCATCATGAAGACCAAGGAACACACCAGGCAGGTCTGTGATACTGTTGTGGAGAAGTTCAAAGCCAGATTGGGATACAAAAAGATTTCCCAAACTTTAAACATCCCAAGGAGCACTGTGCAAGCGATCATATTGAAATGGAAGGAGTATCAGACCACTGCAACTCTGCCAAGACCCGGCCGTCCCTCTAAACTTTCATCTCAAACAAGGAGAAGACTGATCAGAGATGCAGCCAAGAGGCCCATGATCACTCTGGATGAACTGCAGAGATCTACTGTACAGCTGAGGTGGGAGAGTCTGTCCATAGGACAACAATCAGTCGTATACTGCACAAATCTGGCCTTTATGGAAGAGTGACAAGAAGAAAGCCATTTCTCAAAGATATCCATAAAAAGTCTCCTTTAAAGTTTGCCACAAGCCACCTGGGAGACACACCAAACATGTGGAAGAAGGTGCTCTGGTCAGATGAAACCAAAATCAAATTTTTTGGCCACAATGCAAAACGATATGTTTGGCGTAAAAGCAACACAGCTCATCACCCTGAACACACCATCCCCACTGTCAAACATGGTGGTGGCAGCATCATGGTTTGGGCCTGCTTTTCTTCAGCAGGGACAGGGAAAATGGTTAAAATTGATGGGAAGATGGACGGAGACAAATACAGGACCATTCTGGAAGAAAACCTGTTGGAGTCTGCAAAAGACCTGAGACTGGGACGGAGATTTATCTTCCAACAAGACAATGATCCCAAACATAAAGCAAACTCTACAATAGAATGGTTCACAAATAAACGTATCCAGGTGTTAGAATGGCCAAGTCAAAGTCCAGACCTGAATCCAATCGAGAATCTGTGGAAAGAGCTGAAAACTGCTGTTCACAAACGCTCTCCATCCAACCTCACTGAGCTCGAGCTGTTTTCCAAGGAAGAATGGGCAAGAATTTTAGTCTCTCGATGTGCAAAACTGATAGAGACATACCCCAAGCGACTTGCAGCTGTAATCGCAGCAAAAGGTGGCGCTACAAAGTATTACCTTAAGGGGGCCGAATAATTTGGCACGCCCCACTTTTCAGTTTTTTATTTTTTACAAAAGTTTAAAATATCCAATATATTTCGTTCCACTTCACAATTGTGTCCCACTTGTTGTTGATTCTTCACCAAAAAATTAAAATTTTATATCCTTATGTTTGAAGCCTGAAATGTGGCAAAAGGTTGAAAAGTTCAAGGGGACCGAATACTTTCGCAAGGCACTGTATTACTACAGATTCAGTGTGTATTTTACAGTGTATTCCATTGAAAATCAAAATTTTCCTGCAATGGACTGTACATATGGACAAAGCATCACAAGCATTTTTTCCTTTAATTCTGTGCTCTATTACAAATACTGACGCCCAAACTGGGGTTGGGTTCATTGGGAAGGCTTTCCTATCCATTTGTATCCATTGCTTCTTTGGGGCATATGTTTACTGCAGATATCTCCTTTCATAAGTGGATTAAAATTCTTTCATTTAAATTAAGTTCAAAGGGTGCTTTAGGATGTCATTGGCTATATGCATGTGAAAAAGCAGTGTGGATTGCCTTGTAAAGGAGCCAACAAGGTTTAAGACCCCAATTACAGCCCCATCATAACTTGTTTCGCACATTTCACACAGTATAAAATGCTTATAGTGGATACAATTTTCTAACTCGTGACACGTAACATAGTTTGCTGAAAAAAGACATACGTCCATTCACTTTAGCCTATAATTTATATACGAGTATTTCCAAATCCAATCTGGCAATCAGAATAAATCCCTGGATCAATGTCCCAACACCAAAATTCTAATAAGTATTTAGTCAAATCCTTTCTCAAATACTTAAATAAAATGACTATCTAGATCAAATTTCAGCAGAGACATATTATAACAACTGCCTAAAATATTTAAAGACTTCTCAGGAGCAGTGTGAGAATGCGGGGAAGTGCCGGTCTCTTGACACATAAGAAGCGGCGGCAGCATTTCCTCCTGGGTTGAGAGAGGAACTTCCTGTCAAGAAAGAAGGGGAAGGAAGTTATGTGCAATGAAAAAAATTAATGACAGTATATTACAAAAGTGTTTATATCGCAAAGAGATATTATTTGGGAACAAATTCTTTTTGGCTGGATAACCCCTTTAACATTTTCAGTGTCCTCCCACTACTTAAGACTTTGTTGTTTTATTGATTAAAGGCATGTTTTGCACTGGCACTAGCTGTTTGCACTTTACAACTTTATACGGAACACTTTGGAGTTGGTTTTGGAGTTAAAGGGATTTTCCCATGAAGATAACCTTATATAAATTTGCAAATACAAACAATTAAAAACTTTGCATAAAAGATTTTCTCTAACAATTATAGTGGTGACAGTCTATTGGATACGACCATGAATGCAGGAACCTTCTATGGTCTGACACCCAGCCATATTGTCCTTATTGTGGCTGGGTTATTTTCTCATACATGAAGTGGCAGGGTTTTTAACAAGTCCCAGATCATAGAACGTTCCTGCATCCATGGTTGTATCCATTGGCAAATGATCAAGACAACAGACTGTCAGCTCTAAGATGGTTAGAGAAAATCTTTAAAATTCTGCAACATTTTTAATTACATATATTTGCAAAAATGCTTAACTTTTATTTGTCTGCACATTTAAATATAGTTAAGTTCATGGTTAAACCTGTTAAGCCTTTTCTGCTCTGCTGTGCAATCAGGATTGTCATCTACTCTGGGTTTCCATAAGGTGGGTGGAGTTCAGTAGTTGATAGTCTTTAGCCAAGAGAACTTCCTATTCATCTCAGTAGTTGGAGTAGAGTGTAGCTAGTGTTAGATTAGAAAGTTGGTAGCTTCTTGTAGAGCACCTTCATCTCTGTAGGTTAAGTTGTGACAGTCAGGTATGACAGGCTGTCTCATGTCATAGAATGACATGAATCTTAGATATCCACAGCCAAGGCCTGTCGGGCATTTCACCAATAGTGACTGGAAAGGAGGACTAGTTCCCAAATTGCCATGGTGAAAGGGTCCGAACACTGACTAAAGGGTGAAGAGCATAGCCACTCCAGTCCATGTGTATAAAGTGTCATACGTGTGGAACCTACTACTGTAAGTGAATCCTGCCTCCACATTGCTCTTTAACTAGATGATTTCTGCCTGTTTAAACTGCCCCCCTGGATCCTGTGTCTTTAGTCACACTTAACATCAAGGGTACCCCAAAACACCACCAAATGGGAGACCAATAGCAACAAGTTCCCTGGGGGAACCCAACACCATCACCTCAGCGCATCTCCCTCATCACTCTGCTGGCCAAGGCCCTGCCAGAGCATTTGGAGCCAAAAGTCACTGTGACTAGCAAAGCCACCATCTTAGGTCTATTCCCATCTCTTCTATCTTTACACTGTTCACCCTGGATCGTTGCATATATTAGCCAGAAATGAACTTTGAATGCACTTAAATTTATACATTAACATAAAATAAGGCGGACATAGAATATATATTCTTATCTGTAAATTTATTTGTAGGTTTTTATTAAAATCATGCATTTTTCTTTGCAATGTGAAGTAAAATATTGTCTATGACACAGTGCCTTATGTAAGGATTTACCTAGACCTTTTGACAAAAATACAGCGAAAACATTTAGATCTGTCTAGTAGAATACACCTCCTCTTAGATAACTCTATTTAGAAGTCTTTATTTCTTCACAATTTATTTCACCTCCTGAGAGATAAACCGCTTTCTCGTATTTTATTTCTGGCTATTCTCAAAAGGATTAATAGGATTTTATTTCTCTTTGCAGGAAATATTGGTTGGATGAAGTTAGAATACCAATTCCATGGGCTCCCACCAACCCTGCAAAAAAGGTTGGTTTAGGCTTGCCCTCTATAATCTGCAATAAAGATGTTTTTATAGAAACGACACAAAACCAGTCTCCGGATGTCATCTGTTAGATGGTTAATTTTTATGAGAAAATAGTCTAACACTATATACTATCTATCACTTTATCCTTATCTACTGAAGCAGTCAATAGGTCATGGTATATTACAAGAAACACATTAGTAGTGGAACTCATCACAGATCATGTCAGGGCAAAAGGTTATGACAACATGTACAGAAGTACAGCACTGTTAAAGGGGTTATCCAACCAAATAAAAATAATTTAGAAAAGGCACAGAATAATGTTAAAAAAATGTATGTCAGTCACTACTTTCTAGTTCTTCTTGACATGCAAGAAATGCTTGTTCAGTCAGTTGCCCGAAAAGTGTGTTTACAATTTTTTTTTAACGCTGGACCTTTTCTAAATATTTTTTATTGATTGGGCAAACCTTTTAATCCCTTAATGACCTTAGCCTTAATGACCAAGAATTTTTTGTTTTTTATTTTTTGATTGTCACCTTTCACAAATCACAACTTTTTTTTTTTTTCATTGATGTAGCTATATGAGGGCTTGTTTTTTGCAGAATTAGTTCTATTTATCATTGGCACATAGGGTAAATATAGCTTATTGACTATGTTTTATACACTTTTCTGATGGGGAATTAAAAAAGTGCAAATAACACGTTACCTTTATTCTGAGGGTCAGTATGATTATGGTTATACCCAATATGTATAGTTTTTTTTTTACATACATTTTGATTTCTTATTGTTCCCTTTTTTTTGGATGGCTGTATGTAGAAGAACAATTTCTTAATGGGAGATTATTTTTTAACACTGTAAACATTTTATTAAAAAGAAACAAAAAATATTACATAATTGTACGTTTTTTTTCACTTGGACCCCCAAAAATGTTAATAAAAGCTTTTACATAATCCAAAATGCTGCCAACTAAAAATAAAATGTTTTGCTCAAAATATAAACCTCCATATGGCTATGTAAAATGAAAAACAAAAGTTATGAATTTTGGAAGGTGGAGATGGAAAATATAAAAAAAAATTGGCAACCCTGCAACCTTAAAGGGTTAGTAACCCATGCAGATTATGTATACAGTACAGACCAAAAGTTTGGGCACACCTTCTCATTCCAAGAGTTTTCTGTATTTTCATGACTATAAAAATTGTAGATTCACAATGAAAGCATCAAAATTATGAATTAACACATGTGGAATTATATACTTAACAAAAAAGTGTGAAACAACTGAAAATATGTCTTATATTCTAGGTTCTTCAAAGTAGCCACCTTTTGCTTTGATTACTGCTTTGCACACTCTTGGCATTCTCTTGATGAGCTTCAAGAGGTAGTCACCTGAAATGGTCTTCCAACAGTCTTGAAGGAGTTCCCAGAGATGCTTAGCACTTGTTGGCCCTTTTGCCTTCACTCTGCGGTCCAGCTCACCCCAAACCATCTCGATTGGGTTCAGGTCTGGTGACTGTGGAGGCCAGGTCATCTGGCGTAGCACCCCATCACTCTCCTTCTTGGTCACATAGCCCTTACACAGTCTGGAGGTGTGTTTGGGGTCATTGTCCTGTTGAAAAATAAATGATGGTCCAACTAAACGCAAACCAGATGGAATAGCATGCCACTGCAAGATGCTGTGGTAACCATGCTGGTTCAGTATTCCTTCAATTTTTAATAAATCCCCAACAGTGTCACCAGCAAAGCACCCCCACACCATCACACCTCCTCCTCCATGCTTCACGGTGGGAACCAGGCATGTAGAGTCCATTCGTTCACCTTTTCTGCGTCGCACAAAGACCCGGTGGTTGGAACCAAAGATCTCAAATTTGGACTCATCAGACCAAAGCACAGATTTCCACAGGTCTAATGTCCATTCCTTGTGTTCTTTAGCCCAAACAAGTCTCTTCTGCTTGTTGCCTGTCCTTAGCAGTGGTTTCCTAGCAGCTATTTTACCATGAAGGCCTGCTGCACACAGTCTCCTCTTAACAGTTGTTGTAGAGATGTGTCTGCTGCTAGAACTCTGTGTGGCATTGACCTGGTCTCTAATCTGAGCAGCTGTTAACCTGCGATTTCTGAGGCTGGTGACTCGGATGAATTTATCCTCCGCAGCAGAGGTGACTCTTGGTCTTCCTTTCCTGGGGCGGTCCTCATGTGAGCCAGTTTCTTTGTAGCGCTTGATGGTTTTGGCCACTGCACTTGGGAACACTTTCAAAGTTTTCCCAATTTTTCGGACTGACTGACCTTCATTTCTTAAAGTAATGATGGCCACTCGTTTTTCTTTACTTAGCTGCTTTTTTCTTGCCATAATACAAATTCTAACACTCCATTCAGTAGGACTATCAGCTGTGTATCCACCTGACTTCTGAACAACACAACTGATGGTCCCAACCCCATTTCTAAGGCAAGAATCCCACTTATTAAACCTGACAGGGCACACCTGTGAAGTGAAAACCATTTTAGGTGACTACCTCTTGAAGCTCATCAAGAGAATGCCAAGAGTGTGCAAAGCAGTAATCAAAGCAAAGGTGGCTACTTTGAAGAACCTAGAATATAAGACATATTTTCAGTTGTTTCACACTTTTTTTGTTAAGTATATAATTCCACATGTGTTAATTCATAGTTTTGATGCCTTCAGTGTGAATCTACAATTTTTATAGTCATGAAAATACAGAAAACTCTTGGAATGAGAAGGTGTGTCCAAACTTTTGGTCTGTACTGTATGTATGTAATTTTGCATTAAGGAATTTTTTAAATTACTCATATCTCCATACTTAACATACATGAACGACTGATAATACCTTCTGAAATGTTTACAACTCCAAAAATATTAAATATTGGATCTATCTATCATCCATAACAATTGTCTTTGAGGTTTATAATGGTCCACTTATGCTGGCAAAAAAGTAATAACTATAAACTGATAAAATAACCCAAAAAATTCAATTACTGAACATAAAATTTATAGATGGTTAACATGAAGTGAGAAAAACTACAATAGTTTACAGATAAAGATGACACTATAATAAAGTGATCAGCACTCGCCAGTTAAGAAAAAACGAACATAATATGACTAAAATGATGTATTTGGTGAACTACTGTAATTCTATATTCACACTAGCGCTGCATCTCCATTGTTCTGGCCCTTCGGAGGACCAGAACAATGGAAAGGCAGACCATTAAAATAGTAGTTGTACACAGAGCCCGGCGGACCCCATTGATATAATAGGGTGTGTTGGGTGTCCATTGTTTTAAAAACAAAATCAGTAGAGGAAAAAGTCCTCCATGCAGGACATTTTCCTCCGCCGCTTTTCAGACGGACATTGCAACGGAGTTTCCAGCAGAGATGCTGGCACAGATAAGAACTTAGCCTTACTTCAGAAGAGGAGTCACAAGTGGTGGGTCTAAGGTTATGTACACAAGTCCGCATTTTGTGGATGTGTGATACCTGTCATAATCACAAACACCACTACACTCTACTTATTTGAGGGTCATATGCTGTTCATGGTTGATCCATGAAAAACAGGTCAACTTATTCTGGGTCTGTGAAAAATAAATGTCAGATGGATGACAACCGTTTTTTTTCAAGGACCCATAACCTTACATTGATGTGATACATCCGCACCAGTGGCCATTTGTTACTACAGGGGATCAGATAGAATATCTGATAAAAAAAAAAATTATATAATATTATACAGTATGTGGCCTGGTTATGCCTTAGCTGGATAATGTTCTTCAGAGATAGAGTTCACTTAATATGTAATAGAAAGGTCTTCAGTCTGACATCCCTAACAGATGTTTTCTAAGCAGGAAGGTGCTTGAAGGCATTGTGAAGTTTGATGCACCTGAACTATATTCAATAATACATGTTCCATCATCCACAATATACAGAATGACACCAGTTTCCGATTGCCCTATAGGTGATACAGTTGTCACAACTTATGACTATCACTGTGACATTTCAGATTGAATGTAAGGTGGTGGCTCTGCTAAACCTATTGTACTTGACAGACATAAAATGCATTGTGCTTGGAAAAGAAGCGCTGATCCATGATGATTTATCTATTCTGAAGAGAATAAATGCGATCTCAAAATGAATTTACCCATCTTTATAAAAACGTAAAACATTCTAATAATCTAAATCAGGAAGAGATACAATAAGATAAACTTCATAGGTAAGGCTAGCACTATTTTGTACATTGTTCAAAAAGTAATGAAAAAGTAGTAGAATGATGGATGTAGATGGAACATTCTCCATTTGCATCTGTCACCATGCACTGTAATGTTAAAAGCAAGATGGAAACTTTCTTCCATCTTTTTTGTTTACTTTTAACACAGTAATTTAGGTATACATCAGATTTTAGGGATGATTCTGTGACTTGATGATTCTCATAACTCTGTTGTTTATTGTGCAAGAAAAGGTTTACATGAGAAATATAGGGGTGGATATAGGGGGTAGTGTCTGAATTTGTGGCCTGGTGTAGGAAAAGTGATCAGTTGCTGAACATTTCAAAAACAAAGGTAATGACATGAAGCATTGGCAGGGGGAAGAATGAAATGGTACAAGTGATGGTGACTGAGCAAGGAATAGCATCAGTTCAAAATTATAGGTACCTGGGGGTACACATTGATGGCAAACTTTATTGGTCCAAACAGGTGGACAGCGAAGGATATAGTCATTTCTTTTAGTGTATGTGGAAAGATGATGGAGCTTTTTTTTATTTTCTATTATGGCTAATGCAGTTTTCTTTGTGGTGATATACTGAGGTGGGGGAACTAGGGCAAGGGATTTAAATAGGTTGATAAGGAGAGCTGGTTCAGTTAAGGGGTTTCTGTTGGCTTGCAGATCATAGAACAGAAAATTGAAGACTATTACACAGAACCCCATCTGTCCATTAAATATGTTGGTATTATCACAGAGGAGCAGTTTTAGCAATCATTTTCTGCAACAGAGATGAAGTATGGAAAGATTTTGTAGATCTAGGATATTGGAGGAGAATTGGCTGGTATACTACACTGGTTTGATTCCTTTTGTATTTTGTTTTGGGCATTGTGCATTTGTTGTATGTAATGTATTGTATTTTAACTGTTGTCTATGAATTTTTTGAATTGCCCCTTGAATTGAGGTTTTCCCTTGAGGACTAATAAAGTTCTATTCTATTCTTTGGCACATTAAGAAAAAGGGAACATGACTTTGAGATGGGAGACCTATAACTGTTGCAGTTTTGTGTGTATTTGTATAGATTTAAAGGAGTATTCTGGTAACAAAAAGTTACCTTTTTTCCAAAGGATCACTGGGACCACAATAAGAGCTGGGGTGTTTGAATGGAGTGATGTGTCAGAAATGTGTGCTGTTGCTCCATTCTTTTCAATGGTAACTGAGATAGCGGAGCCGTGTATTTCAGCTTTCTCGACAACTCTCATTGAAATGAATAGCACAAGGGTGCACATTTTTTACTTGCCTCTCCATCTTGACTGGCATGCAAACAACCCAGTTCTTGTGATCAGCTGGGGCCTAGTGGTCAGACCTGGACTGATCAGCAAGTTACCCCCTATGTATCACATATACATATATATATATATATTTTTTACTAATTGCAAACCAACAGTAACTATATTTCATTGTCCTTTCTATTCCTTATCTGATTGTAGATTTTTTAACTTTATTTTCTATACAAGAATATTAGGACAGCCATCTTGCCTGAGCTGCATGTAAAGATATGCTTTACACATAAAATAGTGGACAAAATAGACAAGAAATGTTCACCAATTTCTATGGGAGAGTTTTCATTATGGGGACATTATGTAGGGTGCTTATCACAGCGCATTGTGCAGGAGTTGTGAAGGTGTTGAGCTGTGACCATTACCATCATTGTAAATGATATGTGCCTGTGTTATCTATATATAGGTTTTACCTTTCATTGTAATACTGCCTTTGATGAGAATAATAAGATAACGGCTGAGAATTGATCTCTACAGAAAAGGAAGTGTCAGCCTATCATTAGGTTTAGTGGTTATTGTGAAAACTGCAGGATTGTAGGATTTTATTTCTATTATATATATATATATATATATATATATATATATATAGATGGAAAATTGATAGACATGGAAAACTAAACAGAATTACCAATAGCAGAATTAACTGGATTTAAATAATAGGTTATTTTCTGAGGACTCGTACTTTAAGATGAGGAAATAGGTACGAGCCTAGTGTTTTACCGTGTGAAGTGATGGGCTTTGACAGTCTCCTGTTTCATCTTTGTTTCCCTTTTTTTACCAGTAAAAACTAGAGGAAACATTTCCCTCCTACCTACCCTGTTATAATCACTACTCTACAACAGTCACCTATATAGTACTGTATTGTTGTGTCTGTCATTTGTTTGATACTACCATTGTATATCTGGAACTATTACCCTACTAAACTCAAGTGAAGGGCAGTTGTTCGGCCATAGCTCCACAGATGTTTCCTCCACGAGTTTTTCCTCTCCTGAGTGCTGTCAGAAGAGTCTTAGGCTTCACTGTGTTCAGTCCCTTTTGCGTTCATTTTGCCTGAAAATCTAGTTTTTAAGTTATACATTAATGACATTGAATTTCGTTTACAAATAAATGGGAGTAGATTTTATGAAAGAAAATCTGACATATTTTATAAACTTTCACAGCTTTGATTTTGTGGTTGAGAAATCAGATGGAAGTTGCAGACAAGTCATGGTGAACTAATATTAGCAAATAGAGGATATTACAGTCATATGAAAAAGTTTGGGCACCCCTATTAATCTTAATCATTTTTAGTTCTAAATATTTGGGTGTTTGCAACAGCCATTTCAATTTGATATATCTAATAACTGATGGACACAGTAATATTTCAGGATTGAAATGAGGTTTATTGTACTAACAGAAAATGTGCAATATGCATTAAACCAAAATTTGACCGGTGCAAAAGTATGGGCACCTCAACAGAAAAGTGACATTAATATTTAGTAGATCCTTCTTTTGCAAAAATAACAGCCTCTAGTCGCTTCCTGTAGCTTTTAATCAGTTCCTGGATCCTGGATGAAGGTATTTTTGACCATTCCTCTTTACAAAACAATTCCAGTTCAGTTAAGTTTGATGGTCGCCGAGCATGGACAGCCCGCTTCAAATTATCCCACAGATGTTCAATGATATTCAGGTCTGGGGACTGGGATGGCCATTCCAGAACATTGTAATTGTTCCTCTGCATGAATGCCTGAGTAGATTTGGAGCTGTGTTTTGGATCATTGTCTTGCTGAAATATCCATCCCCGGCGTAACTTCAAATTCGTCACTGATTCTTGTACATTATTCTCAAGAATCTGCTGATACTGAGTTGAATCCATGCGACCCTCAACTTTAACAAGATTCCCGATGCCGGCATTGGCCACACAGCCCCAAAGCATGATGGAACCTCCACCAAATTTTACAGTGGGTAGCAAGTGTTTTTCTTGGAATGCTGTGTTTTTTTGACACCATGCATAACGCCTTTTTGTATGACCAAAGAACTCAATCTTTGTTTCATCAGTCCACAGGACTTTCTTCCAAAATGAGGCTCGCTTGTCCAAATGTGCTTTTGCATACCTCAGGCGACTCTGTTTGTGGCGTGCTTTCAGAAACGGCTTCTTTCGCATCACTCTCCCATACAGCTTCTCCTTGTGCAAAGTGTGCTGTATTGTTGACCGATGCACAGTGACACCATCTGCAGCAAGATGATGCTGCAGCTCTTTGGAGGTGGTCTGTGGATTGTCCTTGACTGTTCTCACCATTCTTTTTCTCTGCCTTCCTGATATTTTTCTTGGCCTGCCACTTTTGGGCTTAACAAGAACTGTCCCTGTGGTCTTCCATTTCCTTACTATGTTCCTCACAGTGGAAACTGACAGGTTAAATCTCTGAGACAACTTTTTGTATACTTCCCCTGAACAACTATGTTGAACAATCTTTGTTTTCAGATCATTTGAGAGTTGTTTTGAGGAGCCCATGATGCCACTCTTCAGAGGAGATTCAAATAGGAGAACAACTTGCAATTGGCCACCTTAAATACCTTTTCTCATGATTGGATACACCTGGCTATGAAGTTCAAAGCTCAGTGAGGTTACAAAACCAATTTTGTGCTTCAGTAAGTCAGTAAAAAGTAGTTAGGAGTATTCAAATCAATAAAATGATAAGGGTACCCAAATTTTTGCACCAGTCAAATTTTGGTTTAATGCATATTGCACATTTTCTGTTAGTACAATAAACCTCATTTCAATCCTGAAATATTACTGTGTCCATCAGTTATTAGATATATCAAATTGAAATGGCTGTTGCAAACACCCAAATATTTAGAACTAAAAATGATTAAGATTAATAGGGGTGCCCAAACTTTTTCATATGACTGTAAATGTCATGGTGATGTGATCAGGCTAAACTTTGGAAGTGGCCAGTCTGAAATATGTACTAACAACAATATTCCAAGATGGGTACAATGATAAAGAACAGGATTCATTGGTAACCTCAAAGAGGTTATCCATTTTCATAAAATTGATATGTTATCTTTACAGAGTTTTTGCCATTAACATAATCACAGGTAGATTTGTAGTCAATTAATAGTTAAACATTTTTGCAAATATATATCATTAAGAATTTTACTGACCTTTAGAGATTTTCTCTAACCATTTTAGTGGTGACAGTCTTATATCTTGATAAGTTGCCAATGGATTTGACAATGAGTGCAGGAACTTTCTATGGTCTGGCACTTGTCAGAAACCCAGCCATGATTTTCTTATTGTAACCAGGTTATCTTCTCATAAATGTAGAGTCTCTGCCTGATAACCTGTCCACAGTAAGGAAATCATGGCTTAGCTTCTGACAAGCGCCAGACCATAGAAAGTTCCTGCACTCATTGTTGTATCCATTGGCAACCTATCAAGATATAAGACTGTCACCACTAAGATGGTCAGAGAAAATCTTGAAAATTCATACAAAATTTTAATTATGTATATATGTAAAATGTAGAACATTGTCTATAAATCTAAATATGGTTATGTTTGTGGGGAAACCCCTTTAAGATCATGAGGACATGAGCTCCAAATCCCGTTTGTGAATGGAGTGGTAGTGCACTTGTGAGACCACTGGTTAATTCACTTCTATGGGACTGAGGGTAATAGCACTCAGCTCTGTCTGCATCAGTCCAATAGAAATTAATGGAGCTGTGATCACATTTTTTCACTGCTGCTCTACACATAAAGCAGACTTGGGAGCCCCTTTTCTTGTGATTGCTGGGGGGGGGGGGGTTCCAAATATTGTGGCGATAGACCCTTTATAGTCCAGCTCCCAAAAGAGTATCAGCAGATTGTAGGGACACCCAGCAATATGAATTACCAATAATAAATGGGCAAAATTCTAGTAATAAAATAGTAAACTGGGATAGCTATGCTATGTACAGTAATGTTTTATATAACAAATAGCATGAAATCCCCACTCTTTAATGTGCAGAACTGTATACAACATTGCCACTTTCAATGGAATAAAAGGTCTGCAAATGTGATTTTGTACAGTTGAGATTGTAAAGAACAAATCAACATGCTGTGAGTCATCACAAGTAGAGGTAAAATTAGTGCAGCAATTTTCCTTTGGCGCTGCATGCAGCAAAATTATTAAATTAGAGGAATCAGTTGATTGAAAATGCCATTAGAGCAAATATAATACATGTGGTGCCCTGCAAATAGCATAATTAATATTCAGGGTTTAATGATGCATGAGATGCATGCTCAGAAAAAAATAAATATATATATATATATATATATATATATATATATACAAAAAGAGAGAGCGAGATGTGCAAAAGGTTTAGGCAGGTGTGGAAAAAATGCTGCAAAGTAAAAAATGCTTTCAAAAATAAAAGTGTTAATAGTTAATTTTTTGTTAATTAAAATGAAATGAATGAACAAAAGAGAAGTCTAAATCCCACTGATATTTGGTGGGACTTCCTTTGCCTTCAAAACAGCATCAGTTCTTCTTGGTACACTTGCAGACAGTTTATGAAGGAACTCAGCAGGGAGGTTGTTCCCGCCATCTTGGAGAACTAAGCACAGATCTTCTGTGGATGTAGGCTTCTCCAATCCTTCTGTCTCTTCATGTTATCCCAGACAGACTGGATGATGTGAGATCAGGGCTCTGTTGTTTTTTTTTTGCTTGTCAAGTTTATACCAAGACTCATGACACTAGGTGGACCTGATAAAATGTAGCCCAGCAGCTGAAGATGTGTACTGAAACAAGATTATTAGATAAACACTATGGAGGAGATCTACTATACCTGGGGGGAATTTACTAAGTGCAATATACTAAGTAACACATCTGCTGTTCTCCTGATCAATTTGAGACCGCTCAAAAGATATGACCCCTTGAAGGGTGTATGTAAATTGGCTCTTATTCTGCTAGTGGGTGGTAACCTTTGATTTTTATTGGCTTTTATTGACTTACTACAGTAGTGTTAAACCATCATTGCAGGGAAGCAAACAAAGTGACAGAAGTGACAGGGATTTATCATACGAGTACTAGTTATATTTTTTTACATTATCACACTGCTTTTAGTGATTTTTTTTTTTTTTACAGACATTTATTACATATTGGACAACCCCTTTAAGAAATCCTTTAAGCTATCTTGGGAAGCAGTTTGCTTCATATGTTCTTCTGAGGTGACTCAGCTCTTCTGTCTGGAATAAGGATCTTTGTTCTTATGTAGTGCCATGTATTTCTGTACAAATAGCACATACCAGTATACAGTGCCTTGCGAAAAGTATTTGGCCCCCTTGAACTTTTCAACCTTTTGCCACATTTCAGGCTTCAAACATAAAGATATAAAATTTTTATTTTTTTGGTGAAGAATCAACAATAAGTGGGACACAATTGTGAAGTGGAACAAAATTTATTGGTTATTTTAAACTTTTGTAAAAAATAAAAAACTGAAAAGTGGGGCGTGCAATATTATTCGGCCCCTTTACTTTCAGTGCAGCAAACTCACTCCAGAAGTTCAGTGAGGATCTCTGAATGATCCAATGTTGTCCTAAATGACTGATGATGATAAATATAATCCACCTGTGTGTAATCAAGTCTCCGTATAAATGCACCTGCTCTGTGATAGTCTTAGGGTTCTGTTTAAAGCGCAGAGAGCATCATGAAGACCAAGGAACACACCAGGCAGGTCCGTGATACTGTTGTGGAGAAGTTCAAAGCTGCATTTGGATACACAAAGATTTCCCAAACTTTAAACATCCCAAGGAGCACTGTGCAAGCGATCATATTGAAATGGAAGGAGTATCAGACCACTGCAAATCTACCAAGACCCGGCCGTCCCTCTAAACTTTCATCTCAAACAAGGAGAAGACTGATCAGAGATGCAGCCAAGAGGCCCATGATCACTCTGGATGAACTGCAGAGATCTACAGCTGAGGTGGGAGAGTCTGTCCATAGGACAGCAATTAGTTGTACACTGCACAAATCTGGCCTTTATGGAAGAGTGGCAAGAAGAAAGCCATTTCTCAAAGATATCCATAAAAAGTCTCGTTTAAAGTTTGCCACAAGCCACCTGGGAGACACACCAAACATGTGGAAGAAGGTGCTCTGGTCAGATGAAATCAAAATCGAACTTTTTGGCCACAATGCAAAACGATATGTTTGGCGTAAAAGCAACACAGCTCATCACCCTGAACACACCATCCCCGCTGTCAAACATGGTGGTGGCAGCATCATGGTTTGGGCCTGCTTTTCTTCAGCAGGGACAGGGAAGTTGGTTAAAATTGATGGGAAGATGGATGGAGCCAAATACAGGACCATTCTGGAAGAAAACCTGTTGGAGTCTGCAAAAGACCTGAGACTGGGACGGAGATTTATCTTCCAACAAGACAATGATCCCAAACATAAAGCAAAATCTACAATGGAATGGTTCACAAATAAACGTATCCAGGTGTTAGAATGGCCAAGTCAAAGTCTAGACCTGAATCCAATCGAGAATCTGTGGAAAGAGCTGAAAACTGCTGTTCAAACGCTCTCCATCCAACCTCACTGAGCTCCAGCTGTTTTCCAAGGAAGAATGGTCAAGAATTTCAGTCTCTCGATGTGCAAAACTGATAGAGACATACCCTAAGTGACTTGCAGCTGTAATCGCAGCAAAAGGTGGCGCTACAAAGTATTAACTTAAGGGGGCCGAATAACATTGCATGCCCCACTTTTCAGTTTTTTATTTTTCACAAAAGTTTAAAATAACCAATAAATTTCGTTCCACTTCACGATTGTGTCCCACTTGTTGATTCTTCACCAAAAAATTAACATTTTATATCCTTATGTTTGAAGCCTGAAATGTGGCAAAAGGTTGAAAAGTTCAAGGGGGCCTAATACTTTCGCAAGGCACTGTATATTATTAAATGCAGATCAATAGAAAGATGATCTAGCGTGCATTATAGACATACCTACACTATTTAAATGGAGTCTGTCACCAGGAAACTCAATACACAGTGCATTGTAGGGGACTTTATGTGCCTTTTGCTCCTGTGCACTACTCTTGCAGCTCTGACCTCTCCCCTCTCATGCCTGCACCGCCCTGTGCTTTGAAGTCAGGCATCCCTTCAGCTAGATCAACTCCCACTGCAAAAACCGCACAGGCATAAGAGGGAAAGGGTTGGAGCTGCAAGAGTGGTGCTCTGGAAGCAAAAATCTTGCCTTGAGTGCACCAACAGCTTGATTTGCTTATGTGATATGCAGAGACAGAAATAACAAAAGAAAGCTATCTATTAATGTAATGTACTATAATGCTTTGCATGCAGTTTACTATATCTGTAGGAGGAGGTAAACTCCCTTTAAATAGTGGTTGTATGTCTATAATACATTACATGCATAAATCTATGGAGAAGGAAGGGGGGAAGAGGTTGCTGCCCGCTAGCAATTAATTTATTGCCTCATTCTGTACAGTTGTAGCACATTATCTTACTAGATATAGCAGTGTCAAAAGAGCTACCATAGTTACTAAGTACAGCAAGGCTTACCAGCTGCAGTATATTCCTCCTCACCATTACCTCTCCATAGACTTCTACGTTAGAAGTAATTCAGTTTGATAAATAGAGAACAAAGTATTTCTCTTTAATAAGATACATTACTAAGTTTCTTATGTTCACTTGTACTATACTATTCATTCATGAAAAGTTGTTTTATAATAGGAGATATGCTTTAAGCTAGACTTGTATATGCCAGTCTTGGTAATCTATCCTCACATTATCACTTGGCTGCATATTAGTGACACTGCATTGGCCTTTTCTCCTCCTGACCGTGATAACTCCTATAAGTCAGATCATGTTGCTGTTTGTTTAATTTGCTGATACACGGAAATCCAATCAATACTGCAACTTGTTTGGTAGAAGAGCTTTAGATGAGGTTGGAGAAACAGTAGATTTATTTTCTCTCAGTGCGTATTCTCTCCCTGGTACCCAATTAGAACTAAACCAACTCAATTTAAAATCTGACTTTATTTAGAAACCACTATTTACGGCAGAGTGTATTTGTCATTGCTTTAGATGTTCTGACAGTAATGAAAGTACATTTCTTCATTTCCAAGGAGAAAAGCGCATTTGGCCATAAGTGCCCAATACCTGGCCAAAAAGACTATTTTCACTAAGTAATAATATGTGAAATTTCAGAAAAATATGGCCATTTTCACACATATATTAGGAATATTGATTGTATCCTCTGTGACCTACTGTATCTTTGCAATCATGAAGTCTTGGAATGCAGAAAAATCTATTCTGTTTTAGTATTCAATACATAATTGTAGAATTTGCTCTCTCAGCCCAGTTCCATATCCTTACATTTATCCATATTCAGCTTAATTTGCCAATTTTCCACCAAAGTCTCCAGCTTCCCCAAATCCCTCTGTAATATTACTCTATCCTCCTCTGTGCTGACTACTTTACAGAGCTTAGTATCTGCAAACATCGAAATGCTACTCTGTAAGACCTCTACAAGCTCACTTATAAACATGGCAAAAAGAGAAGAGTTCAATATTGGACCCTTGAGGTATCCCACTGGTAACTGCAACTCAGTCTGAGGATATACCATTAAAGGGGTTATCCAGGACTAGGGATGAGCAAACAGGTTTGTAACGAGCATTGAAGGGTCATGATGTTGGTATGCCCCACATGACTGCTGAGGCCTGTGATTGAGTCATCTGGGGCCGCTGATATCCTTCAGGAAGCTGGAGAGGTTGGGGACCTGCACCATATGGGGCAACAGAGACCAAGAGAGGTGAGCATGACTGTTTGTTATGTCTATGCTTCTCCCTTGGGCCTCCACATTTTGGGGTCTGAAGAGAATCTAGAGTATAATAAAAGCATTTCAAGAGTAATATGCAGGAGAAATCAATCTCAAGTGGTTTCTAGCACATGGAGAGGTTCAAAAAGCAAAGTTTTGCTCTGTGTAAGGCGCTGCCGCCGCTGGCTAGCGCTTGAATAGAAATAGTATCCGCGCGTGACACTCTGATGACGTCAGCGATCTCCGCGCATGCGCTGTATGTCATCCCTGCCGGAAGTGGGGCATATCAAACAGGAAGAAGGTCTAATGAGACCTATACGGCAAATCAGAAGAGTCAAATCTAGTCTATATGCGGAAATACCGCTAGACCTTCTTCCTGTTTGATATTTGCATTATATTCCAATTATATATTGTGTATTATCAATTCAGGTCACCACCTCAGCCATGTTATGTGGTCCCTTTATATTGTCATATACTGAATGTGATGCGACTATTGTTGATTTATGTATAATGTTTGTTGTTTTGTATGTATACTGTTGTATTTTTCCACATTTGTCACTATATGATTTATTGTCATTGTAGAGTCTGATGAAGGTCGATTAGACCGAAACGTCACAACCATAACTGTACTCTATGCACTATGTTTGGGAACAAAGAAAACATATTTCACTATACCAAACTTTTGATGTACGGAGTCCATTATCCATGACAATTTAAGGAAGGACATATATATACACCTGTTATATATTGCGCAACTCTTGCCCCAACCTACAGCCACATGTCAGATGGATAATATATGGACTTTTTGGCAGCTGACCAAGGCTCAAGGCTTCTGGGGAGATATGGCTGTCCAAATCTTTCACCAACTTTAACAAGTGTATGTCGTGGCCTGCAGTGGAGGTAGAACTTTACATGTACCTGAAAATAGGATCACTGACACAACAAGTCTTCCCATGAGCAAGAGGGTAGCATCATAGTGTGAGCAGTACTTTCCTACTCAAGGCATAATGAGACATAATTGATGACATATCCCAATAGCAGTTTAAAGATGGCAGACATGGAGTTAATCTTTGTTAAATTCCCCTATTTAATCACTTAGATGTCACAATCTCTATTGGTAGGGTTAGACAGCAGGGATCACAGATAGCTCTGATCCCAACTATTGCAGGAGATGACAGGGGAGGCACTCCTGTGTCTGTGCCATCCTTGCATGATACTTTGTGTTAATGGAATATATGATTTTTTTTATTAATTAAAATCAGATAGTAAAAGATCTCACTTTTTTACAATCTGTTTTTATTTTTTGATTGTAGTTTATTCTATTTTCTGTACATGATTATGGCCATCTGGTGACAAATTTCCTTTAAGGCCCCCCGCTATTGCTGTGCATTTATGACTCCCTGTCTGTGTGTATATAGCTGGTTGGTTTGATGGGCAATATTTCACTTAATGTCTTTAATTCTTTATCCCACAATATGGTGCACTTAGCTTTATTTGGAGCTACTCAAAAGTTAAAATACATTCACATTAGGTTACATTATCTCAGTATGGGGATGCGGAGATACATTCTTTACAAACAGTGGGATTATATAATACACAACATATTGTACGTCAAATTTTCAGCTCATTTTTCTTGACAGCCATTAAGCTTTATACCTGAAAGCCCAAACATTTTCACCAGCTGTGTAAAGTTTTATACAGGTTTTCTAGGCAACAGTTTTCAGACTTGAAGACTATGGACAGCTTTGACATGAAAGATTTATTTTTACATTAATGGTTACCTTAAAGGATAGGTCATCAGTATCAAATTGGTGGGGGTCAGAAACCTGGAATCCCCACCAATCAGCTGTTCTAATTGTACTGAGCAGAGCCAGAACCAGACAGCTCTGTACACTGTGTAGTGGCCATGGCATATTACCGCACCTCTCCTCCCATTCACTTGCATTATGTTTCATGCTGTAATTTTTATGCCTGATCCGCTCATAAGCAGTTTGTAAGCTAGCTCCCAGTTTCAGACTTTTCTTATGTAGTCATGTCCCTCCAAGTAATACATGCAGGATGTGAAGTTTATGTATCCAGGATGCTGCAGCCTTCACTGATTTCTCCTTCTATAGCCCAGGTTGACATACACCGAAGCTGATTCTTTTCCCCTCCGCAGTGTTTACCCTGGATGCTCTCTTTTCTCTCTAAACTCATACAAGCCTGAGTGATCTCACTACTTGCACGTTGCTGTGCCGGCCTGTGTGATCTTTCCTCTCTGAAAACCTGGATGCACCATGGCCATATCTGATCTGCCTTGTACACCAACCATCCCTCCTGCTATCTCTTATACTGAGAGAAGGAGGAAGCAAAAAGAGCCAACATAGAATAGTTGTAAATATTGGGGCAGATAACGTAATGCTGTCTACTTGTACACAATCCAAATTTAGAGTAGACAGTCTTAAACTGTGCCACATTTTCCAAAGTGTTTGAAAATCTGACATAGATTTAGACTGTCTTGTCTAACTATACACCACTTATTAGTTGACTTAAGTTTCTGACAACATCTTGATGTGGAATTTTGTGCATTGTCCAGAATTTTGGCACATTTTTATTTTAGAGGTTTACATATTATGCTCCACCCTTTTTCAATAAGCCCCGCCAACCTTTCAGACCAAGTACAGAAGCTGTTAGAAAGTGTGTAAAGCATAGAAAATGAGGCGTAAAGCAGGTAGGCCAGTTTTTTGGCACAAATTACACTAGAATTGTGGTGCATTTTTATCAGATATTCATTTTATCTGCCCCATTTTGCTTTCAGATTTATTTCAGAAGCAGCAAGACAACCAGTTTTGTGAAGAAGTCCCACAGAATGTATATCTATCTCTATAAATATATTTATATACACACATATATATGATCATTCTTATACCCACATACAGATCCAAGTGTCTTTCATGGAGGATTAGAGAGATACTCATCGGTCAACTGAACAAGCTACTTAATGTACATAGTACAATTGATATAATACAGACACAAGTGGCTTTTCATAGACTTATGGCGAAGTTAAACAGCTTTTCAACAGTACATTTAACTAAATACAGTGATAGCACTCCTGAAATTTTTCCAGAAAATTAAGTATTTCTCCCAGAAAATTATTGCAATTACACATGTTTTGTTATACACATGTTTATTTCCTTTGTGTGTATTGGAACAACACAAAAAAAAGAGAAAAGAAGGCAAATTGGACATAATTTCACACAAAACTCCATAAATAGGCCGGACAAAATTGTTTTCACCTTTTCAAAATTGTGTGTAAATAACTTTGCTTCAAGCATGTCACACTCATGCAAACTCACCCTGGCAAGTAACAGGTGTGGGCAATATAAAAATCATACCTGAAACTAGATAAAAAAGAGAGAAGTTAACTCAGTCTTTGCATTGTGTTTCTGTGTGTGCCATACTAAGCATTGAGAACAGAACGAGGTTAATAGAACTGTCTGAGTATTTGAGAACAAAAATTGTGTAAAAATATCAACAATCTCCAGAGATCTTGGAATTCCTTTGTTCATGGTGTGCAACATAATCAAGAAATTTACTACAACCCATGGCACTGTAGGTAACCTCCCTGGACATGGACGGAAGAGAAAAATTGATGACAAGTTGCAAAGCAGGATAGTCCAGATGGTGGATAGGCAGCCCCAGCAAAACAATGACCCCAAATATACTTCAAAAAGCACCCAGAAATGGATGGAAACAAAGCCCTGGAGAGTTCTGAAGTGGCCAGCAATAAACTGGATCTAAATCTCTTTGAACACCTGTGGAGAGATCTTAAACATGCTGTTGGGAGAAGAGAAGGCACCCTTCAAATATGAGAGACCGGGGGCAGTTTGGAGAAGAAAACTGGTCCACTATTCCAGTTGAGAGATGTTAGAAGCTTGTTGATGGTTATAGGAAGCGATTGATTTCAGTTATTTTTTCCAAAGAGAGTGCAATAAAATTTTAAGTTGAGCGTACCAGTAATTTTGTTTGGCCCATTTTTGGAGTTTTACATGAAATTATATAATTTCTGGCTTTTCTTCTCTGTCTTTTTGTGTTGTTCCAATACACACAAGGGAAATAAACATGTATGTAACAAAACACGTGTAACTGAAATAACTTTTTTGTAGAAATACTTTATTTTCTGGAAAAATTTCAGGGGTGCCAGAACTTATGGACATGACTGTATATTGGAGCAGTGGTGGAGCTTGTATATTGTAGATGCTATTTCCATCACTGTAGACCTCCAGGAAAGCAAGTATACCGTGAATAAGTGATTTGTATAGATGTCTAATGTGTAATGAAAGGTATCTAGTGCTCTCTTCACCTCGATATTCAGTACATGAACATGGTTGTAAGTATTAATATTAATAGTATTAATATTTTGGAATAATATATGTATACTTTAATTTGTTCTATGTCACTATATGTAGAGAGAGAAAGAGAGAAATTGAAAATATCTGAATTCTTCATGTTTCCAGCTAAACCAAGAAGATACCTGAAAGTGAAGAGGGAACAATAACAAGTCAAAAATACACACAGCTCAGAAGATGCAGAATAAACTCAAAGGAAGACGGTGAAGAGTACAAAGATATCGAAATGTTTATAGAATGGGAGGGAGAATGCAAGCAAGTGCTTGTCTGCGCGGAGATAGATCTGAAGTCCTGAGAGTAACGATGACTCACACGATCCTTACATAAGCATCCAGTTCTATAGTTAGAACGCATCATTCTAGATAACAGCCCACCGCTATGATTCTCCCACAGAACAAACGGATCTATCTGCACATAGGGGAGCTAAAAATTCCTGCTGATTGCTCAGATGGAATGAGTGATGGGCAGAAGTCATGCATTGGACAGAATATGATTATTGATCAGTCTGCATTGATATCAGAGTGTGAAAATCCTAATATTGCTATGCTTTTAACCCATTGTGCAATAAAGCAAAAAAAAAAAAAGAATGCTACCTTTTACATATTGTCTCACACAATATAATAAAGGTCTGTATTATATTCTAATAATTGATATTTCCTAGTGAGCAAGCTAATGGACAATGGCAACAATGCACATGTTGATCCTAATCTGCTACGGTACAGGTAGAATGAGGCTTATTGACATGCAGTTCGGTAAATGTCATCCTCTTCTTCCTCAACAGGTGATGAGTGAAGGAGCAACAAGCTTGACAGACTGTCACACTGTTAGAATAAATCAGGGCTCCAGGTGCTTACTGCTGTTTCACACATTATTCAGCTTTAGACATACTGCAGCTCTCCCGGGTACAGCAGGACAATACATTTTTAATGTGCAGCTATAAGACTGGTAGAGACCATGCACTTTCCAATTCACCTACTTCTATCTTAACATGCAAATATAAACCATTATTAGTAAGTCACAAAAAGATTCTCCACTGATATGCCAGGGTTGTATTTACTTGACTATATCAATATAGGTGCACATAATGTCCATGTGAATGGAACAGGTAATTGATGCTACTCCAAATATATGCAAATTTCTCAAGGCGTGATGCATTGCCAGCTATGCACAAAAAGTTATTTTCATAAGTTTGTCTTTGACTCCCACTGTTTTATTGCAGATTACTCTTTTATTGGATAAGACAGAATACTGTATAGAAAAATTACCTGCAAAAATTCTGATAAATTTAACCCTGCTGCTCTAAGGTTAGAGTCACACACAGTGGGGCAGATTTAGTAATATGGGCTAAGGTTTCATTCAGACCATAGTTTTTCATGTACACATCCAGCAGTTTACGCTACTGTATGCGCTGGCATCCACTAGGGGAAATCTGGAGGATCCTTGTTTTACCCACTGCACGGAAGTTCGCAAGTTATTCCATGTAATTTCACCCAGCTAAGTAAACATATACCATGCAGTGTACATTTTTTTTTTAACATAGGTGACTATGAGGCATCCATTTATTCAGTTTAAAGCTTAGTTTAAAGCAAGTCTGTCATCAGAATTTAGCATATCAGCCAAGCCCTGCAGATAGATAGGTTAGGGTCACCTGAGTCAAACTGTGTCTACCCCTTGTGAATCTGTGCCTCCATTGCCGAAATAGCACTGTTTTTGTAAATATGATGATTATGAGCTGTTTGGAGCAATGACGGCATTGCCACTTACCTCTTTGCAGCAACACCCTCATTGCTCCAAAGCATATTTACAAAAAACAGTAACGAAGTAATTGAAACAGCACATTACACATTGTAAGGGAGGTATGCAGGCAGCTGTAAAAAAAATCATGGGATCTCTCATTCACTACATTAGTAATCCTGCTCATGGCAAGCCCTGGCAGCATTAAAACAATTGTACTGCACAGATAATGAAAAATTGAAACACTACTGAAGTGTGGTGGTCAGTTGCTAGCGTTCTGTATGTTTAGATAAGTCTTTTAAAGCAAATCTCTAGACTTCTAGACTGATTTGCCTCAGTCTTTGTGTGGTAATTACTATACTTGGCTTACTTATCTTTATTTTATAATCATTCTACCCTTGCTGAAATGCAAATCAGTCTACATTTACTGGAAGTCTATGGAAGTCTGCGACTACTGACTTTTGTTTATACATAGTTGCCAATCTGAGGCAGAACTGCAAGGGTAGAGAGAACAGAAGCCTGGACCCATGATAAGACAGGAGGTTTCAGACTACCCCAGGCTCCCCATAGACACTGTAACATGGCTGTAGTGATAATAGAGTTGAGCTAAAAATGTAGCCAAAAAACAGGATTTGAGGTAAATAAACAGCAGGAAATCATCCCCTGCAGAAAATGACTAACATTTTTGTACTTCAGACCATCGTTTTAACCTATGTGGAAAAAATGTGACTTTATATCTATATTAAAAAGTAATTGCTTTAATAAATTTGTATCTCATCCATCTGTGATAAGCAATAGCATTTGGCAACATTTCATAATTATAGGTTATAATCATTTGCCAGCTGTCAGAGATGTAGCAAAACCTAAGGTCTTCGTCTTCCTATTATGTAAAACTCATGTCCAGTTTTATTTAAGTAGAGAGCCCATACAAGCGTTTAGGCTGAGGCCCCACGTAGCTGGCCGCAGCAAAAAGAGCTGCAGGAAAAACTGCGGTGGAAACGTATCGTGGTTTTTCCTGCAGCATTTTTCACAGAAAGTCCACAGATTTTTTCTGCTTCAATTATACCTATAGGAAAACTGCTGGCGTTTCCTTAGGTATAATTGACATGCTGCAATTTCCAAAAACACAACGGTTTTGGAAATTGCAGCATTTGCACTGCTCATATTTTTCTGCAATGTGTGGATGGGATTCACTTGAATCCTATTCACTTTGCAGGGACTGTAAAATGCACTGTTGTTTGCTGTGGCATTTACGCCACTTGGGGCCCGGCCTGAAAGGGTTTTTTTCAGAACAACAAATTTGATATTGGTCTGAGTTGCCTGATATTTTGTTAGGATCAGTCTAATTCTCATTTTCCTCATCTTTTATGATTCTCCTTAAAGAGAATTTGTCACCAGAACCCAGCATATAAAACATGTGGATAGGTAAGTTAGGGTCACCTGAATGACGCTATGTTTTCTTCTTGTGATTTGCTGCCTCCGCTGCTGAGATATCACAGTTTTTGTCAACATATAGACAAACACTTCTGAACAACAAGGGCATTACAGTCTACCTCTTTGGTGCAACAACAAGACCCCTTTGTCCCGAAGAGCTTAAAAAAACAGCAATATCTTGGCAGTGGAGGTACTGAATCACAAGGAAAACACTGTTTCATTCAGGTGATCTTCACCTATCTATTTGCAGAGCTGGGTTGTTGTGCTGGCTTGGGGTGACAGACTACCTTAAACACAACCTTTCTATTCCCTATTATGGAGCTGGCAGTCATCCATCTGTTGTTGCTTACATGCTACAATCAATACCATCGGCAGAAAAATGCATGAAACATCAGTTTTTTGACAGATGAGACAGATATCAATTGCCAGTTTACATAAAACAATTTATTTTGATATTGATCTGATGAAGCAATAATTGTAACAGTACCCTTAGATATTGATGATCAATAGGTCATTAATAGGAGATCACTGAATGTCTGATACCCCAGATGGGAGCAGGAGTCACAGTACCAGAAATAACGCAGTGCATGAAGCTGGAGCAACACAGTTCTCTTTGTGGTGTAGTGGCCATGCTAGGGTGCTGCAGTCCATTAGCTATTCAACCATGACCAGATAGGACATGAAAAACCTCTTTGATCTGCTATCCATTCAATTCACATGTTATCTGAATGTCCAGCTCAGTAGTAGACAATTTTTATAAGTTTACTTTCCCACCAGAGGGCAGCAGAAAAACTAATAAACACTATTATCATTGGAGTATATGCATGTACACAATGTTTTATCTAGAAATAAATACACTGTACACTGATAGCAGCGAGCCCTGCACTTGTCAGTATTCAGACTCCAGGAGTTCCTTATGTCTTTATAGACAGGGACATCTCTCCTTGAGGAGAGCACCAGTTAAGGTGTGTAGAGTTTTGAGTTGCCTTTCGCCCTCTACTAAGCATCTACATATCACAAGGCATTATGGGAAAGGAGCTGGGAGCTCATGCGCCCTCTATTGGATGTAACAGATCCTCAGTTTGCTTTTGACTCACCGAGTCTTGAGACAGCAAAAGGGATTTTAGCCAAGCCAGTTTCACTTATCTGCATACAGCGCCGTTTCGGGATTTTTGTCCCTCATCAGTGCAGAGCAAAGTGTACTGGCTGGCTTTGTGGGAGGCAATGAGTGGGTTATGGACAGGGACATCTCTCCTTGAGGAGAGCACCAGTTAAGGTGTGTAGAGTTTTGAGTTGCCTTTCGCCCTCTACTAAGCATCTACATATCACAAGGCATTATGGGAAAGGAGCTGGGAGCTCATGCGCCCTCTATTGGATGTAACAGATCCTCAGTTTGCTTTTGACTCACCGAGTCTTGAGACAGCAAAAGGGATTTTAGCCAAGCCAGTTTCACTTATCTGCATACAGCGCCGTTTCGGGATTTTTGTCCCTCATCAGTGCAGAGCAAAGTGTACTGGCTGGCTTTGTGGGAGGCAATGAGTGGGTTATGGACAGGGACATCTCTCCTTGAGGAGAGCACCAGTTAAGGTGTGTAGAGTTTTGAGTTGCCTTTCGCCCTCTACTAAGCATCTACATATCACAAGGCATTATGGGAAAGGAGCTGGGAGCTCATGCGCCCTCTATTGGATGTAACAGATCCTCAGTTTGCTTTTGACTCACCGAGTCTTGAGACAGCAAAAGGGATTTTAGCCAAGCCAGTTTCACTTATCTGCATACAGCGCCGTTTCGGGATTTTTGTCTCTCATCAGATGCTTAGTAGAGGGCGAAAGGCAACTCAAAACTCTACACACCTTAACTGGTGCTCTCCTCAAGGAGAGATGTCCCTGTCCATAACCCACTCATTGCCTCCCACAAAGCCAGCCAGTACACTTTGCTCTGCACGGATGAGGGACAAAAATCCCGAAACGGCGCTGTATGCAGATAAGTGAAACTGGCTTGGCTAAAATCCCTTTTGCTGTCTCAAGACTCGGTGAGTCAAAAGCAAACTGAGGATCTGTTACATCCAATAGAGGGCGCATGAGCTCCCAGCTCCTTTCCCATAATGCCTTATGTCATTATATTCTGTCTTGTGCCTATTATCTGGTTGTTGGTTTTTTTCAGGATAGTGATTGAAAGCAGATTTCCAGTGACTACATACTTGCCACAATTTCAGTTTTAGTTTTCTAGAGACACGGGGAATAGGTTATTGGGGACGTAGCTTGCCATGAGCAGGGTTTAGCAAAATATATGTCTTACAGTAGGAACAGTATAGAGGGAAGGGATATTCCCACTACAGATCTCATTCCGATTGATCTGCTATTGAGTGTAATGACTAGCAATGTATATATACTTCATATGTATATATAGATATAGCTATATAGGCTGATGGTCATATACAGTATTTTGTGCACTGCCAATTTTGAGTGGGAACACCATGTAGTGTCCTAAACTTTTACATATGTTTCTATGCTGTTCACTCTATTGAACTTTATGTAACTTTAAATGGACTATACCAATAAGACTGGAGAAATGTAGATGGTACATCAGTTCAAACCTAGATTATTATAGTGAGGAGGAGGAGGGGGTTGTTCTTCTTCTCAGCTATGAAGAATAGGTATGTGCTAGTGCAGGGGTCAGCAACCTTCGGCACTCCAGCTGCTGTGAAACTACAACTCCCAACATGCTCCTTTCATTTCCATAGGAGTTCCAAGAAAAGAATATCAAGTATGCATGCTGAGAGTTGTCACACCTACGGTCACACGTGTGTTCAGTGACTGCTCGGGGATTCCGTCCCCCATTCCACTTGAAAAATGTATTTTTTCAGTTGTGTGCCTAACAGAGACTATGAAGTTACAGATTTAGACACCAAAATGAATATAAACCCCAAAGTAACTATAAACTTTAGGCCTGACTTTCCTAAATATATACAGCCCACAGAACATACCTAAGACTAGCCCCCAGATGAGAACTCTGAAAAAATATGTGCCTCAGAATATAGCCCCCCAAATAAAGCCCCCTAATTACAGACCCTGGACCGCTTGCAGTGGCTTTTGGACCAGCAGATTTCATGTAGAATAAGCACTGCCAAATGATATTCATGACATAATCTAAGGTTCTTTATTCCATAAAGTATTAGCATCTACTAATCTCTAAGAATAGATGCTGGGGTGCTGGGTCCCCCAGTGATAAGTCGAGTGGGGCACTGAAAACCCCTTAAAGCCTCCTTGTGAATAGTATGCCAGTGTGCTTGCATGACCTACACTCCATTCACGTCTATGGGGCCGTGGGCATTGGCGGAGATTACAGTAATGGCAATCCCATTAAAGTGAATGGAGTGCCAGTCACACAAGCACCCTGGCTCTCTTTTCACAAGGAGGCTTTAGGGGGACTTTCGGTGCCCCATCCTGCTGATCACTGGGGGACATAGCTTTCGGGGACTCCAGCGATCAGAGTCTTATCCCCTGTCCTGTGAGTCTTACTATGTATTTTGTGTGGACTTCTACCTGATGGTTTTGGATGGAGAAATGCTTGTTCCAAGTTCAACAACTAAATCATCTCTTTTTTATTTTATAACACAGCAGGACTCTTTTGGTATGTTTTATCTTTTTCTTCTAGCAGATTTATCTTCTGCTGTAATGGTGTAATATAATGTTCAATACAATAGTAGACTTCACTCGAGGGAGGGTCAGGACTATGGCATAGCTGTATTTGCTTTACTCTTTGGCTGCCACTCTCCAATCTGCTAATGTGCTCTCAAGTCTAGTACTGGTGAGCAGTAGCAGCTAACAATCCTTCTGGTTTTCTACAGTCCCTTGTAGTAGACAATTCCTTTTGGCTTCAGTCACCTTTCTAGGTGGTTGACACATTAAAAGTTTGATGAAGTTCAGTGAAAGAGAACTAAAGCAGATGCATCATAACTGTAGACAAGGCAAGTACTCAGGGAGCTGAGGGGTTACAAAGAGAAGTGGACCTGCAAAGTAATAGTTGCTAGTAATGACATGACATAAAAAGTTACACAAGTGTGGAACAACAGAAGATATTATTAAACAGAGTCAGAAAGTCCCTATGTGCAGAGCAGCACCCCAGCAGAAGACCTAAGTTCTGACTTTACTAACTGAACAGCCTATTAATACCAGCAGGGCAATGCTGGATGCTTTCATTTCTCTATAAACAAACACCTATGGTTTCTATATATGCAACATATAATGCATTTGCATTGCCCACATGCATTTGTCTTGAAAGATTGTGAACAATGACACTATAGCATTAAAGTGTGAATGGCAAGTGTTCGGAACAATGGAGTAGATTTTCATTGCTTCATACTGATTTAGTACCATGGACACAATGTTTAACTAACGTAGAAAAGTTCAGATTGTTACCAGTAGTCATCGTGTCTTTGGACTGCATAAACCAACTTATCTAAGAGGGAGAAAATGGTATAAGCATTTGCTGTTAACTGTGGTTTCTCTCAACTCAACAAGCAGTATAGCCTAGGAGGGGTGAACCCTTTTTGCCATGGTAAAAGAGGTTTTTTTGAATCACAATCTTGGGGTATATGTACGGGGGTTTTTTTACAGTCAAAACTGCCCCACTGCAGCTCTGGATCTTGGTCACAGTGCTGCCCTGATGTCCGAGCAGTGGTAGGTCCCAACTTCAACTGTATTGGCTTTCTAAGGGAGTTCTACACTGCGGGCCCCCCATTAAACTGTGTGGGTGACAAAGAGCATTTCACTGAGTGGAACCACTAAAGTGCATTTTACGGTGTGGGTGGCACTAATGGGGAATTTCACTGTATGGCATTATACAATATGGGGCCACTAAGGGGGGCATTACACTGTGTGGGGGACACATGCCATTATAATGTGCGGGGACCACTATTGGGGCACTTTATCATGTGGGGCCATTAAGAGAGAATAAAACTATGCAGAAATTCTCTGGCATTATGGGAGGAGGGTCACTAAGGGGACATTATTCTGCAGGGGACCACTAAAGCACTAAGGGGGTATTATACTGTGTGGGGGCCATTACAGGGAATTATACTGTGCGAGGGTGACTAAAGAAGCATTATACTCTGTGGTGGCTACTAAGGGGGTATTAAACTGTGTGTGGCCACTAAGGGCCATTATAGTTTGTGGGGCCACCAAGAGTCATTAACTGTGGCTTTCACAAGGAAGGGCACTGTTATTGTATGGGGACACAAAGGAACTGGGTGGAATAAAATTGTTGTAGCTTGAGATCATCAAAATGTCATTGTAGAGGGTGCCAAGTTATACTCCACCTATCAGCTGTTTGTAGGGGCCAGAACATTCAATTTAATGGATTTAATGATTCTATAATCCAATAAAAGTCTCTATCAACACTGCAAAAATGCAACATGTAGGATTTTTGTCTACACTGTCCATATTATTTTTTATAGCAGACAAGCTGCCTTCATGTGTAAGATGGAAGTGCTAAAGAACCTAACCTTATGTTTGAGAAATGTTTTATCTGCTTTTATAAATGTTACATTATATCAAACAACCACAAACACACACACACACACACACACACACACACACACACACACACACACACACACACACACATATATATATATATATATATATATATATATATATATATGCACCCACAAGGTGGCAAAAACTCAATAGTCCTTACAATAATTTGTGATTGTACAGCACTAGGTAGACAATTAGACAATCATGAGTGCTTCTCTCTGTATTAATATTCTATGCTGGAGAGCAGTTCATACACATGACACTAGCTGTCACTGTGGTATACATTTGGGGATTGCTGAATCTCTCTACTGGTGTTGTAAGATAAGTCTGTGTGAACCAAACTTTAACTCTCTCTATAGTTCCTTAGTATTGTTATATCTGTTTTGCTTTGATAACTGTACTTCTATGTGTTACACTTTTCCACACTTTTTACCTAATTCTATAGCACCACAAAACATTTCTGAATATATAAGTGATAACCTTCCCTTAATGTAGCCCTTTGTTTCACAACAACGAATTCACAATAAATATATAAGGCATAGAGGTATTACCATCTTGATATTTAAGGCTATATCCATAGGAAATGCCATAAATGTCTGATAGATACAAGTCACACCTCTGGAACCTGAATTATTTTTGAGAACAGGGACCCTTGGCTACAAATGAATGAGACAGGGTCACTTGTATATGAATCTCTCTATTTACTTGCATGGGTTCTGTGCAAATGAATGAAGAGACTTTCGCTTGTACAGTCTTCTCTCTTTCACTTGTGACCATGAATGGGACCCGTTCCTCCAGATCGCTGGGGCCTTTAGAGATGGGACCCATATCTATTAGGTATTTATGGCATTATGGATATCGCTAGAAATGCCTTGATGGGAATACAATTGTTAAAAAACCCAGATGACTTCCATCTGAAATATTTCTTAGATTCCCAGTCTCCTCATTTCTGTCAAATGGCCACCAGATTCGAACACTACTCTGTGCACACTGTTCTTCAGTAGTCTGGGACACTACCCCCTGTGCTCTGTCCTGATTCACCCAGACGCTGAAAAATGAAGAGAAATTGAGCTGGACTTCTGCCTCAGATTACTCTTCACTTTCCAGCCCTCCGGCTACTTGTGACGGAAAGCTGAATCAGAACATTGGCTTTATGCTGCTGTTTTCACCAGCTGATCAGTCCCAGATGAGTGCAGCTGATCAGCCTAGTGTCTAGCACCACTTTTGTTTCATGATTACGCAGGATGCTTATTTTTTCAGAGCCCTGCTTCAATCTCTGACTTTCATTGAAAAAACTTTAAAATCATCACCAAATTCCTACATGTTCTGGCAAAATCTTAATAGATATTTCTTAAAGAACTTGGTTTTAATTCAAAAGTGGCAATACTACAAGAGAGATAGATAGCTAGATAGATAGATAGATAGATAGAATAGATAGAAGAAATCCTGAAGATAGCACCCAACTACTCTTTATACTGTGCTGCTACCTTTTTATTTTTACTAGATAGATAGATAAGGAACAGGCAGCAGTCCAAATTGATGAATAAAAAGTGATGTGTTGATTTATTCCAACTACAGTTGGAATAAATCCACACATCACTTTTTATTCATCAAATTGGACTGCTGCCTGTTCCTTATCTACTTGGCTATTGAGTTACCATATACTGGGTCCATTTGGCTTTGCACCCTCCCTGGGAAGGATTCTATACATAGTGCTGCTCTTGACTTCGTTGGACTCTAGATGGAAGATAGATAGATAGATAGATTGAAGAAATCCTGAAGATTATTGTTTGTTATTGTTATTATTGTGCTGCTACCTTTTTATTTTTACGAGATAGCTAAAAAGTCAGCAAAGTGTAATGTGTGCAAACTACAAACCTCGGTTGGTGTAAAAAACTCTATACTCGGGTGAATTCTTACTCACGTGTTGACCCATAAGGTAACATTATTGGAGGATTCAGCTTCTTATAAAAACATGGAGATTTAAAGTCTTCATGGAAAAACAGATACAGGAAAAACTTCCAGAATAACAGAAATATCAGTCAATGTCTTATTAGCTTACATCATGTGAGAAGCTCATAGTTAGACTTCTTTAAGCTGGATCTCTTGCAGTTCCATCTTGGTTCTTGCTTATTCATCTGTATGTTGGCCTCTATGGGACAGTCCCGAAATCTCATCTCAGAGAAAGACAGACCCAGACATGTGTGTCTGCCAATCATTTATATTCATGAGAGGGGACGTTCACCAGCATCCTCAAACTCTCTGCAACTGTATTTGGAAAACACTAAAATAAGCATACCCTTAACACACCCATGTACTCTAAGGTAGAAGAATAGACTTAACCCTTATATGCCATGAATATTGTAATCTAATAATATTTAACAGTTGGTGGTCTACATACAGCTATCCAAAAAAAACCTGCAGCATTCCAGGATTTCATGATGCAAGCACATAAAGTGGACTCTTTAGTCAATGTCACAACAACGATGTTTCAGTCCCAAGTGACTGGACCATTCAGTCACTTGGGGGCTTTAGAAAGGTCCAACACTCCTAGGACCGAAAAGTAGTTCTTGGAATAAATTTACATCAGTTCTTTTTCACTATTTTGGAGTGCTGCCTTTTTTTGATTATTAGATACAGTAGATAGATAGATAGATAGATAGATAGATAGATAGATAGATAGATAGATAGATACTGTCCATGAGTCACCTAGGATCTGGCACAAAATCCCACGTGAATAAAAAATTAAAAGTTACAATTGATTGGAATTAATCCATTTTGAATCCACTTTTGTTTAGATAAGTATATAGATAGATAGATGGACTGTACAAATGGTAATGATAAACCATAACGTAACATTGTAACTTCTCTCAATAAAAGCCATGACATTTTATAATGATGACAACCCCCCCCCCTATCTTTCATGAAAATTAATAAGAAGCTGTCACAACCTCCTCCCTGTTAGTAATACCATTGCATAGTAATATCTATAATCCTGACCTCTAACAATACATAACACATTTCTCAAAGTGTTGCTCATCTTTCAAGGCTTACTGAAAAGTGATCCATCAAAAAAAAAGGGCCATGTAGTGGCAAGTAACTAATATTTGGTTATGTTATTTGACAATGAAATTTTACAGTTTTTTTTATAATCCTGGCACGAAGAAAGATGTAACAAAAATTGTGTCAGCAATGGTGACCAAACAAGTGTCAATTGTGCATTAAAAGAAGTGCCAGCCAGGGTGCTCCTTTATCTGTGCCATTCACATTGCTCCTGTCATCATTCCTGACACTGTCCCTTTGATATACAGAGCGGCAGTTGCAATACCTTATTAGAGGCATAAACTTGAGCCCTGACGAAAATGTGGTCCAGTTCAAACATATATTTGTTTCTTATGACTGCATTTAAAGAGTGTAAAAAACTAAAGGTTTAATGCTCACCTCACCATTCCTCTGGTGCCCATGTACTGATACTTTCCTGGTCTCCTGATGGTCTCTGTTCTTCTTGTGCAGGTTATGGCATGCTGAAATAACACGTGACATCTGCAGCCAATCACTGACTGTCCTGTGTCATTTTCACACCCCCGAGGACACGGCTGCAGCCAGTGATGCCATCTGGTCATGTCATCACCATAGCATGAAGAACAAAACTGGTGGACGGTCAAGGAATCATCAGCATCAGAGTGATGAGAAAGTTGTAAGGTGACTATTATTTCTTTAGCTATGTTACACCATTGCAAGTTATTTTCCTAAAATTTCATGTATTTGGGCAATCCCTTTCAAACCATGATTAAATGGCTATTCCCATGTTAGGCACATATGGCATATTTGTAGAGATATGCCACCAATTCTCACTTTCTTCCTGCTAGTGGAATGGGAGATGGAGATACCATTGGTGTAGGCTGTATGCATCATCCATACAGAATGCCATAAATGTATGATGGTAATAAGACTTTACCACAATCTTGCTTTTTTCTCTATTTTGGAGATGTAACACTCCTACTGTAGATGGATTGAGGGGTAATATAACATTAATGGAACAAGAGTCTGATAAGAGGAGCACAGCATTGTATTACTATTTATAATATTTTCTTTTCATATTTGTTCGCACTTTTTTCTTTCTATGTTTCCTGGCAGTTCCCTTGAGTTAGCTGAGCAGCTTGTTTGATTTTGACTTGCTGTCTTGATTTATTTAAAATACCTATATATTATGTATGTGACTAGTGCTGATCCTTCTGTATGACACAATTGCTTTGCATCTAAAATCTTCCTCTTTGTCAGCAAAACAAACTCAATTCTTTACACTGACAGTGTTGGATGAAAGTAATTTGGAGGGAAAGGATGCATGCAGATTCTCAGAATGTCTTTAATACTCAGCTCATTTATATACACAATGTAGAAAATTCCATGGAAATACTTGGTGGTCTAAAAGCAAATATTTTCTTTTGGTAACCAAAATAAGTGATTTACAGATGCATATAGGTTATACAAAGGGTTAAAGTGGCAAAAACCGCACAACCATTATTGTCTCTTTAGGCAACTCGCAGGTGGATGTAACCCCTTCCCGCTCAGCACCGTACTGTTACGTCACGCTGAGCATGTAGTTAATTTTCAGCATCGTTATAGTCCTGTTACATGGCTTGATTAGCTGCCAAAGTTGGAAAATGCCAAACAATGGCTCCCTGGATTCCTTTCCACATTACACATAGGGAGGCTATGTGCAACAGATTGCAATACAGAAGTATAGCAGTACATTGTACAGTGGATCAAGAGATCCAAGGTTCAAGGGCCAGTAAAAACAAACATATTGGACATCCCTGTGAACATATAAATTCACACTGTCCAAAAAAAAGTTATTTATCTTATAAGGTGTAAAAAAAAAAATTAATGCTGCAAATTAATGTATTTTAGTCTCCTCACTTCCCCCCAAACAAAGCAATAAAAAGTGATCAAAAACATGCACATCCCTGTACACAGAAATATAAAAAAAGTTATGGGTGTCAGAATATGGCGGCTCCAAACTTTTTTTTGCAAAGTTTTGGATTTTTTTTTAAAAAGTAAAAAAAAAATGTTAATTTGGTATCTCTGGAATTATACTGACCCATAGAATACAAGTGACATGTCATTTTAGCTGCATAATGAATGCCGTAAAAACAATCCCGTAAGAAAGTTGCTAAACACAGTTTTTCTCCAACTCCACCCCATGAATTTTTTTTACAGCTTCCCAGTACATCATACAGAATATTAAATGGTCCCATTACAAAGTACAATTTGTCCTGCAAACATTAAGCCCTCACATGGCTCAATGAACAGAAAAATAACAAAGTTAAGGGGTTTGGAAGGCGGGGAAGTCAAAAACGAAAAACTAAAAATGCCTGCGGCAAGAATAAGAGAAAAGTGACCAAATCTGAATACCTAATCTACCCTGCATCCTTAAAGGGTTAAATGAGTTGTGACATTAATACAGATGATAATAAGTAAAGTGAATATGCATTTTACATATTATTTTGTATAGTATTGTTATTAAAAAATATCCCGTGAGAAATATTGCAATTATCTGCTTGTAATACCACCCCTTGGTGTTCAGTTGTAGTGAAGCTGTTAGTTATACATGCCCAGCAGAATACAGTACAGCTTCTGCCTGCAGGTATACATTTTATTTTTCTTTGTTTTTGTGTCATGTTGAATAAAAAGAATGCTCCTTTCTAATTACTGACAGCTTCATTTAGTCTGGACGTAGACTTGGACTGAAATCTGTAGGGTATTCATTTTTATTTTTTTTTTCTTAGTTTTTTTGCCAGGTAAAATGAAAAAAAGTGTTGGCCTGAGAATTTCTAAAAACAAAAACAAAAAAAACCCCTCTCTTATTTGGGAGTTGTTATTGATAGAAATCCATTCAGTATATACCACAGCAATTCCCTTTCAATTATTGAGAAAATAAAGAAAGAACTCCAATAAAGAGAAGGATCTCCCATTTTCTTTATTTGGTCCCAAGACTGCTCTAACTGCTTCAGATGCTTCCTTGCCTTAATAAACTAAAAGATATTAGAATAATTAATTTACTCTTCTCCCAATTTATCTGGGCTGGAAAAAAGCCTGGAGAACCAATCCAGAGGATGTACACTATAATCTTTGTGACTCTGGAGGGGTTGTTTTGTTGAATATACTGTACTGTACAAAATTATAATTTCCTTGCTTGTTTGGGTATATACATGTTTGGATTATAAATAGGAATAGGTATACTAATATTGATCTGGAAGAGCTCTTAGTCTAAGGGTTAACTTTGCAGGGACTATTTCAATCTATATATAGTGATTATAAGGGAAGAATTCATTTCTCAGTTAGAGGCTTGTGTGCCACTTGGAGGGTTATTAGGAAAAAAATGGGGTTACCGATGTATATGTCAGAATTTCTATCTACTGGAAAGTGTCTAGATCTGTCAGGAAGGTTGGGTAAGAAGAAGATTTGCATAAATCAGCAGCTTTTTGACATCATTATATGAAGAATTTTCAGAATTATTTATTAAAGCTGATTTTTAAAGTTTGTGTACAAGATAAATATAGCAGTGGGAGGTTTAGCGTTTTGGAGCAATAAGCGCAACGATGGCACCTCATGGCTGGGCCTGGTGACAGACTCCCTTTAAATATGTACAGTATGTGTAAGCCAGTCAAAAAAGAAATAGGGAAATAAAACTGGGAGAGATTTTGGACAAGTAATACATTTTGTAATCCTGTGCTTTTTTTTATTCTTTCCTTTGTTTCTGTATTGAGAGCTTAAATCTGAATACCATTTTCACTTGTATAATGTGGGGAAGCTAAGGCTTCTGGTCTGGTTTTTTTTTGTATCAAAGGACAATAAAGTCCTGCACATGGGATTGATGTAGAGTGAGAAAAATACATATTCTATGAGAATTGTTATTTCATGGGGAAGTACAAGTGTCTACTAAAACAGACATGTCAGATGAGGTGACCTTTAAGTTCAGGAGTAACTTTACAAGTTATGACACTGGTAACTGTAGTGTCTCAGATTACTCAGACCTTCAGCTTAGGTCAGATATACCTCTAAGGAAAAGACAGAGAAGGACTAAGAAGGCCTTGGTGAACTAAACCATATTTTTCCTATCTTTCAGTGCATCCTTAAGGATGCACCATTTTCAATGGGAGACAGAGATTGCAACAGGACGTTGAAAAAATAAGCATTGTGCTTGATCTTGCTGCAGATGCCGCGGCTGATTCAGCTGTGGAGTCCGCAGCTTGAGACTCCCTTCTGATTAGGCCTATTCATCTGGGCCTAATCAGCAGTAGAAAGCCGTGACTGAATGCCGATGTGTAGCTGGTGGCCTTAAAATGGCGATGGAAAATGAAGAGGAATTCCTCTTCATTTTCCGCCGTGTGAATGGCCCCTTAAAGGGGTTGGCCACTTTCAGACAAATAGTGAGAGAGAAATGTTATTGTTTGCATAATAAAAAGTTGTACAATTCTTCAATATACTTTCTGTATCAAGTCCTCAAAGTTTTCTAGATCTCTGCTTGCTGTCATTCATTCTGTTAGTTCTAGTGAATAAAAATCAGTCCATGGTCATGTGATGAATACACAGGTGCACAGCTCATTATAGTCACAGTACATTAATCAGACATCTGCCTGGTAACGAGCTGTACACCTGTGTGTCCATCACATGACCATGGACTGTATATCACATGACCATGAACTGTATATCACATGACCATGGACTGTACATCACATGACCATGGACTATACATCACATGACCATGGAGTGTATATCACATGACCATGGACTGTATATCACATGACCATGGAGTGTATATCACATGACCATGGACTGTATATCACATGACCATGGACTGTACATCACATAACCATGGACTGATTTTTATCCACTGGCAGTTAGCAGAGATCTAGAAAACTGTGAAGAATTGATACAGAAAGTATATTTGAAAACTGCATAACTTTTTATTATACAAACAATAACATTTCTCTCTCAATATTGGTCTGAAAGTGGACAACCCATTTAACTATATTTTTATCCGAAATTTCACTAGGTATATGTTTTTATTAGTGAAGTGAATTTGGTATTAGGTTACGTTCTTTAGTACACTAAGACAACAGAATACAAGCTGCTATAAATAGTACCATATTATGCTGACATGTATCAGGCAACAACTTAAATTCAGCTTCCTTGTCATCAGCCTGCTCCATATTTTATTAAAGTACCTCCATATGCCTAGTTGTAACGGAAGCAATTAGATACTATTAAATTATCCAATTACTGACAATACATTCCCTTAAGTCAGATTAGAAGAAAGTTTTTGCAGTCCCCTATTTGTGGGCTTTGTTTGGCATTACCACTCAGCCCCATTCGAGTAAAAGGGAAAGAGACAATAGACAGTCAATAGACAGGGGTGGCAAGAAATAAAGTAGTAAACCCTTTTATTTGTATTCTCAAGCAGCCCCTTTAAAAATGTATGTAAAGTACCTTAACAGGAGAACTTGACTTTAATGTTTTAATATTACTATTTAGTGTTGGTTCACAATAGCATTATTTAATGTCCATTGCTATCACCCATCACAGCAGTAGACCAATGGATATTAAAGGACAGATGCAGATGAAACCCCCTTCCGTTGGGTGTCTGTCTGCTTTCACCCTTATGTAACAGGACACCGATCTAGTTAAAATGCATCTTACTGCTGCTCTCCATTTCAGGCTAGTGGTTTACAAAATGCCGAAATCATAGACAAGATGTCTGCTTCTCTGCACAGGCAGGCGCAAAGATGTTACAGCATAGCACCTCCTGTGCTGAGACGCAGACATCCTATGTGTGGTCACGGCAAATAGCCACTCAAGAGGAGGAGGTGGCAGCTGCTCCATCCCTGTCCAGAAAGGGATCACAGGCAGGTGAGTATAACTTTTATTTTTTTTCTTTTAAGCGCGCCTGTGGTCCTTATAATAGTATAATGGGGGGGAAGGGTAATTTATATAAAGGGTAATTATGGGGCATTATAGCTATAAAGGAGGGATCAATTATATAAAGTGTAATTATGGGGTATTATGTCTATAAAGGGGAAATCATTACTATAAAGGGTAATTATGGGCATTATGGCTATAAAGTGGAGGAACATTTATATAAGGGCTCATTAGGGGACATTATGAACATAAGGGATCATTTATATAAGGGGACATTGACAATACAATGGGGCATCATTTATATAAAGAGTCATTAGGAGGTTGACAGTAATTATGTTAGGGGTCATGATATAAGAGCACAATTAATTTAATTAAGGTGGCACATGGGCTTTATTAAAGGGGCTTTCCAGCTATTTTTTATTGATGATCTTTCCTCAGTAAAAATAATCAATAAGAGATCAGTGACCCCCCGTCTAATTGAAGAGGCCAATGTACAATGTAATTACAGCCTTGTCACATACCCATGTATAGGACAAAGCTGTAGTAACATTACATGACCATTATGAAATAAAAGATAGAATGTCACAGCGCTTACACAAGTTGCACGGTCCCTTCAAACAGCTGATCAGTGTGGGGCCCGGGTGTTGCAGCCCCACTCATTTTTTTTTTTATTCTTGATCTGGAAAACCCCTTTAATTAGGAAATGCACATGGTATTATTAATAAGGGGCACTATTTAATGGCTTAAACAGGGACATTATTAAATTAAAGATGCACTTGGCAGTATTATTTATTCTGGGGGGAGGTTATATCAGCAGGATGGGGACTTTGTGTAGGTGAGGACAATGTGTGACAGGTGCCTGGAAAAGTGAGGAGCCAAAGATATCTGTGTTGCAAACATTACAGAGATAAGTCACAGCTGGAAGAAGTTGTCATGGTGGTCCAGATGGAGGAGACAAGAAATGTGAACAATTACAGTCAGGGGCGTCACCTGTAAGTCACAACTTTGTTCCTGTTCTGTATTTACTTAAATGGTGTTCACAGACCATAGTGGTATCTCCTGCTATACGATCACCGTATAGTGATAGTATTGGTATACCTGAGCTGGTGGCCCACTTGGACATGTTTGCCCCCCCCCTGTACTGAACCCTTAACTATGCCTCTGTGTCCATCATATTGTTTACATTAGAGTCAATGGGAACGGACAAAGACAGAGGGGACTCCTATGATGGATGACAGCAACGGACATTAATAACAGTAGTGTGAACATAACCTTACTATTACTTAACTATTACGCTCTGTAATGCCCAAGAGAGACAGGCAGTCTGAACATGTGCCAGATTTATCACAGTGACTGATGTTAGGCGATAAATCTGCTGTATCTTTAGACTGTCTAGTTTATGATTATGCCATCTTTTAGACCCCATGTTGCGGAATACAACTAAAAAACGTTACAGAAAAAAATGCACTGCTTTTTTTTTCCGCAGTGTTTTTCATTGTGCTTTTGCTGTTTTTCTTTGCTGTTTTTCTACCTAATTAAATCTATAGGTAAATTTTGAAAATGCAGCTTTTCTGCAGAGTTTTTTTCCCCCTATAATGTTTGGAAGGGATTATCCAGAATCTCATTCACTTTGCTGGTACTGTAAACGCAGTGTTTGTTTCTGCTGTGTTTCCGCAACGTGGGGCCTTAGCCTTAGTTGGATTACTTTAAAAAAAAACTAGAAAATGGGCTAATATCAACACAATAACACAGTAGTGGAACAAGTATGGATATACTAAAAATACAAAACAAGTCCACCAAAAGATAATATAAAAATCTCAAGTTTATTAATTACAAAAATAAATACAAAAATAGCAAATGAAACTACCACATGTAAATGTGATCAGGTGGTAAAATGAGGGGGACACCGCTTAACAATGTAACAAATACAAGCACATGGTTGCAAAATGGCAATGTAAGAAAAGTCAGCCTGAAAAATAACTAGCATAGTGCATAACAGCAAAAGCAGGCTACTACAAGCAAAGCCATATGCACACTCATGAAAAATGCAAGAAAAACAGACATAATGAGAAGCAATGTACCCCTACACTTACCCACCAATTCCACATATAGATGTCTGTCTGTGGTCTCGGGGTCTTGTAAACCGCAGGCCCGTATTGGCTTGCAATTTACAAGACAGTTACGTTGTAGGATGCGTTCTAACTAGATCGATGTCTGCAGACACTGATCTAGGTAAAATGTAAAGAATGTATTAATGGTGGCCCCGGGGTGGGCCCCACAGAGTCAGTGGGCCCAGGGCAGCCGCCCCCTCTGCTCCCCGCTAGCTACGCCACTAGCGTCATATGAAAGATGAGAATCTTATCTTCATGTGGACCAGAATCTCTGTTTTACACTTTATAATGTCCAAGATATAACAGTTTGAAATGACTCTCCCTCCAGCTTCAGCTTCCCTGCTTTATCTAAGAGCATGTACTTCAGTGAGAAGAAGTGATAGAAACAAGAGAAATTATACAGAATTGAAAGTTGTCCAAAAGTTTAGGTAGGAATTAAATGCATAGACACAATCTTGTATAAAATCTAGGTCAAAATAACAGCCTTGAGAAAGCGTGCTATGTTCATTTATAATGTATGCTATTTACATCTATTGATTTAGATCAAGTAATCACGTTTTACATACTGGTGCTTGTAAGTAAGTTCTTTACTATTGCAAGATCTTTATATCACATGAAATGTAAGCTAGTTTTACAGAAGAGAATTTGGTAGAATGATAAGACTTTATTATATAAAGTCCTATAGAGAACAAATGGTAATTTGGTCAGGCTGATAAAAAATGTTCTTTTACAGGCTAACGTGGACTTGTTTAACCTTAGGGTTCTTCCACCATCATGTACTCAGCATATAATACCAAGATTTTCCAATTTTAAATATCTGGGTAAGCAATGTTGATATTCATGTACTGTACCTCAAGGATAAAGTAACATAGGCTAAATTTGTAGTTTAAGTAATTGCAGACACAACATAAGTTTCCATTATGGTTTACTTTCTTTAAACTACTTTGTTTTCCTGATTGGGTTGACCTCTGAGGCTGAGGATGTTGACCTTACGGGAACCTTGTGCCACAGAGATTCGCTTTCGGTCAGGTGACTATTTGCCTATAGGTGCCTCAGTGAGTCACTATTTATTAGGTGCACAACAAATAAATCTATTAAATAATGAAGATTTTTTTTTCAATTAGCGCAGGTGGAATAAGCATTTTGCTGTTAGAACAGCAGTTTCTGTGTTTGTAATCAAAAAATATTTAACTTTTGCCCCCAAAAAAACCCTTAATAAAAGATTTTTAACTAACAGGACTGACTCTGTAGACAGATGAAACTGATTTATTGCACAACATACTTAGAGAAAGTTAGATTAATGGCAATTAAAGGGTCAGCTGTTCCTTTTCTGTGTATTAGTGTGAGAATGCTGCTATCTGGCTCACAACGGCACAGATATTCTCCCTCATTCAATCCTATCTAAGATTTCTATCACTAATCTGCCTGTAATTGATTCAATCTGACTAAACTGTCCAATTCTTAAGATTCTATAACTTTGTTGCTTGCAGTTGTAAACTTTTCAGAATTATATGATGCAGTGAAATGAATCACAGACCCATCTATACATCTTACATTACTTTAATGCCTGGTTATCATGCTTAAAGCACCTTATATAGTGTATATGACATCGGTACTGTAGGGTGTCCACCTACCACTGACTATTGGCTGAGAAGCTGTCAGCTGATGTTAGGTGGTGCCAGAACATTATCGTGACAACATACCTGTCTCTGATGATTTTTCCTGCGCAATACATGTGGTGGCGGCCATTTTAGTTCATCCGAGACGAATCGGCATTTGTTTAGTTTAGTTAAAAACTAAAAAATGTCGACTATTTTGTCAAATCCAATGAATCGGTTTGCCCACCTCTAGCCTACATCTGCCTGATTGGGATTCTTTGTTTGCAATGAAACATACTTCTGAAAGGTAATTCTTCTACAATGTATCAAGGAGTTGCAGCCAGTTGTTAAATTACATTCCTCTAATTTTCTTCTCTACCCTGTCTTATTTCTTCACTCCTTCAGTCTTCTTTTTCTTAGACCTGCAGGGTTTCTGTAACATCAGCTCCTGATTCATGCATGGGTAAATTGAATTGTGTTCTTTTCCCCTGAAGGAAACTTCTTGCAATTCAAAGACATTTGAAAATGTGAATGTCTGTAATCCATCACACAGAATATTAATAAAATATTCCAGGGCATGCAAAAAATAACACATAAGAAAGGCACATTTGTGAAAGGTTTTGCCATGGTTTCTGGAGAGTACCTGGTGCCCACACACAGTACAAGCAGTCATTCTCTGGGCTGGGATTTTGTGAGAGTACTTTGGAATCAGTAAGAATTTATGATGCCATGCCACATTCTTAGGTAAATCAGTCACATTCAAAGTGAATCATTTAAGTGTAACTCCCATTTTCTTTTTTCCTGATATTGTGTCGGGGAATGTTTGGTGACCATTTTTGTAATATACTTTATTACCCTAAATATATTTAAATTACTTTTTTTTTTTTTTAAATAAAATAGGCTGCAACTGTCTGGATTCTCAATTCAACTGCTATACCTTTAAGGTTACCGTTTCAACCTGCAAAGCTACTGCAGTTTCAGAAGTTCCCTGGGCTTGTCCAATTAGCAGCTGAGGAGGCATATATACCCAGCTGCTAATTGGACCCAGGTTGTTTGCAAATTTAGTTTCCTAGTTTGGTTGTGAACCTGATCGTGTGTATTGGATTGTTTTTCTGACCCTTGGCTTGTTTTCGTTTTCAGTTAGTAGAGCATTTATTACCTGTATACAGTGGCATAACTAGGAATGGCTGGGCCCCAAGGCGAACATTTGACATGGGGCCACCCCACCCCGAACCGCTGCCCCCAATCGACCCCCCCGGACCACCCCCTCCAATCCCCCCCCCCCAAAAAAACGCATTCCTGCGCACACTATTATGTGCCATAGTGGCTCCTGCACACAGTATTATGCCCCATAGTGGCCCCTGCACACAGTATCATGCCCCATAGTGGTCCCTGCACACAGTATCATGCCCCATAGTGGCCCCTGCACACAGTATTATGCCCCATAGTGGCCCCTGCACACAGTATGCCCCATAGTGGCCCTCCATGCCCCATAGTGGCCCCTGCACACAGTATCATGTCCCATAGTGGCCCCTGCACACAGGATCATGTCCCATAGTGGCCCCTGCACACAGTATCATGTCCCATAGTGGTCCCTGCACACAGTATCATGTCCCATAGTGGCCCCTGCACACAGTATCATGTCCCATAGTGGCCCCTGCACACAGTATCATGCCCCATAGTGGCCCCTGCAACCACTATCATGCCCCATAGTGGCCCCTGCACACACTATTATTCCCCATAGTGGCCCTGCACACACTATTATTCCCCATAGTGGCCCCTGCACACACTATTATTCCCCATAGTGGCCCCTGCACACAGTATTTTGCCCCATAGTGGCCCCTGCACACAGTATCATGTCCCATAGTGGCCCCTGCACTGAGTATTTTGCCCCATAGTGGCCCCTGCACACACTATTATATTTCCCATTGTGGACCACCCATGAACAATTATTATACTCCGGGGTCTTTTCAGACCCCAGAGTATAATGATCGGAGACCCAGGGGAGGATAGAAACATAAAAAAACAACGTTGCTTACCTGTTCCTCGCTCCAGTGCATGCCCGTGCGCTACTTCGGCCTTCTTCAATGTTGGACCAGGCTGGCATCACGTGATCCGGCCGGCGTCGCAACGCAAAATGACGTTTGCTGACGTCGGGGACGTCACCAAACAGGCCCGAAGCCTGGAGAAGCGTAGGAGAGGTAAGTACATTGTTTTTATGTTCCCTCACCTCCCCTGGGCCTCCGATTATTAGACTCCGGGGTCTGAAAAGACCCCGGAGTATAATGATAGCAGAGATTGTGGTGTTCGGCCCACGGCCTCACATACCGATCCCCGCTCCTGCTCACAGCCGCCTCCGCAGAATCGGAAGCGCAGGTGGCCGTGAGCGGGACCCCGGGGAACGGTAAGTATATAGGGCCCGTTACCTGCTGGGGTTAGTCCAGCAGGTAACGGCCTATTTAAAAAAAAAAAAAAAAAAAGCATCGGGGGCCCTCAGGGCCCCGTAATATGCCGGGCCCTGTGGCAGCTGCTACCATTGCTACCCCAATAGTTACGCCCCTGCCTGTATAGTTACTGATGGTAATAATTCAGGCCGTCAGATTCTGCAAAGTCCAGCTGGTAAGTAGAGAAAGAGGCATGTATTTCTGTAATAAAATATTAAAAAGTTACATATCTTTGCTTCTACTATTAATTCATGGAAAGTTATTTAGAATTGGAGGTAGACTTCAAATATATTATTAAAGATAAAAAGTAAAAGAGACTTATTCAGGGAAATCTGTAAATGGTGCAAGTGTACAATTATTTTTTTTTGCTTTTCAGTAGATAATATGTGCATTGGTACATAGCATTCCATGGGCTCAGATCCCAAATATTATGATGTACCCATGTAGTTTATATAACCCATCATCCCCATTGAACACATCCCTAATACTGCTCCCAACCGTTTTTTACAACTCCGTCAACGTGAATCTTTTTGGACTTACAAACTTAATACACTCATGCCCCATGGTCTTAATGACACTGTAGAATCCAATTTTTAAAAAAACATGTACCCCTTTTTTTTTTTTTTTCTCAATGCCACCTGCACTGATTAAGCCCTTATTTAAAGCGCTAGTATCATGAGAGGGGCACACTTTGTGCCTGCTCCATGATCTAGCGTGGTAAGTCTAAACCTTCATCTCCATATCCATTTAGTTATTCATTATATGCTGTTAAGGTCACATTTATCTATTTATTTGTTTATATTTCACATCAACTCTGTCAGTAGTTGCTTCTACAAACATTATATCCACTATTTAGTCTACTTTAAGTATATTTCTCATTTAACCCTACAAACATTTACAATCAACTATTAGGACTATCATTACCTATCTATTTACCTGATGTTCCATTTATTTGCTCATGTACCCATGATTTATCCATTGAATTATTTATTTATTGCTCATTTATCTAACCATCCATGTATCTATATATATATACATTCATTACCTGCTTATTATCCAGTTTTTCATCAACTATCCTTCACTCCATTTTTTATCAACTATCCCATCCCCATCCTAATTATTCATTGTATCAATTAGATATACTCTCACACTCCACCATCTTTTACAAACAACCAGATTTATCGACTATCTATTGTATGTCACAACCATATCCCTCCCCACCTTCTTTTCATTTATTACAATTATTTCCTAGACGTATTCATATATATCCCCCTATTCTATTATTACCTACCTAATCATCTAATCTTGGTACCATATATATCCCCCATCTCCTCTTTCTCATTAACTATAACTATTTTTCATATTTATCTAACCCATATTTGTTCTTATACCAATTCATTCACTTTTCATTTTACTTATTTATACATTAACCATTTGTTGATTGCCACCATATGTGTACATTTATATGTGTGCTGGGATATGTGTGTACATACATGCATACATGTGTTTGTGTATGTCTATGTATATACATGTAGATTGTTTCTTATGTACAACAATGTTTTTATTATATCTTATATTATTTATTATACATTATACTATACCATTGTTTTATTTGATTCTTATCTAGTTGGCCTGATGAAGACGTCAGTTAAGACGTCGAAACGCGTTGCCATACTTTGTATCGCCACCTTGTGGAGTAACATTGTGATCCAATAATAAAAAAAAGTTTCATTTTAATACATGTCTGGCTGATTAAGTAGCGCTCACACATACCCTGTTTTTTTATTACTTTACTATATATAACCCATCTGTGATAACTAGTGATAGTGGACAATTCTCTGCATTCAATTTGGTGGGTCACCCCAAAAGAAAATGTTTTTTTGCCACTGCAGTCTTCTGGGCCTCAAGCACCTGAAAGGATATTGAAGCTTCTGGCTGTGCGGCCACAGTAGTTGGCCGGGTCTACTTTGGAGGTGTCCTATGCGTGAGTATAGTAAGTAGAGTACTTGAACAAGTCATATGTGAACTGCATCCCAAGGAATTAAAGTTTACTGCAAGAGCACTTTCGAAGTTACAACAAGAAGCTATGTAGTCATAGTCTAACATACCATACACTTGCTAGGTAATAGCTCAAATCTAGTTTGTGGCATTTACAGTATGTGCACACAATTGTACTTTTATTTTAGAACTAAACAATTGGAGATATTTCCTTATCTTTGTATATGTACATTTCCTATATTAATGAAATAATATAAATCATTTCAGTGACTGCTAGAATCCCTACATCCTTTTCTATTGTATTAGATTACATTACAGCTTTCAGTCACCCCAGATGCCTTAGGGGGCCCTATAAGGTGTCACTTCCCAATATGAGGAAACCAGTACTGTAAACAGTACATTATAGTTGGAGGGCCTTGTACAGATTTTGCATTGAGACCCAGGAGCTCATGTAGTATATATACTCTTCCATAGGTTTTCCTCCACACACAACCCCTCTAAGAAATCTGCCTCACTGTTTTAAGTGCACTGTGCCTGTCAGGCACCCTGGAGGAGATTTACATAAGCAGAATTTTAAAGTCAATTGCTGGAACAGCGTTCCTTATTTTGCACTAAATTGTAATTGTCACCCAATGTGTGATGACTTGAAACACCTTAAGTAAACGCTGTATTGAGATGTTACCATCTCTATCCACCCCTCTACTGGAGTGGGTTGTGACTATTTTTGCAACTTTTTTTTAAAGTTTGCATTTTTCTGCGGTACTCACCGCCTAAGGCAGGGTTCACACTACCGTTGGATTCCGTTATAAAGGTGTCAGTTGACAAAAAAAAACCGGACACCTATCATAACAGACATTAACGGACACTAACTGATGTTAATGTGTTCGTTTTCTTAACTGATCCAATTAATGGATCAGTTAAAAAAAAACAGACACATTAGCATCAGTTAGTGTCCCCTTTTTTTTTGTTTGTTTCTGCTTTCTGAGCATGCGCAGAAAAAAAACGGACATAAAATAGCGGATAGTAACTGATGGCTATCAGTTACTGTCCGTTATAAGTCCGTTGCCCATAGACTTCAATGTTAAAAAAATAACGGACACTTGCTGTCCGTCAAGAATCCGTTTTTCCAAACGGACAAAAAAATCCTGCAGGATTTTTTGTCCGCGGAAAAAAAACGGACTTCTGACGGATTGGGTGTAAACGGACACAAATGGACACTAACGGACACACTATAAAAACCAATTGAAATGAATGTAAATTTTAACGGATTTCTGACGGTTCCGCTAGAGTCCGATGCTAAAATTTTGTAATGGACTATAGCAACGGACACTACTGACAGTCACCAACGGTAGTGTGAACGCCCCCTAACTCCTTGCACTTTCCCACCTACTTTTCAGAAGTAAAGTGATCAGACAAAAACTGTAAAATGCTGTAAGATTTTTGCGCAATTAAGCTTTAAGAGTCCCAAATCCCAAAGTTCTGGGGTGCAGAGCTTGAAAATTTCTTCCATTGTCTCTGTCATTGCCCTGAGGACAATGTATTAGTGCAAAACACAAAGTACGCCCATGCAGAATGCAGCAAAACTGACTTACAAAACTCCCCCTGTGTGTATATGCTGTATTTCTATCCTCAGAAAACTAATTTCTGCAGATTATTTTTCCCACTTAGTATAGAAGACATTAGCGCCTGATTGCAATGTGCTTCGGGTAGTAAAATGACATATTCAGGAGTCATTATCTCAATGGTATGCAATTTAACTGAAGAGGTGCAATAGTGATCATTTACTGACGCTCACCAAATTTGGTAATTTTATGCTGACACGCCTAAGATTTGAATTATGATCTTAATTATCTAGAACATTTTACATCAAGAGCATTGTGTTCATTCCTCTGGTTACACCTATGTATGTGCGAATTTGCGTCTGAATAATTACAGTTCTTTCATCTTAGTGCATTGAGAATATAGGAACACATATTTTGTTCTGTACTTAGTAACTAATCTTAAGTATTTGACCCACTTAATTCATCCCCCTGTCAGAATATTCCATGGCTATTTTCCATGCAATGTACGCTAATCTATAAAGGAGCCAATGTTCTGTGAGCAAGGTTATACATACTCAGTGGCTTTTATGGGGATAAAATAAAGGCTCCTGCTCAGGTTCTTCCCATTTCTCTCGTGAGTAATATGAACCCCAGGTCAAGGTCCTATCTTAAATTTTGAGGATCCCCTTTGTCCTGTATTTACAAATGTGTGCCTCTATAAAGGATATAAAGTTATCCAGCTTTTTAAAGTTGATGTCCTGTGCATGGGATAGGACATCAATTTTAGATCAACGAAGGTCTGACTCCCAGGACCCACAAAAAACAGATGTCCCCCTTTGGCACAAGCTTCACTTGTCGTACATTTAATAGTCCTTACTATGGCTGAAATTAAATATATGGTAACTGAGCAGTGCGGCTCAGAACAAGGAAACAGCTGATCTGCGGGGGTCCCTCGAACCCCTACCAATCTAAAATGGATGTCCTGTCCTATGGATGAGATATCAATTTTAAAAAACTGGATAATCCATTTAACTCAAATTTAGTTAAGGAATCCAATTTCTGATGAACCCAATTTAATGCAATATAATGATATATTAGCAAACCCGTAACAGGTCCACAACACATCCCACTGGGTGGCCACACATAGACACATATAGCATATCATTGTGTGACACAATATTACAAATTCATGTTGTCTTAAGAAGCTGATTACCTCTTGAAACACATATCTGGACAGTGAAGAGAAAAGGTAAGAAAGGAAAAATTTATATACTGTATCTCCGTCTGTAGAATTTGTACTTGTGGTGTTTGCACATAACTAACAGAATTTAAAGAGGACTTTTCACCATCTCCACCAAGTTCAGCTCTTTAGTACTTTTAATAGGCTCCACTTCCCTGATTCTGGTGTAGCTGGAATTTTCTCTAGCCCCCAACAATCTTGAGCAATAATTGCAATTAGTTTTGGTGCCTGACATGTTATTTAGGCTCTCTGCTGTCAAGTGGGCGATCTTGGACCAGAGCAGGTAAGGGGCCATGATTCTGAGCTATATCTGCCCCTTGCTAGCTCCTACCTGAGTCTGCCCACTTGACAGTAGAAGCCTGATTAGCATATTAGCACCAAAACTAACTGCACTAGTTGCTCAGAAGTGGTTGGGGCTACAGAAAAAAATTCCAATTAATTCCAAAGGGGCAGAAGTATCTATGAGTCCATCTTCGGCTAATCCCCCCTCTCCAAGGAGAGTGAATCTCAACTAAGCACTTCTGCCACTTTGCTTCAGGGATCATGGAGGTCTTGGCATTCAGACTCGCACTGATCAACGTTCTGAAATATCACTATGACATGTCAAAAGTTTTATGAAAAGACAGTTACTCTTTAATCAAAAGTTAGGACTTTAGATGATTTTGGAAACACTGTCTGACAAACATGTTCTTGTTATCATATTATTCTTTACCTAATTTGTAGAGTGGTTCCTTTGTGAACTAATAATTTGTGGTAATTAGTTTAATAAGTCTGCTGATTCACAGAAAATTGTCCTTTGTAAGTGCCTCTTGACTGATACTTAAAGGGGCTGTAAACAGTAGAATAATAAAATGTCATGTAGGGATGCAGTAGATTCTCAGCGTTTAAGCAAGATGGAAAACGTCAGCCTTTTGTGCCCTATGAATTAATTTTTCAACAAAAAATGTGAAGTTCCCAAACCTGAATATCATTGAGCATGGATTCTCCTGAGATGCATTTCTGATGTGTGGGAGGAGCCTGATGGGATTTCAGCATCTCATGTGAGCAGTCGGGTGATTGGTAGGAAAGAGGAACGTGCTTAAGGTGCCCAAAAAAAAAAAATCATTTGTTGGGTGGAATAGAAAAAAAAAACTATTTTCTATTGTTTATTGAGTTTCATTTTAATAGCATTCAATGTGTGATAAATATTATGTTTATTTCATTCTAAGAGTCATTATATACAGTGATACCAAATGTATATGGTTTGTTTATATAGTTTTTATGCTTTACTAATTAAAAACATCGAAAAAATGTCGCCATATTCTGACACCCAAAACTTATTAAAATTTCTCTCTCTATATAGCTGTGTGCTTCAGTTGCATCTATGCAGTTAAACAGCCACAATTGATACTATCAATGATTATGGATGTTAGCGGTGGGTGTAGGAACCAGCGTCTGCTACATATAGTGCTAGCTCCGCTGCTTAGTGCCTCCTCAGTGCCTCCACCTGAATGTTGCTGACAGGTCTGCAGGATTGCAAGATGGTCTTCTTCTGCCAAGGTTTGACTCAGGAACACCCTGACTAAGCTCAGTACACACTTATAGGATAAAACATTAAATTGATGGGTTTATTTTGAGGAGGTTAAATAGTGGTGGACCACTGTGGAACACGGGTACTGTACAATTTTGTATGTCCATTATAGTATGACTAGGGATAAGAAGTAAAACTTCATGTCAGACCTGGCAGGGGTAACAGCAGTGAAAACAGAATGTGCAATGGCCGCACCTGTACAATAAACACCGTCCAAACATTCAGGCACAGTTGCTGCATGCATTGGCGCTTCTAGGAAGTTTAGTATACTTTAAATAGAAAAATCTTCTCAATATCAGGTCTCTCAATAAGAGATATAACTTGAAGCTCCTGTGTCCCAATGCAAAATTTGTACCAGGCTCCTCCACTATGTTGTATTGCTGCAACATTCAGATACATGGATACAAATGAAGTGAAAGGCGGGAACCTCATCTGAGGTGTACCGGGGTACTGTAGGCCACTCTTGGGTGAAGTGATACTGCTATTTCCTCTCCTCTAAGAGTGACTGATAGGACCTCAAGACTTTTCCTCTGTCTCTTGTCTGTGACCTCCACTGTAGGACTTTCAGCTCTCTGCAGTAGACACACAGCTTATCTCTCTCCTGACTATGATAGTCTCCTTCCTTCTACCTGCAACCCCTACTCTTCAGATCCTTTCTCAGTTCAGTCTTTCCCTTTGTGGCCCCCCCTTCCCGCTCAAGGTTGCAGAGACAAATAGCAGCAAGAAGTGCAGATCAGGAAAAAGAAGACTAGGAAAAAGTTGCCTTCTCTTTTGAGCTCCAGCATCTTCTGTACACACTGCGGCAGATTTAATTAAGACTAGACAGTCTTAATCTGCACCAGATTTCTGAGGTGTCTACTGCTGTTTGATCAGGCTGTCATATTATTAGACTGTCTCATCTATTAGTTAGCTTAGTTTTGGTGCACAGTATCACTGCTTTGGTCGACACCTACTTTCCATGAAGCCATACTCCTTTCCTATTAAGCCACCCTTTTCCAACAAGCATCAAAGTGTTTTAAAAGTGTATAAAACACCTGATAAATGTAGTGCGTGGCATGTTATATAGTTTTTTTTACGTAAATTCTGCACATTTTGCTTGATGAATCTCTTCCGATGATTTCTCTTCAGAGATAATATAAGTGTCTGTTCACATGGTGGAATCTGGCGCTGATTTTGAGGTGCATTCTGGCCTGATTGTAAACAATGGGAGGCAGAGATTGAAGTCTAAACAGTAGCAGAAACCAAAGCTCTTTGGCTTTCCACTGTGGGGAGCCGGGCAGGGTAGGGGAAGGGGTTTTGATGGAGCATGAAGATGAATATGAAATGTGCACCTCAAATTCCTCTTCATTTTCTGCTGTTTGAATGTAGCTTTAGTAGTGTTTTCTTGTCTGTCAGCAAGGCAACCTCTTTAAGCTGCTATAGTACTCCGCTACCCCTACTATAGCTGCTATACATCCTGGGCTGGAGTTTCAAACACTTTATAGTATGAACCCTAAACTTGTCATCCTGAATCCTTATGCCCTCAGTTTATAAACAGAATTCCAGAACTACAGTGAAGACTGTCATGGAGCAGTTGCAGTAGAGGATGGGTATATTTTAGCTCAGTCCTAATGCATAGTCTGGATAGAAGCCTTATTCAATATTTTGTGCGTCACACAATGTTGCATATTTGTCTCCCATTCATCCATATTCATTGAGGAGCCATTTCTACCCTCTTATGATTGAACTGTAAAAACCTTTTGTGTTTGACCTTCTTGCACACCTGAATCTATTCATGGCACAAATATCGTACGCTGGTATCTATTTCCATCACTTGATCTCAGCTGAAATAAAACAATATCCATGACATGAAGTGTCTAGAAATCACCTTGACATTATTATATGATCGTTTTACCGTGTCCCCGAGCTGTCACATGTCTGCGCCCCTGCCTAATTATATTGGTAGGTAAAATGAAAGCCCTGGATGTGTATTAAGGTTTTTTTTGCAGAATGAGTAATATGTTAAACTAGTGCCATACACTGTTCCAGCGATCAATACGGAGAGGGGGTGGCAAGGAAATAATACACTACATTAACATCCATGCTCAGAGCAGCCAGTGCACAAACTGCCATGTAACAAACAGTTAATTCCTATTACAATGATGTATACAGGACACAGACGACTTCTGCAAACCTCTGCTGCAGCTAGTCTATACAAACCAGTATTACTGCACCAGCAGATTAGTGACCATCCCCCTTCTCTCTGTATATACTGCATACATTCGACTATGTTCCCTATACCTTCATTTATTAACCATTTTACTGGATATTTGTGGCATTGTATATTTATGAAACATATAAAACTGGATTAAATTACATAGGAATATTATAAAATAATTTTTTGTTGAAATATGTCAGGGTCGAAATTTAAGATGTAGCAGTGCTGATATTGTACATCATTGTGTTCTGTAGTTGTATACAGGACTGCAGATACAATAAACCTACTGCATTATTTATCATGATGCTGAAATGTTGCAGACCAATAGTTTAATGGTGAGCTGCTGCCTCATTACATGACTATCCTCAATAGCCTGTAATATGTAAGGTATACAGTACATTGTTATTACTCCCATGTATATTTATAGCAACAACATATTCTGCAGTGCTGTGTGGATACGCACTCACACGGATGCCTGCCCCAGTGGGGCCCATAATATAAGTCTCCCATCTTGTGTATATACATTTATACTCAACATGATAGGATGGCAGGTAACCAGTATATGTTTTTGGAGTATGGGAGTATACTGAATCCAAAACGTGGGGAGAACATGCAAACTTGCATGCAGATATACACATATGTAGTGTGTTTTAAAGATCTAAATAAGTCACTTTGGAATAAACCAACTTTACATCTCCGTGAATGCAGACAACTCTGTAAATACAGAAGTTCAAAAGAACTGATATGTATTCAAATTCGAAAAAAAAAAAAATGTCCTATTGAAGGTATCTCCCCTCCTCCTCCTCCTCTGCATGCATGTTAATGGACCAGCGAGGCATCAGATTAACTCTTCCTAGTGATGGGAAGCTTGCAGCACAATTTCCTTCCATTCAGCCTTAAAGAGACAGAGATGCACATGCAGGACAGGTGCCACTAGTGTAAGTAGCAGACCACTGTTGCAGAAGAAAAGCAGCTCAGAATGGAGTAACTAGTTATCCCATTGTGCATTACCGAAACCTTTTCCGAAGACATTGCAGCAGGCGAGCTAGAAGCAGATGTCTAATTTAACTTGCTGCCCAGTCTCCATGTCCTGTGATCATACAGAAACTAAGCAGCACACATTTACTCCAGACAAACAGACAAGCACATGCGATGATCCTTAGTGCTCTCGCTTGTATTCCTGAAAATGTAGCACTTCCCTGCAGACATCTGGTGTCACTGTTGTCTCTGGCTATTCATCTGTCCTTCTCCCTCTCTCATCCTCCGCTTTCTCATTCTCTCTGTCCTCCACACCGAAAAAAGCCTGAGATCGCATGTGAGAGGCAGAGGGAGAGATACCCAGGGAAGAAGCAACACATCTCACCTCTGTTTTATTCCCTCATTGGATACCGCTCATTGGTCTGGAGCAGAAAGAAATTTCTACTTCATTATTCTGCCACCGAAGAGCTTTGAAAGAAAACACTGAGAGATATCAGTGTGTGCAGATTAAGACATCTTAATTTCTTATTCCCAGGAGGACAATCTGTGTTTCTAACCAAAAACAGAGAAAGAATGATCAAGGATGGGGTGTTTTGCTGCCATTGAAATGTCTGGTTGATATTCACCATCTACATAAAGCTTATATCACCCTCCAGGAGAAATTTACTGCAAGGATTCTTGTCCATGCAAAGGTAAGTCAGAGATTGTCCGTTTGCCCACCTTGTATAGAAAGATCAAACTTTCATGTACAGTATTCACTTTTAGCGTCACCTGAGGATTTGTCGCTTCGTAGTAGATGTTTTTGGCTGTTAGTGAGCCCCAGAGTGTAACTCCCCTGCGTCACCACGTTCAGGGCAAATATTCTACACACGGATTTCATTTCAAGTTGGGTTGAAAAAAGACATATATCCATCCAGTTCATATTTCATATTTACAAACCCCCGGTTGATATTCCTCCCGTTTGCACTCCTATGTACATAGCCCCTGTTAACTCTTTCTCTACCAAGAGTGCTCGGTGGCAACACAGGCTGTCTCTTTTCTAGGAGACGTAGCAGCTACAGTGGGCTTTCCACTGAATTGATCCACTTGACCTGCAGCAGACACATGGTTCTGTTTTCATTGATATACAGTGGTAGATAATCTTAGGATTCTGTTGCCTTTGATGTGGACAGCATACGACACAGCTGGGCTTAGACAGGCTTTGATCAGTCGTAGATATGAATCAACCAAGAAGTCTTCTACCTTTGAACAATCTGTTTACTAGCCACACTCCACAAGCACTTTGACAGGGGCTTGTATATATCAGCGAGGGTAAGGGATACCAAAAATGTAAAAATGTACCAAATATACTAGTTCATCATGACCATTACTGAATAAGTGTAACTGTAGGAACCAATACATTGTGTTTTCTGTAATGTAGCATCACCATCGGTCATATGCTTGTAATAATGCCTATTTGGTCTATGGATGGGTAAGAAATGAACACCTTTGTGATAGGATATGAAATGGTTGGTGCAGAAGAACAAGCACATCACTTTTGTCACTTTTGAACCTATATACAGTGGGTTGAAAGGAAACAAGTACTACAGGTGCAGAGGAAAGGAATCAGAGAACTAAAGGACATGGAAAGTAGCTCTGGGTCTGATCTAGGGGCAAATAATGCCTTAGGGATACATCTCCAGCTGAGACCACAGTGAAAATTATATCACTTACTTTATCCCACTAATGAGACTTTAGGGACTAGTCGTGAAGATTAGGCTGGTAATGAGTTTATGATGGGGAAATCTAAGGGTCAGCAGTACACTGCAGCTTAACTACAATTTGCACAATCTTAATAACATTGGCATGGATAGAGTTAACCACACACAACTTAACCACGGCTATAGGAATAGAACAAGTAATGTGTTTCTTATTCTAGGTTTCCATAGGCAATAAACACGTTGCGCATTTTTTACTAAATTCAAATGTTTTGCCATTTGTTGCTCATGCCGTATTACTCAAGGTCAAACAGAACACATTAGGCTTATTCTTTAGAGCTGAAAATCTCACAGTCCCTTAGAGTTGCCAGCCATAGAATAAACTTGTCTTCTAAAGGGTTAGCAGACAACATGTTGCAGTGTATAATTGCCTGTATAGATTGTTGTGACCTATTTGGTGCTGCAGTGCTTCTGAGCAATAATGTAAGTTCACGGTATAGAAAAAGGCTGAAAATTTGCCAATTTGTGGCAATTAAAAGCAACCAAGCGAGAGTCTAATGAGCACGCTGGATGTGCTTACTGGCTGCCGAAACCTTCTTGTTCACTTTGCTTCTGGCATCAACAATATAAAAATATAAAAATTATATATTACGAAAGTATTTGACGTCATAAAAAGCAAAAGGCCTTTCCAAATATAGAAATGGATTCTCTGTATAGCACATATATTGGTCTATATTAGACGCAAAGGAATAACAATAAAAGAGAAGCTTCAGACATAATACATATAGAAGAAGGAGGTCAAGTCGAATAATGATATATGGTCTAGCCACAAAGGTTTCTGAGTTAGATAAAGTTATGATGAGATCCTTGTATACATCATATGGGAAATGGATGGTGGAGTGGAGCTACAGGCTCAGATCCACTATCACACTACTATAATTTCTTTTTCTTTGGTTTCCTAGAATTCCATATAGCCTTAGTAATTAATCTTATTAAATGTGACAAGTTTGTGATGCCATATGACGAGATGTGTCCCAGGTATCTCCTCCCCTTTTTCTCTTGTGTCTGTGTAACCAACAAATGTCTGTAGAAACAGATGGTGGAAAATCATAGCAAAACAAAGAGACCCTGGACGTGCCTCTTCTGATGTCTACGTAATGAGGATTTATTGGTGATGGCCTCTACATGAACACAAATTTAGGTTTAAAAAAAGAGATCAGGAGATATTCTGATGGACAGGAGAACAAATAGGCAGATGTGTGGAGGGAAATCCTGCAGATATCTAGGGAGAAGGTTAGTGTAGATTGATGGGTCCTAGAGGTGCACACATACAGGTAAACCACAATACACTCTTCTATCCAAGTTTATAGAAAAATATACTTGAACACAAAAATACAATAATGGTAGATAGATATTATAGATAGAGTAGATAGATAGATAGATATTAAATGCATAGTATGTAGATAGATAGATAGATATGAATAGATATGAAATACATAGATAGATAGATAGATAGATAGATAGATAGATAGATAGATATGACATACATACATCAATATATATATATATATATATATGTATATATATATAGATTATATAGAACGATAAATTATAGATAGATAGATAGATAGATAGATATGAAATACATGGGTGATAAATAGATAGATAGTTAAAATATAGATAGATAGATAGATAGATAGATAGATAGATAGATAGATTATAGATATGAAATAAATAGATGATAGATAGATAGATAGATAGATAGATAGATAGATATTGTATATAGAGTAATAACTGATTATAATTATTGTAATAATACCGTTTCTGTATTTCCTATAGGTTTGGTCATTAAAATCCAATATAGTCAATATATTCCTCTCCTGACTGAGTAAATAATATAGGCCCTGCCATTCTTTATCTATTATTGACTCCAGTTTAAAAGAAATTGCTCAACCACTGCAATATAATTCACTGTCAGTCTTGGTTCTAGGGAAAGCCAATATATTTCTACATGTCAGTATATACCTTTGTGCGCACATCTGGAATATGCCTTATATTTACTGAATTGTTCATCTATTTAGATGCATTAAAACAATTGCACATTATAGGAACTGCAAACACAGAAAGAGGAATGACCACAATCTGGCAGGAACATACTTTGCAGAACATTTGACACCTTTTTGTCTCTCCAATGGGCTGTGAAGCTGTTAACATCTTATTAACACAGTGTTACACAATACACATACACATGCAATGAATGCTTTGGTAACAAGATATCATCAGTTTTCCAACACATTCTTACAAAGGTGATTTACACTTCTCATTGACTGTGGTGTCAGTTTAGGGAGTGGATGGAGGCGGTGGTCATTAAAAGATGAATAAAATTTTATCATGGTACAAAACAGGATTTTAGTGACGCACATACAGCTGCCAGTTGTAGCTTGGCTTCAGTGCCTGTGGCTAATGATCTACATCAAATGCAGGACATAGGTAGAAAGATTCATTTTAGCAGACAGAAATAGTAACACATTGCCACATCAGAAATCGTAAATGGCATCTCCATCATCATGGACCTGACATAGAATAAATTTCCTGACAGCACCTGATGGTCTAGAAAACTGGATCATCCTACAGCCATGAAAAATGTTCTCCAAAGTAATTTAATTTAGATCAGCTCAGTGATCCAGAACTGTCAGGGTCAAAAGGAGAAACCTTAGAAGTACTGAGCAAGCTGCAAGAATGACCATGAATGTGACTGCGCAAACTAGGACTGAATCAGAACCTGTCACATGGCATCTGATCAGCACGTAGCATGGTATAGAGCAGGAGGAGTCAAGCAGATTGATATGATGTATAGTTTTATGGGAAAAGATTCATTGTAATTTGTATTTCAATCATTTAAATCCCCGCTCTCTCTATGCTTAGGAGTCCAGTGGGCGGTTCTACTCAGTGATTGACAGCTATCCATATATGTTCATACAGAGATAGATGTCAGGCGTGAAGGAGGGCCACCTACTGGACTCCTGAGGAGAGATCGTGTACCTATAATATAAGCTATCCCTTTTGACACTTTGTTCTGTAATACCCATTCAATATTTTTAGTGGAAAGGTTTTCCAGAAATCTGCAATTTGGACTTAATATTCATACCAGTTTCATGTCACACTATGTATGAACTGTGAGGGTCACAAATCACCACCTGATAGCAAACAGATAACAGCAAGAATTACTGATCCCTCTGTCACGCCCCACAAATTTTCCAGAATATTTATTTCCTCAACTGTTGTAAATAACTTCTCTACGTATATTGCATTTTGTTATTCCTAGATCCTTTTGAAGATCCATGTCTTGTGTGTATAAATAGTGTGAATTTTCAGTTTCTGGTATTACACCATATCCGAAGAAGGGAGCTAGCACTCTTGAAAGCTTACTACCAAATATACCCAGTTAGCCTCTAAAAGGTATCTCCTGATTTCTTCACTCTTCCACTACTTTCTATGGCTAACACGGTACAACATTATACTGCCAGTGACCCAAAGGCATCCAAATTTTAAAAAGAGTGGTAGTGGTAGAATCTTCCATACTGAACAATTTTTGGCTGCCATTGGTATAATCAAAACCTACGCATCACCAGGATGGACTGCCCACCATGCAGGGGTAAAAAATCTGAGGGTGTGACTGTGCCCCACAGGGCCCTGTGAATCCTTCATTCCAGCAATTGGTGGGTGTCTCAGTGGTCAGACCTCAACAGATCAGCAAGTAACAGTATATCCTAGCAAGAAGCCACCATGTGCCCTTAGTGGAATACCCCTTGCAATCACAACTTCTAGGATTATTGCATTTTCCATAAATTTCATTGTATAATTACAGAATGATAAATATTAAGTAATAACTCAATATAACTAAAATTACTAATATGTAAAATGCTGCTAACAGCAGTCAAAGTTCTGTACAAGTTCCTTCAGCTACACGAAATTTTTCTGGACTCTGGGAAAAAAGCTTCCTACTTTTATGGACTGTCTAGGAATTTACAGTTGGCAACCTTGATGGAAACCTTCGTCCTTATATCTAAAATATGAAAAGCCAGGGAGACCTTCTGAATTCTAAGAGTCCACTATTGTTGCATCAAGCATCCATTTGTATCATCTGTGATGTCTTTTTTTATTTTAGCTACACCCATCCCTATGCCATTTTGAGAGTTTGCCAGAATATAATTTCTTACTTGGTTGTCCTGACAAAAGAACTGCAGGATCCTCTGTTGGGCCCATGTTCTGAATATATGAGGGTTAGGCTCAAAGAGACATTTCGTCTGGTGGGCCCAAAAATTCCCATTGCCACTTAACTACTGTACTGTTACAATGGCTAATGGAGAGTGGACCCACAAGGTCACTAATGAATTACACTAAGGCTAAAGCGAGGAGTGGACTTTAAGATGTAAGTGTGTAATCTTAACCCTTAACCCCCACAAAGAGGTACAGACAGCAAATTCAGAGGTTGTTACCCTTAGAGTAGTTCCTAAGACTATATGGAATTTATGACTAATTGAACCAAGACTGTAGGCTGAAATTCTAGCCAGCATTTAAGGGGAGTCTACCACCATCAAAATAATTTGTAAACTACTTTTTTGTGTATGGATGTGTACACTAAAAACTTACAGTGTAGTTGTATTCAAACACATAATGGGGTACATTCATTATAAATAATTCATAATAATATTTAAAGTGTACCACCAGTTATAAAGAACTTTTCATCAATGTACAGGTTAATATATGAAACTTTGCAATATATCTCATTAAATAAATATGTCTCCTTTTCCACTTTTCAGACAGAGTTACTTGCTACATATTAGTCTATGAAGAGGGGAGGGGGGATAGAAAAGAATAATAATAAAAGAATAATTGCTGCTTCTTCACTCTGCTATTCTAAACTATTTTAACACTGCTAGGTTTGTAGATAAGAGACTACTAGTGCACAGAATGAGGCAATAAACCAATTAACCAGCCATCAGGAGAATCCTACTCCACCCTTCCCTTTTCCATAGAACTGTGTGTGTGAGGCTGACTACAGAGAGGGCTATAATATCAATAAGCAGTGAGATTGAAAATAAGGAACAGGAGCAAAGCTTAAAAAGTGGAGAAGGAACCGATATCCTTAATTTAACATATATTACAAAGTTTCTTATATTCATTTATGAAAAGTTGTTTATAGCTGGAGGCACACTTTAAGATATATCATTAGGATAGGTCATCCACATCAGATTGTCAGGGATCTGACACCCAGGATGCCCCAAACAGCTGTTCTTAGCAGTATTTATGTGGAGAGCAAAGCCAAACACAGATAGCTCTGTTCTCTGTGGTGGCTGTGCTGGGTTACTGCAGCTCAGCTCCCATTCACTTGTATAGAAGCTGAGCAGCAGTAACTCATCATGGCCACTACAAAGAGAAAACAGCTTTTGGCATCTGCTTTTGGCATCTGTTCTCTGCTGACTGGTGGGGGTCCTGGGTGTCGGATCCCCACTGATCTGTTATTGATGACCTATCCTAGGTTTTGGCAGGACCAGGCAATGAGCGGTGGGGCCTTAATAACACTTTATAAACAAGTAGACATCTATGAAAAGTCAGAGATTAGTGTTTAAATTTCCACAATTTTTTATCTTTAAAATTGATATTTTTTTTTTTATATTTCTAGTTATGCTGCATCCACCCCTGGGAAAAAGGTTGCAAATTACCGCAAATATGGAGTCCACCAAATTTAATAATTTCTTTGCATCAGAAAAAGCAGTTCCCCTCTAAAATATGTTCTCTTTTAACATCACTATCTCCAGTCTGAGATTTGGGCTAGGGAGATATATAAATATAAAATCTCCCAGTGATGTTCAGTGAAATGTCATTTTTACAGTTCAGAGATGTACGTAGAATACTAAGACAGGGAAATGTGAGATGAGGGAAATTTAAGGTCCTGCCATTGACAAAAGGGAATGAGAGAGCTAAGGATCTCCAAAAATCACTTTAAAGTGAAGAGCAGGGAGTGCAAAGGAGGAGTGATGTAAGTTTTGGAAACTCATGATTATTTTATATAAATCAGTCTCTTTGCTATTTTAAATTCCAACCATGCAAATCTATAATTTAGAAGAAGTAAAGTGAACAGAAACCTTTCCCTCTGGAGCAGAGACATGTCTGAACCTTTCATATAAGGATGTCTGTGAAATTCTCTTGTAATTTAGTGTTTATCACAGTGGGTGTTGGGAACTTGGAAAAATGTTGCTAGAAAAATGATGCATTCCTGGGAGGTTTTGCTACCTATTGTCTTTTATATTATTCAGGTACTATACAATATATAACAGACATACAATTGGTAAAGGTCATATACAATAAAAAGTATAAATATTCCGCTGCTAATATGGAAAGGAGTGGGGAGTGGGAACGGATTGAAGTGCACTTTGGCATTTGTTTGGTAATCTGGGGAGATATTTTGAGCTGCACTGTGATATATGGTGTATTGCAGCACTTGTCCATAAGTCACTGTCAAGTGTTTATCCTGTTCTGAAGATGATCCAACTCATACTCAGTTTTTGTAAAATTTTGTAAAATTCGAAATTTTGAAAAATTCAGGTGGAATCTGGTTGAGCTGCAATGTGATATACAGTATGGTGTATTGGGGCACTTGTCTATAAGTCACTATCGAGTGTTTATCCTTTTCTGAAGATGAACCAACTCTGATACTCAGTTTTTGTAAAATTTTGTAAAATTCAAAATTTTGGAAAGTTCAGGTTTAATCTGGTTCGATCCAAACCTGTTTGAACATCTCTACTGCTGAGTGATTCCAATATGTAAAGACTAGACATCTGCCATACTATTACTGCGGATGTCAGGGAAGGGTTAAAAGGAGTCTGTCAACAATATCTTGTAAAGGTGATTCTATATATTTATATTTATTTTATCCAGGAAAATGCAAACAAAAAGAAGGGGAAATGTGCAAATATTTTTGCATGTTTCACGCTTTTTTAACGGCACAAAGTGGTACTAAAAAACTTTTTAAAATAGTTTTCTCTCTCTGTTTATGCTGTGGTGTCACCAGGGGCAAGGCTATAACCTGGGGCTATAACCTGGCGGCCACAATCACTTGACCACCAGGCCAGAGGGGAACCTCATCATGGCAGCTCTCGTAGCTGTATACCCAATGCTCACCTGTATACACAGCGATCAGGAAGGCAGGGGCGGTATAACCCTCTTAACTCTGCCTCCTATAGAGGAGCTCCAGCTGTAGTTACACCCGGCTCCCCAGTTCTGTACAGATACATTATTGCAGGGTTAAGAGTGGATCACGTGGACGTATAAAGCCGTTTTCAGAACAAGTTAAAGGGGTATTTGACATGAGTAACCTTTATGACATATTAATCTGTTTTGTCTGCTTGGTGAGGATCTAAGTATAGCGATCCCCACCATTCATAAGAGCAGGGATGTCTGGCTCTTGTCTCTGATAGACAATTCCTGTTCTCTATTGACATATTTGGGAAATATAAAAACAATAGACATGTGTGGCCAACTCTCTGAAGGGATTTAGGTTTGGGCAACCTCTTCGTGAGATTCCATGTCAACAAGTTAATAGGCCATAACTTATTTGTAGGAAAAAAGAACAGTATTATAAAGCAGAACTACTTCTAAATTTTGGTAAAACAAGATTTTAAGACCCTTTTTGAGATGACCAAATAAATCTATCCGGTTCATAAACTTGCCAGATCTTGTACAATGAAAACTTCCAGCCAACTTTCTGGTTTTCCCAATTTACCCATCAGGGACAAATTCCAAAAGTTCCTATGGTCTGTAATTGTTATAAAATAAAAAAAGAAGAAGCTATAGTCACCTATTTTATCCTTTCAGTGTCACCACTCCAGACATTTACATAGTTACATAGTTAGTATGGATGAACAAAGACTTATGTCCATCAGGTTCAACCAAGGGATAAGAAAGGATGAGTAAAAGAAATAAATATTCTATACTTTTACATAACATCAATGATATTTTTCTGTAAAAATGCATCTAAGCTGTTTTTGAAGCTGTCCTCTGTTGCTGCTGTGACCAGCTGCAGGGGTAGGCTATTCCACAGATTCGCAGTCCTTACAATGAATGAAGCCTTGTTGCCTCTGTAGATTAAGCGTTTTTTCGCCAGACATAGGAAATGCCCCCTTGTCTTTTGAGGGGATTTTACATGGAACAGCTTTTATCCATACATTTGTATGGACCAGTTATATATTCATACAGGTTTACCATATCTCCCCTTAAACTCCTCTTCTCAAGACTAGATAAATTTAACTCCTTTGATTTCTCTTCATAGCTCCATGCCCCATATCAGTTTTACCCAATAAACGCCAATGCGGGACAGTGTCAATGGCTATGCAAAGTCCAGGAACACTATATTTACAGCCCCCTTCCCTGGTCCAGGCTTCCACTCACCTCTTCATAAAAACAAATCAGGTCTTCTGTTGGGCTTTGTCTGCTTGCCTGCAGCGATGATGACCCCACTTACTCCACATGATCACCACAGCCAAGAAAACAAAGCCTGGTGGGAAATACCACAGCGGCAGCGCTAGGAGTAGCAGGTGATTGAACAAGTAACCAAAGCTTCTTTTCTTATTTTATCAAAATTCGTTGGGCAACTTTTTGTATAGTTTGTAAACCCTTTTGTGGATTGGGGGTACCTTTGCAAATTAATATATTACTGTATATGCATACTGCAGAACAATATACTCCAAAATTCCATTAGTCTAAGAAATCACAATAAAGAACAAGACAGGCCGCATGCACAGTATATGTGGATGCTTGGGCAGCAGTCACAATGGATCCTATAGTTACCCCACCATTGGTTTGTCAAGCATAGCGCATGCTTACCCAGATTGCCATTGTCCACCAAGCCCCTGGCACTTCTCAGGGTTAACTAATACGACATCGGCTCAAGTAATAAATAATATACAAAAAAGCTTCAAATAAATGTTGGTACCTAGAAATAGTAGTCTAATGCATTTATAGAGAAGCCTTAAATAATAAATATCGCTACATTTCTCCTTAAGATTTTTTTTTCATACAATGTGCAGTAAATGTTAATCTGAAATGTGTGAGACAGACCTTTAATCATAAAAGAAGCTGTGTGGGTCTGGATTTTGTGCCTCTTACTGTGTGCAGGCAACATGGTTATTTATTAATCACTACAACCCAATTTCATGTTGATTATTTCTTTCTGATCTTTGTTATTGCAGCATATTGGCAGTGATGGCATGTTATTTCACTGGCATTAAAAAGAGAGAACAATAAAACCTTTTATCGCTCATTTGTTTCTGATCTCAGTATCCTTAGTATACATAGAGAGGGGGACCTTAATTTGTGGCAGCGTAGAAAGTCAAGCCCATGCTGTGACCACCTGTGGCCAGATGACTGCTGTTAGTGACTGGTTGCCCGATGTTTCAACCACAGAGTTCTTGAAGCCTAGTTACTATGTCTATGCAGCTGTAACTTAATTTGTAAAATACCCTAACAGTGGCAAGAAACGTTAATATGATTTTTTCAGTGCCATTTTGACTGACTTTTGTAGTTTTAAGGGATAAGTGCTATCAATGTTTAGTTAATGGGGTTGTCCTAGAGTTACAGATGTTTGCCAGGAGGCCAGGGAAAAAAAAAAAAAAAAGCAAAAACATACTCACCTGTCCTTAGGACGCTGATTGGCCTTGGGAGGCACATGTGGCGCGGACTTCTGCCGGAACAAGCCCCAGGGGACTCCGCAGCACCAAGGACAGGTAAGTATGATTTTTTTTTTCCTACCAATTGAAGTTACCAGACAAATCATGTGATGTCTCAGGAAAAAAAAATTGAATATGCATATGGGGAAGATTTAGCAATATTGTTGAAGAGACATGTTCTGGTACTATGCAAAATACTTATTGCATAATATGATTTAGTGATAAATGTCCTCTATATAGCTGTCTATAGAATGTGGTGAAGGCTGTGAAAAGGTAGTTTCTAGGGTAGTTTCTGCTCCAGGATGCAGAGTTGCTATGGGAATTTTTAGACAATCCAGTTTTTTTCCCTAGTAGGTTATATATAATGGATAACTACCTTTTCACAACCTTCACAACATACTGTATACAGCTGTATAGCGGACATTTATCACGAAATCATATTATGCAATGACTATTTTGCACAGCACCAGAACATGTCTCTGCAACAATATCGCTAAATCTGCCCCATATACACACGTGGACAAAATTGTTGGTACCCCTTGTTTAATGGAAGAAAAACCCACAATGGTCACAGAAATAACTTGAATGTGACAAAAGTAATTTGCCAAACTACATGTTGACAAGCCACAAAGCTTCTGGGAGAATGTCCTATGGACAGATGATACAAAAAAAGATCAACATTTTTGGCAATGCACATCAGCTCTATGTTCACAGACAGAAAAATGCATAAGAAGCATATCTTGAAAAGAACACTGTCCCTACTGTGAAACATGGAGGAGGCTCTGTTATGTTCTGGGGCTGCTTTGCTGCATCTGACACAGGGTGTCTTGAATCTGTGCAGGGTACAATGAAATCTCAAGACTATCAAGGGATTCTAGAGAGAAATGTGCTGCCCAGTGTCAGAAAGCTTGGTCTCCGTCGCAGGTCATGGGTCTTGCAACAGGATAATGACCCAAAACACACAGCTAAAAACACCCAAGAATGGCTAAGAGGAAAACATTGGACTATTCTGAAGTGGCCTTCTATGAGCCCTGACCTAAATCCTATTGAGCATCTTTGGAAGGAGCTGAAACATGCCGTCTGGAAAAGGCACCCTTCAAACCCGAGACAACTGGAGCAGTTTACTCATGAGGAGTGGCCAAAATACCTGCTGAGAGGTGCAGAAGTCTCATTGACAGTTACAGGAATCGTTTGATTGCAGTGATTGCCTCAAAAGGTTGTGCAACAAAATATTAAGTTAAGGGAACCATCATTTCTGTCCAGGCCTGTTTCATGAGTTTTCTTTTTTTAAAAATTCTGTTGAAGCATGGCTGAAAAGCAATGTCTGACTTTCATTTGTTCATTTTCATAGAATTTGTATATATTATTACTTTTGTCAGATTCAAGTTATTTCTGTGACCATTGTGGGTTTTTCTTTCATTAAACAAGGGGTACCAACAATTTTGTCCAGGTGTGTACATATTACATTTTTTTTTCTAAGACAATTCAAATTTTTTTCCTAAGATCACATGATTTATCTGGTAACTTCAATTGGTAGGAAAATTCTGATATATATGGGATTTGATTCCTCCCAGGAAGGGACCTAGATGGGTCTGATAGTAATTGTTGTGTTACTGTTCTATTGGTTTACCTTATGCAAATATTCACTACAATTTTTTTTTTAAAGAAAACAATACTGCAAATTGCAAGGCAGTCACAAAAATGGAATTCTAGACGACTATGCCATCTTGCTAGCAATAAATATTCCATTTCTCTATTCTACCTGTGGACTGAAAGAAAAGCTAAAAAAATGTGGCACTTCTCTCTTGTTAACCCTCATCTGTGTCAATAATAATTAACAGGAATAAACTACCAGCTGAAAGAAAGAATAACAGAACAGGCAGAAGTCAGCAGCAATTCAGCAAGCAGAAAGTGGAACATAATTGTAGCGTGAATGGTAAATTACCCAGGGGCTGAACTGGCATCATATATTAGGGGCAAGTATATGAAAGCCCTTCTGGAGATACACTATGTTGGTCATTTTATTCTCGTTTTTTTAAAGCCCAATTGTAAAATTCTCAGGAGGATTTCAACAGTCATCCCACCCCTCATATCAGCCAAAGGGGAGAATCAGGAGGATCCCCATACACATTAAATGGTCATCTGGTTCATCTGAAATTGGCTCATTTGGCTGATTTGAAAGGAGTTATCCAGGACTATGATACTAATCTCTATGTCCTCTTCTTAGGAAGTGACATCACATTCGTTGGTCACATGACCATTCTGTAGCTCACTCCCATTCATATGAAGAAGGTTGAGCCTGTATCATAGCAATGTGACCAACGGATATGATGTCACTGGTACACCTGAAACTATTTTTATGGGTTTATTCACTAATAATCTTATATTGAGCTTTTTAATGTTACGCCCATTTTATTCAGCGACAACAACAAAGTTTGCAATGCAATTAAAAGTGGACATCCATATTTTCTGTACAGATGGTGGATGGGATAAGATCCTCTAGTAGGCCCAGAGTAACATGGTGAAGAAGTTTGACTATGTCAGCTCCATTGAAAAAACTAAGTTCCATCGCTCTATCCAAGATCCTTCTCACCAGCAATAAAACATTTATCAACTATCTTGTGAATAGGTGATAAGTGTATTACATGAAAATGAGATTTTAACCCTACTGGTATCTCCAAAAAATGCAACATTTTCTTATCTAACTGTGAATGCTTTCTCAATCCAAACTAAATAAAACAATCCAAAGACGATATAAGGACAAATAATAGGTACTGTAAGACCAGTATAAAGCTGCTATCTCTGTGCATATATTTTATTTCTCTGTAATGACTCTTTCTGCAAAATCGTTCAACCTCATTTTGTCTCCAGCATTTGCATTAGTCACTGCATGTAGGTTCCAGAGAAGCTCCCACCATACATCTTCAGTCATCTACAGCTCATTTTAGCTGCCAATTTCCACAAAAAGGATGCATTTGCTGCCCACATCATAACAATTTGTTTTGAAAATTTTGTATGCAAATAATCCAGTTTGGTCTAAAAAAAAATTGAAAACTAAGATGTGCTCTGACTAAGATAATCTCCGAATATTGTATTGTTAAATTGCTGTTGTAAAGCACTTAAAGACTATTTTTAGGACTTGCCTGTACAAGACAAGTTTAATAAAAAAAAAAGAAAATGTTAAAGATTACAAAGTATTTGGGAATGGAGTGTAAAGACTGAGGACACAATTACTGCTACTGCTTTTGGAAAAGGGTCATCTTAGGTGGGTCTCATCCTACCGGTGTCACAACTTTAAAACAGTTGATGATTTGAGGACTGTCATGATGGGAGTATGTCACCCCTGTTAGTCTGAAAGCAGGAACAAGTGTTTATTGGGCCCATGACCAATACAGGAGACCTAATTTTTTTGCTAGATTGAAGAGATGGATAACACAAATTGTAACAAAAGAGCCCAGAACAACTTCCCAAGAGATTAGAGGTGAACCCCAAGGTCAAGGTATATCATTGTCAAATCGTACCATCTGTTGCTGTCTTTGCCAAAGTGAACTTAATGGAAGATGATTGAGGAGGAAACCACTGTTGAAAGCAAATCATAAAAAAGCAAGACTGGAAATTTCCAAAATACATGTTGACAAGCCACAAAGCTTTGGGGAGAATGTCCTTTGGACAGATGACACAAAACTGGAGATTTTTGGCAAGTCATATCATCTCTATGTTCACAGATGCAAAAATGAAGAATACAAAGAAAAGTACATTATACCTACTGTGAAACATGGGGGAGGCTTGGTTATGTTTTGGGGCTGCTGTGCTGGATCTGGAACAGGCTGTCTTGAATCTCTGCAGGGTACAATGAAATCTCAAAACTATCAAGGCATTCTGGAGAGAATCTTGCTGCCAGGTGTCAGAAAATTTGGTCTCAGTTGCAGGTCATGGGTCCTACAGGAAGTGGCTGAAACATGCAGTTTGGAGAAGACAAACTTCAAACCTGAAACAGCTGGAGCAATTTGCTCTCAATCAGCGACTGGCCCAAAATACCTTTGGACAGTCGCAGATATCTCTTTGAGAGTGACAGAAATCGCTTGATTGCAGTGATTCCCTCAAATGGTTATGCAACAAAATATTAAGTTAAGGGTACCACCCTTTTTCTTCAGGCCAGTTTCATTAGTTTGTTTTATAACTCTTTCCTTACATCTGCCATAACAGTATGGAGGATGTTGGGTACTTAAATATGGCGGTCCCCCAGGAGCTGAATCGCCCCCATAGCCGCACAGTCTCCACTGTATTGTACAACAGAGAACCAGCGGCAATGCTCACAATCAGTACCTTCACTGATTGCATGTATTAAACCCCCGGTCTCCTTGATCAAAGCTGACCAAGTGCCATTTTACTGGTGGCACTGCCATTTTGGATTGGATCACCGACTGCTGGAATGAGATCCAGGGAGTGCGATCCGTTGCCATGACAGTCAGGTGCCTATTGAAGGCTCCCATGCTTGTCTGGCATAAATTTCTATTACAGGCTGATCTATGCTCTGTCTTTTTGCAGTGCATTGCAATGCATTGTATTAATGATCATTGTATTTGTATTGTATTAGTGACCATTGTATCAGTGATCAGCTTCCGGTCACTGGTCAGCTAACCAGAAACACTACTAGACAGGGCAATTATCATAAAAAAAAATGTTCCTAGGAGCACTCATTGCTGATAATAGCCTTGAATATCGGCCCATCTAATAGAGCCTTTAACCTTCTTTTTACTAACCCCAAGTGTTGCAATCTGTCTTTGTATTCAAAGCCACCCTTTCCCTTTATTACCTTGGTGGCGATTCTCTGCACCTGTTATATGTTTCCTATATATAGGTGCCCAAAATTTTGCGTATCAGTCCATATTTTGAGTTGATCACAAAATATTTAACTCAGGTTTATTGTAAATTTTAGTAAATTAGTTGATTTGCAAGGAATTGAAATTTGGTAGAAAATATGTTCATCTACAGTAAAATATAATAATAGCTTGTTAGGAAAGATTACATTCCTCAATATTATTACCATCGCAATGTAAATTTTTTCCATTATTTAATGCCAAATTTTCCGCAGCACTTTACAATCACTGTCCCATATAGAGCTCACAATCTACATTTCTTAATAGTATGTCTCCTTGCAGATGTTGTCCTTGGTTGGGTTTAAACCCAGGACTCCAGCGCTAACCACTGATCTACTGTGCTGCTCATTATTTAGCCCTTATGAATGGATTGCACCAATTGTTTTGTTCATGGTGTCCTACTATTATAAGAATATCATAATATATATTTTCTTCCAAACCACAATTTCTTACTATAACTATATGAGCATAAAGCTTTCCATACACTTCAGATGCTGGCCAAACAAGTTATATCTGCAATTCTCCCATACACAACAGCTCAGCCAAGTGATGCATGTTTCTTAAATAGGGAGAATGGAGCCACTGCCAGAAGTTTCTATCCGAGAACAACAATTGAAATACAGTTACCCTAGCCTTATGTCCCCCACATCTGTCATCGGGGGGAGAGTCAGGAGACCCCCAAACACATTAGATGGTTGGTTCCAACAATATAATTAATATATTCTGCAGCACTTTACAAATTCCATATAAATATATAACGCTTATTTTATAAATGTATGTCAGTGATATGCCACTTGAGATATATTAGGTCCATGAATCACAGTTCTTGGCCCCACATGTGAGAGCTGCACATATCATTCTACCTTATCAACTCCTTTCACTCCAGGTTGTCATAATGGATTACAGAGTCTTATATCTTATATTTTTTAATATACTGAAAGTTAGTGATGGAGAATCTATAGTTATGGCGGCTATAAAGTTTGAAATAGTTAAAAGAGTGTTTCCTGCTGTCTATTTGATGACATGAAATCACATAGACATCACTTGTCAACATGGGTGTGCATCTCATTATATAAACGGAGGCAGCTGTCGCTTGCAGAACCTTTACAGTGACTTCAATATAGTATAGCATATTGCAGCCAATGCTGTAAAAATAAAATGTCACATTTATGATTTTCCCTGTGTTATTCAGAATGAGGTTGTATACACAGCTATTTTACAGTAGCGGTATAAATTATTGATTTTTTTCATGGGGCTTGAAAATGCAAAGGAATTGGTGATGCAGTGTTTTGATGATATGCCAATGATTCATTATAAAAATTGCATCCAAAGGTTCTATAAAAGTCGGATTATCTGAATTTTACTGCAGACAGATACAGTGAAATTGACAGAACTAATTCTTTAACCTCTAAAGGACCAAGCCATTTTTTGTTTTTGAGACCCTCATCCATACCAAGATTCAATAGGGTTCCCCCATCCCGATGAAGTGGTAGGCCAGATATGTGCACTGCCTTTCCATTCATTTTCTATGAGAGCACCAGAGACAGATGTGCACAGTGACCTAAACTAGGCCTGCAGTTCCTAACTGCTGAGTTCATGTGATGCAGTTTCAGACTGTCTTATCTGTGATAGGTTTCTCCTCCTCCTTATTCTCTTACAAGCAGAGGAGATGGGTTAGCAGCGTGTGAAGTTGCCATTCGTAGAATACACTGGAGATTCTGCATACAGCACACAGATAGAAAGTACTGCATTGTAGGGATTTAGAATATCGACTTCATAACTGCTTTCCTGCTCCCTTAGATAAAGCAAAAATATATATTTTAGGAGCACTGAAGGGACATACAGAGGAAAAAGAGGACAAAGCCTGATGGGAAGAGGAGGTGTCTTTAAGGAGAAATTTAGGAGGTGTTACATACAGGAGAGAGTGAAAGCCTGTCTATCCCAAACAAATAAAACATGTGGCTTGATTATATTGTCCTTTTTCCAAGCCCCATAGACACCTGAATATTATTATTTATCTGAAATAAAAGATTCTTAGAAAATGTTCTTGCTCACGTGGAGTGAGTTGACTGCTGAAAATCCACAACATGCTCATGGATTTTAATGTGGATTTCTCCATTCACAATGGCACCTTTCCATAGCAGAATAAATTATGCTGCAGAATAAAAAATTTTTTAGCAATGTGATATTGGGGATATGAAGACCCTATTCAATTGCACTGCAGATTTTGTTGCAGAAACTGAATTTAAAATGTGCAGTAACTCTACTCAAACCATCTAGACCTTAGAATATCTTAAATTTACATAAATTCAACCTCAGATGAACACGAGAAAACATCAGATTCCATTGTTTCATTTATTATTTAACAAAAATGAAGCCAAAATAGAAAATCCATGAGTCCACCCCGTGAAAATAAAATAAACGTTCAGCACTCCTGGGATCTTCATAAAACAAAGTATTTATTAGAGCCTTGAAAAACTCAGTGTGTACACAGCTGTTCTGTTGAGTTTTGGGCAGAGACTGCCCCTAGTTATGAGACTATCAGTTATATCTATAGTTTGTAGATCCACCTTAACTTGAAGTAACCATTTTCTGTATGACTTTATCAGTCTCTCACGTCATTCTGGAGGAATTTTACCCACTCTTCTGTACAATGGTGCTAAAGTTCATTGAGGTTTGTGGGCATTCATTTATGTACAGATCTCTTAGGCTCCCACCACATTATTTCAATTGGGTCAGCGACTAGATATAGATTGCACCTTTGCAACACCTTGATTTTTTCTATTGCATTCATTCTGTTGTAGATTTGCAAATGTTCTTGGGTTCATTGTTCTGTTGCATGACACACTTTTGACCAAGTTTTAGTTTAAGCTTCTGGATTAGTCGCTTCACTTTGGGCTCTAGAATACTTTGGTAAACAGATGAGTTTTTGGTCAACTCAATGATTGCAAAGAGCCAATGTCCTGTCTTTTTCTAATTGTACTTTAATGAATTTGAACTCACCACTAACTGTGGCCTGAAGAGTCTTAAAGATAGCTCTTGGGTTTTTTGCAGCCTCTCTAAACATTGCATGGCTTGACCTTGCTGGGACATCTACTCTTGGGAAGATTGTCAACTGCCTTGAATGTTTTCCACCTGTGAATAATCTTTCTCAACGCATAATGAGTTCAGATTGTTTGGACATGGCCTTATAACTCTTTTAGATTGATATGCAGCAACAATTGCTTCTCTAAAATCTTTGCTGATGTTTTTCCTCTTTTGCATGGTGTTAACAGATGTTGGAATTCTCCAGACCAGTAAACTGCCAGAACTTTTGTTTTTATATTGGTGGTGACTTGCATTTGATTAACAGCACCTGTCTGCTACTTAACCTCTTAATTCCTATGGATGCTCTAAGGGTTTACTTAACTGTTTGCACTCTGCTCCTGCATTTTGGCCTAGTTTTTGTGAAATAAATAATGACACAGTATAATTTGTCGTGTATTTTTGATCATATTAGGTTTTATTTAACTAATTAAGACTTTTTAAGGAGAAGTTTTTTTTTTTCATTTACGTAAAACCGTAAAATTAATACTGTTGATATAGTAAACTATGTCCAGGCTATGTCCTTTATTACCACCAGCTAGAGGAGAGCTGCTTTGCTTACCGTTTTCTAGGGAGTAATGCTCTAAAGATTCCCTACCACCTGAATCTGTGCAAGAAGAATCAATACCTTCCATGAGTATGTGCAGAAATTATAGTCAAACAGAGTCTTCTATAACTGTGTAACTGGTGTATGTTGTGTTATTTTAATAAAGCACCACAAGATAACTGGAAAGTGATATACATAGTGCTTCACAAATGACAGCATATTTGCTGACATGATTGTAAGTAACACATCTGTACCAATTAATCTGCTGAGGAGTAGTATATAGTCATACATAACACATGTATGGTATCCAGTATGGTACTAGATATATATATATGACATGTGATTGTAAATAGCTACAATTAGCCTTGTTCAGGTTACCTGCACTACAAAACAATACAACAAATGAATTATTTATAGCAGAATTGTGTTTACTCACTACTACATGAAAAGAGGAGAGTGAAGTTGAGAGACAATGAGAGCTGTAGGTTTCAGCAGCAAATTAATACCTTTGTTAGACAAATGCTTTACATACAAAAGACAAATTACTATGAAATGCTATATTTATTATAATAACAATTCATAATGCAAACCTGTTCGGTGATTCCTGCTGCCTTACCCCAGAGCAGTGCATGATAGAGGGGAGCCGGCTTGTGATGTATAGGGTTATATGAGGGGCGGCGTGGTATGGGGGGGGGGGGGCCGGCCGGGGTGTAGGGGGACGCCTGTGTTGGTTTAGTAGGTGAGAAGCTGAGCTCTGTGATATATAGGGTTATATGATAGGGGAGACGGAGAGAAGCTGAGCTCTGTGATGTATGGGGTTATATGATAGAGGAGAGAAGCTGAGCTCTGTGATGTATAGGGTTATATGATAGAGGAGAGAAGCTGAGCTTTGTGATGTTGGGGTTATATGCAGAGGAGAGAAGCCGGTGTGATTATAGGGTATATGATAGAGGAGAGAAGCTGAGCTCTGTGATATATAGGTTTATATAGTAGAGAGAGAAGCTGAGCTCTGTGATATATAGGGTTATATGTGAGGTGCTGAGCTCTGTGATTATAGGGTTATATGATAGAGGAGAGAAGCCGAGCTCTGTGATGTATGGGGTTATATGATAGAGGAGAGAAGCTGAGCTTTGTGATGTATGGGGTTATATGACAGAGGAGAGAAGCTGAGCTCTGTGATATATAGAGTTATATGATAGAGGAGAGAAGCTGAGCTCTGTGATATATAGGTTTATATAGTAGACAGAGAAGCTGAGCTCTGTGATATATAGGGTTATATGATAGAGGAGAGATGCTGAGCTCTGTGATGTATAGGGTCATATGATAGAGGGAGAGAAGCTGAGCTCTGTGATATATGGGGTTATATGATAGAGGAGAGATGCTGAGCTCTGTGATGTATAGGGTTATATGATAGAGGAGAGAAGCTGAGCTTTGTGATGTATGGGGTTATATGACAGAGGAGAGAAGCCGAGCTCTGTGATATATAGGGTTATATGATAGAGGAGAGAAGCTGAGCTCTGTGATATATAGGTTTATATAGTAGAGAGAGAAGCTGAGCTCTGTGATATATAGGGTTATATGATAGAGAGATGCTGAGCTCTGTGATGTATAGGGTTATATGATAGAGGAGAGAAGCTGAGCTCTGTGGTATGGGGTTATATGATAGAGGGGAAGCTGGCTAGGTTAGGGTTATATGATAGAGGAGAGAAGCTGAGCTCTGTGATATATAGGGTTATATGATAGAGCAGAGAAGCTGAGCTCTGTGTAATGGGGTAAGGGGCTGTGCCTTGATGTATGGGGTTATATGATAGAGGAGAGAAGCTGAGCTCTGTGATATATAGGGTTGTATGATAGAAGAGAGAAGCTGAGCTCGTGTGATATATGAGGAGGGTGGCCTGTGTGGTTATATGATAGAGAGAGAAGCTGAGCTCTGTGATGTATGGGATGAGGCCCGAGTTATATGATAGAGAGAGAAGCTGAGCTCTGTGATGTATGGGGTTATATGATAGAGGAGAGAACTGAGCTCTGTGATGTTATGATAGAAGAGGAGGGGGGGGTAGAGAGGAGAAGCTCGTGATTATATAGTTATGATAGAAGAGAGAGCTGAGCTCTGTGATGTATGGGGTTATATGATAGAGGAGAGAAGCTGAGCTCTGTGATGTATGGGGTTATATGATAGAAGAGAGAAGCTGAGCTCTGTGATGTATGGGGTTATATGATAGAGGAGAGAAGCTGAGCTCTGTGATATATAGGGTTATATGATAGAAGAGAGAAGCTGAGCTCTGTGATGTATGGGGTTATATGATAGAGGAGAGAAGCTGAGCTCTGTGATGTATGGGGTTATATGATAGAGGAGAGAAGCTGAGCTCTGTGATGATATAGGGTTTATATGATAGAGGAGAGAAGCTGAGCTCTGTGATGTATGGGGTGGTATATGATAGAGGAGAGAAGCTGAGCTCTGTGATATATAGGGTTATATGATAGAAGAGAGGGCGTGATATAGGAGAGAAGCTGAGCTCTGTGATATATAGGGTTATATGATAGAGCAGAGAAGCTGAGCTCTGTGATATATAGGGTTATATGATAGAGGAGAGAAGCTGAGCTCTGTGATGTATGGGGTTATATGATAGAGGAGAGAAGCTGAGCTCTGTGATGTATGGGGTTATACGATAGAGGAGAGAATCTGAGCTCTGTGATATATAGGTTTATATGATAGAAGAGAGAAGCTGAGCTCTGTGATGTATGGGGTTATATGATAGAGGAGAGAAGCTGAGCTCTGTGATATATAGGTTTATATGTTAGAAGAGAGAAGCTGAGCTCTGTGATGTATGGGGTTATATGATAGAGGAGAGAAGCTGAGCTCTGTGATATATAGGGTTATATGATAGAAGAGAGAAGCTGAGCTCTGTGATGTATGGGGTTATATGATAGAGGAGAGAAGCTGAGCTCTTGTTTAGGGTTATATGTAGAAGAGATGTGATATATAGGGTTATATGATAGAAGAGAGAAGCTGAGCTCTGTGATATATAGGGTTATATGATAGAAGAGAGAAGCTGACTCTGTATATAGGGTTATATGATAGAAGAGGCTCTGTGTTGATGTATGGGGTTATATGATAGAGGAGAGAAGCTGAGCTCTGTGATATACAGTATAAGTTTATATAGTAGAGAGAAGTTGCACTCTGTGATACAGGATTATATGATAGAGGTTGGGAAACTGAGCTCTGTAATATATAGGTTTATATGACAGAGGTTGAAAAACTGATTTCTGTGATATACAGGTTTATATGGAAGAGAGAGAAGCTGAGCTCTGTAACATATAGATTTATATGATAGAGGGAGAGAAGCTGAGCTCTGTAATATATAGATTTATATGACAGAGGTTGAAAAGCTGAACTCTGTAATATATAGGATTATATGATAGAGGTTGAGAAGCTGAGCTCTGTAATATATATGTTAATATGATACAGGTTCAGATGATGAGCTCTGTGATATATAGGTTCATATGATAGAGAGAGAGAAGTTGATCTCTGTGATATATAGGTTCATATGATAGAGAGAGAGAAGTTGAGCTCTGTGATATATAGGTTTATATGATAGAGGAGAAAAGCTGAGCTTTTTGATGTATAGGTTTATATAATAGAGTGAAGGAAGCTGAGCTTTGTGATATATAGGTTTATATAATAAAAGGAGAGAAGCTGAGCTCTGATATATTGAGTTATATGATAGAGGGAGAGACAGTTTTTTGGTGCAAATTACAGCAGAATTTTGGTGCATTTTGCTTACTAAATCTCCTCCTGTGAGTAGTGATTGTCCCGCTCACACAGGATCTTTGACAACTGTCCCTGTATCAGGGAGATATACATTGCTCTTACAGCTTAGGCTAAGGCCCCACAATACGGAAATGCAGCTTTTTTATTGCAGATTTTGTCGCTTTTTTGTGCCAAAGCCAAGAATGGCTGCAAAAGGAGTGGGACATATATAGGAAGCTCTTATACTTCTACCTTTTGCTGAATAAACTCCTGGCTTTGGCTCAAACAACCGCAACAAAATCTGCAACAAAAAAACTGCATTTCCGCAATGTGCAGCCTTAGCCTAGAGGAGACATGTTTCATTATGCCAAAGCACTGGACAACATCAATTAAAGGAGTATTCTGGGATTGTTTTTGGTGGCCTATTGTTAGGTTACAGAGTGAAAAGTTGCTCCATCAGGATGTGCACGTCAAACAAAACATCTTACGTGTTTTGAAGCAGGTGAGATCCTTACTCATAGGTATCCAGCCCATACATTGAGCAGTTTTGCAGAGATGAAAGTAAAGATGCTGCAGAATTTTTATTTCATAGGTTAAAATATGGATGTACCTATGCTAAAGATACTTCACTTATACCAGATTGGCCAGAGTCCAACACCTGACACCCCCACCGATCAGCTCTGTTGTCTATGTAATGGCTAGGCTAGGGACTACAGATCAGCTCCCTTACATTTCTGAACATTACTCAGTTCAGCCACTACCCAGAGAACAGTGCTGTCTGCTTCCTGCTCCATTCTCTGTGCATCAGCTTCTGAGAACAGCTAATCGATGGAGTTCCTAGACACATTATATAGTGACCTATCTAGGATGTCAATATTTTTACCATGAAACTGGTATATCTAGGAATCTGAACAACTACACTTTAAGTCAATGCAGTATAGTCAAAAACTCAGAATACCATTTGTATTCATAATTGCTTTGTGTATTTTAAATATACTTCAATATGTCCTGTTAGCTAACATTTTCACTTGAATGGGTTTTTAAAGCAATGCGTGGGTGTGCGTTTACACCCTCTGTGCCGCGAAGCCGGTTTTTTTCGTTGGGCACAAAGCCCTGCATGTCCGACTTTGTTTCCGATGAAAAAAACCGGCTTTGCGTCGCAGAGGGTGTAAGTGCACACCCATGCTTTGCTTTAAAAACCCATTCAAATGAATGGGTTTTTAAGCAAAGCGTCGCAAACCTTTCCCTATCCAATCCCTAACCAGTTTTCCGACATTTAAGTCGTATTCCCCAGCGGACAGAGTGCCGCCGCAAGTGTGAACCCACCCTAACAATGTAATTTCGACACCAGGATACCAACCTGTACCCCAGGGGGTACATGCCATGTTTCTAGAGAGTACTCTTTCAGCAGTTGTAGCTCAGTGTAGACTTGACTGTGCTTTGTAGAATTGTAACTTGAGTTGGGGGTACATTGAGAAACATTGCCTCAGATCATTGTTATAAGACATTAGGGTGCAATGCTTGAAAATTTAGGGTAGACTGGAAAAGATATAAAATGTTGACTTGTTTTGTCCTTGCTGAAAACACTCCTATAGATATTTACCACTTTGAACTCCAATGCCCTAGTTTTTTCTGTTTCTTCATGTTCTATTTTGATCTGTCTTGCTGCTTAGTCTTCCTTCATTGCCGAGGTGTCATTTGGGGGGGGGGGAGTAATTTGGTAAATGTCATTAGATTTTTAATCACTGATAATTAAAAGCCTCCAACAGTTTATTTGACTTCAGAGCAAAAATACAATTGAGAGAGATTGAAGTGTTCTGTTTGACAACAGTTTGTTTGCACACTTAAATTTTTTTGGCGTAATTGCCATTTTTTTGGAGGGGGGGGGTTGAAAAAATACTGCATTCAGATCTTATAGTAATTTATAAAAATTCCTACATACATTTTGTTTTTTTTGTCTTGGCCTTTTCAACCTTTTTTTTTGTTTGTTTCTCAGGAATTTTTATTGCAGGCATTTTCATTACAGGACTAAAACCACCAGAACAAAATGCCAGTGTATTGTGTTGTATGGGAAATGCAATATATACGGATTCATATAGAGAAGTCCTTTGCCCTATTTACAGTTGATAAAGGGGTTCCCATGTGACTCTGTAGGTACAATACGCATGTTTCATTTTTGGATACTCAGCACACTGTTTAGAAGAACACCAAATAACAGTCCATTTATTTTAAGTGGGGGTGGGGCTCCTACTGGTCCCCAACTTTCCCCAAAGCTTTACTGCAGTTCAGATGACCACTTCTTAATCTTTTTTATGTATCTTTGCCCATCTTCATATCAGCGCCATCTAGATATCTATGAGGCTAAGACACCACGTAGCAGGCCACAGCAGAAAAGCAGACTTTGTGTTTCCATTATACCTATAGGGAAACCGCTGTAACGGTTTTGGAAATCGCAGCATGTCCGCTGCGCATATTTTTCCGCAATGTGTGGATGGGATTCGCAGTGACTGTAAAACACTGCATTTTTTTCCCGTGGCGTTTCCACCGTGGCAGAACTGTTGCGTTTATGCCACGTGGGGCTCCAGCCTTAAAGCGTTTTTCTGGTCTCAAATGGATTTTTCATACAGATAACCTATCTACAGGATCAGCTGTTCCGTCAGCCTCCAGGCGCTATAAGCTGATGCAGTGTATGGGGAGTGTATGCAGGCTGCTTCTATTCAAGTAATAGGAGCATTGCTGTAATTCCCTGGAACTTCCACTATGCAGTGGACAGGCTGTAGTGCCACTACTATTTCTTGAACAGGAGCAGCCTGCACACTCTCCCTGTCTGCTACAGCAATTTCCAATGCCTGGGGTCTCTGGGACAGCTGTGTGAGGTTTGGGTGTCAGACCCCCAGTGATCACATACTGATGGCTTATTCTGTGGATTAGTCATCAGTATGAGAAATCCATTTGGGACCAGAAATCCCCTTTAAGTCATATTCACTGATATTTATAACAAATATCCAACATGTTGTCAAATATTCTCGAGCTGTGTAAAATAAACCATATTTTATAATAATTATAATAATAATAATAACTTAATAATAAGTTTCACATCTATAAAATTGAAAAACACAGAGTATATTAGCTCTGATGTGATCAGATATTAGAATTGATGTGGACATCCACCAAATTTATAATGAGGTGTATGGCTCTTAATACAGTTTGCATATATTGGGCTGTCCCAAAGGCAAAGTATATAATCTATGTCTGCTATGAGTAGGCATACTTGTACATTTACAATTTGTGCCATTTTCTGACTTTTCTAATAATAAATTGGCCAGAACTCTGCTGGGCTTGCCAACACTTTGTTAATCCTGCTTACATTTCTTGCCAATTTTCAAAAGTGTGAGAGGAAAAAAAAAATCACAAATTTTAGGTAATTCTATAAGCTATAGATGCATAGAGAGTACTGAATTTTTGATCTGAGGTTGTATTTTACTACTTTTTAGACTGAGGCCTCACGTTGTGGAAACGCAGCTTTTTTCGTTGCAGATTTTTTTGCGCCAAAGTCAAGAATGGCTACAAAAGGAATGGGAAATATATAGGAAGCTCTTATACTTCTCCCTTCGGCTCAGTCCACTCCTGGCTTTGGCTCAAAAAAACTAAGCAAACTGCAACAAAAAAGCTGCACTTCTGCAAAGTGGTGCTTCAGTCTTAAAGAACTTTTAAGGACCAAATTATTTTTTATTATGTCCATATACATAAAACCACAGAATTCAAAGCGAGTATGCTGTTTTTCACATGACTGCATATAGTACAATATTGTATTGTGGATGGTATTACAGAGAATTTGCCTAAGGAGATTTCTAAAAAAGAGCAATATGCTGTATATTGGGTGTTAAGTGGACATTGCTCTCCTTTCCAAACAGAATTCCCAAGATAATGAACAACAGAAATGTCTATACATCAGTTTTCCAAACATAGTTATTAAATTAATATACTGACCTGATATTACTTGGATAAAATATGGATAAGTATGATCATCCATTCTGATTTTGGCAGAACCGACCATTCATTGAATGTGTATTTAATGTGGTATCCTGACTTTCCACAATGGCAGATATTAGGGGAAATGTTGGATTTCACATGTCCAGTTCTCTTGATTTCAAGCCAGATAAACCACCAAAAGTGTATGACTTACCTCTATAAAAACCCTCTGCCGACTGCATTCGAATCAAACTCAACACAAGCATGTAGCAAATAGTAGGTATGATAGATCCATCATCCACATTGTTTGGAAATGTGACACATAAATGACATAATGTATTTGGTTTCATACAATAGATGTTACTTCAAGCAATTTATTTTGTTCTGCTCTCATGTGCGCTCTATTCATAAATATTTATAAGGTCTTTTATATTTAGCTATCTGATTATGTTCAGTTAAGTAGCAGGGAAAGAACATGTTGAACTCAAGCCCTGTGCCAGTCTTATCAGGTGAATCTATTATTTAAGAAGTGACCAAAGGGGCAGCGCACAAAGTGCCCACAGAGCAATTCATCCTGGCTTGTCTGGCTACAATTGTATGTCTCTAATGCAGTTTTTAAGGGACCAAATAGCCATGTTTTTAGAACATTTTAAGTTATATTTTAGGTATCTGCTATTGAAATTATCTTTAAAAAAAACTCACTTTACTCTGCAGATGGCTTTAGTATTTGTCATTGCCTTCTTTATTATGGAAATCACACTGTTAGGTTACAGTTCATGTATCGACCAAGTAGGTTTGTTCCTACTGTCTTTGAATGAATATTCAAGAAAGAGTAGAAGTGCCTGCCGCCAATATAATTCAACAGGCACTAAGCTGAAATGAAAAATTATCCAACCACTAACCTAAACATTTAGTCATTTTGGAGAGAAGTGAATTTTTGGCTCCATTTTTGGAAGTCTGATATGACCATGGAATGATTTTTATCCGGTTAAAGTAAGTAGAATGAATGACTGCCGGCAGATATCTAAAGGACTGTGAGGAATTGATACAGAAAGTATATTGGTAAATTGTATAACTTTTCAAACAAAAACATTTGTTTCTCAACATGTGTATGAAACGGGAAAACCCCTATAAATTATTGTTTATAGTGCTAGCACTGGTACCTTGACTGGTACTGGAATGGATCTATCTATTATTCACAGCATTAGGTATTAGGCTACATGAACATGAACGTGTGCATGTATGGGCCCATGAAATATGAAACAAACAGTACACGGATTGGAATCTGTGTGCTGTCCATGTTTTCCACATACCCATATAACTGAATGGATGAGTCTGGACTGCAAATTGGATAGGAATATGACCTACCCTGAGCTTTGTGGGCATGGGCTGTAGTGTGTGCATAGGGCTGTAGAAATGAATAGTTTATGTTGGTTGATATTCTTTATAGATTATATATAAAAACAGATTAATACACAATCCACATTGTATAACTACCTAAACTATTTAATTACTGAAGCTTTCCAGCCAGGATATCACTAGTGTAATATTGCAGCTTCGATAATGCAATCGCTATCGCCCCATTTGTCAATTATGACACTGCATGAACAGTTCATACCAGATCCAACTTAAATATTACCTCCTGTCATCTGGGGTTGTCTAGTCAATGCTTAGATGCAAGTGAAAGAAAGCACTTATGTGCTTTATTCTAGCCAACAAAGCTTTTTGCAGAGGTGAAATCACAGCAGCAGCCTATGTCACCATTAGAGGCAACCAGACATTTATCAAATAAATGGGAAATCATTTGGTTAGGCAAAAAAAAACAAAAAAAAAAACAACAAAAAACAAAATAAAAATGCTGTACTGTAAATAATTGGGTGAGGAATTCTTCTTACGGTGCAGTTTTAATGCAGTTTACAAGCTTTTTAGACTCTTAGTAAATAAAGGCAATAAATACAGAGACCGGTAACAAAGTGAATGCACAGTCTTCATTTACATTGTCAACACAAAGGTTGAGGCCATCAATCTTATAATGTAGAACTTGTCTATCTGAAGAACTCAGTTGATATGTTGGGTACTGGTGACAGACTCCATTTTAGGGGGGGCTGGATCCTTTTTTTATAAGCTCCGAATTTGTCATAAATTGTTGAATTTTATGCCAAGGATTTCATTGCTTACCTCAGTAGTTCATTTCCCCTTTAGGCTAGATTCACACGACGGTGAATACTGCCCGTGTGATGTCTGTTTTTTTACCGGACGTCACGTGGCAGCATTAATTTCACTAATTTCAGTGAATGGGGGCTATTTACCATTATTTTGATGGTCCATTATCACAGATTGTCAATATATAGGTCATGTCCTATTTTTGGCCATTTATATGCACTGAAATATATGGGGGATCCATAAAAAGGGGTGTCCCTTGGGAATGGTTTTTTGTTTCATGGCCTTTTTGCATCTCTTTCATGTGAATGTAGCCTTAATGTCCATTTGCCATCTGTTTTTCTGTTTAGAACAAAATAAACCATAAAACACCACAAACTTGGGGTTAAACTTGCTTGTAGTTAAATGTTGTTTATGATGTGAAGATGAAAACTAGGAAGACATTTATATCTCGTGACTTGTGGCTTTCTGTAAATTAAGTGGAGAGAGCCACAACCCAACTTACATGAATTACTGAGTTTGACACGGCCAACCAATCATTGCATGCATGCATGGGCAAATAGTCCGCCAGAGCTGAAGCAGAATGCCGCTCCATTGTAGCTCACTGGGCAGGGTTTTGAGCAGAGACCCAGTTCTATGATTTCATACCCATTATAAGGCATAGACATGGTTATTTTCACGAGACAACCTCTTTAACTCATTCATTACTTTTCTGTGTAATTTTTGTCACTTCAGAAAACTTAGGATAGAGGTCTTATAATTTCCAAAAGATATATATTTTGTTTTTGGCAAATCAGAATTGTCTACGTAAAACAGTTTTGCATTATTGATAGAATATCTGCTGTTAACAAATTTCTTCAGGTACATATCAATTGTAACTAATCTCATCTGTTTTTTTTAAGGTGTTTCCTTATAGTATGGAACAGCCGGTATCAGGTCCATCCTCGCCTTCTACGGCTTGGCAACCAGCAGCACAATCTCCCAGCGCTAGGATACAAAGGGGTGACACTGGTGATCTTGGAGTTACAGAACAACATTCAACATTTTCCCAGGATGCTCCTGCTGCAGAAGAAGGGGGCTCACAAATTGATTTGGATGTGCCATACCCAGATTTGGCCCCCGTGGTATTCTTCTGCCTCAAACAGACCACAACACTGAGATACTGGTGCATCAAAGTGGTTTGTAACCCATATCCTCTTTGTGGTACTGATTTTAGGAAACATTCTGATATGATGATTTATGTAAAGTTCATGTATAGATGATATCTATTGAAAGAGCTTGGTGAGTGTGAACCAAATTCATTGCACCAAGGGGATAATTAAATAAGTGTAAATTAAGGCTATGTACACACAGAATTATTTAAATTCTTGAATTATATGTATTTTGGGCTTGGACTCCTTTTTGTATTTGGGCTTAATTAAAAATGTTTGCTTTCTGTACCTTCTACACCTGTATGTATAAGCACTAAAATATAAACCATAGAATGCCATTTATTACCTAATCTGTCAGATTGCCTGCCATGTGACCTCTTCTTCAGCTCCTCTTTGACCTCTCCTGAAAGATCTGTAAAGCTGATTTATGACCAGATCAAAGTTTAACTTTGATCAGGACATAAATCAGCCTAAAAGTTTTTTCAGAAGTGTTGAGCGGGTCTGAAGCAGGAGTTTTGAGGTTGTAATTCTGACGGATTAGGTAATAAATGGCATTCTATGGCTTGTATTTTAGTGCTTATATATACAGGTATAGAAGTCAATGTTAAATTGTCAAATTACAAAATAATTTTTAGTCCAAAATAGATACAAAGCAAAAACAAAAAAAATAAATGAGATGCTAAACTGTACATAGCCTTTAAGTAATATTTGTATATTTGGGATCTGATATGATCTGAAAATCTCTTGCTTTTGCCCATTACAATTTTCCACTCGGTATTTACTCTCAATGATGATAAAAGCATTTTCAACATTGTACAGGTAAGGATTAGTCTAAGTTTTAAGATGCCAAGGGGCATTTTTTATATTTCGGAAATATTAGTCAACAATAAACTGAATTGTTGAAACCATTATCAGGAAGTTTCCGCATGTCAAATGAGATACAAATCAGGCCTTGTCTGGAACACTGAGTGTAGTTTTGGGCACCAGTGTATAAGAAAGACATAGGGGTCGTGGATTTTATCTTTATCTTTAGATTGTTAGTTGACTGTAAACTGAACTGTAACAACCAGTGTCAGGAGGCTGCTATCGAGGCAAATTAGATCATGGGGTGCATCAAAAGTAGTCATAGATGCATATGATGAATACATACAGTAGTTCTGCGCTTTACAAATAACAAGTGAGCTTGCACATGGAATATTGTGTACAGTTATTTGCACCAGGGTACATGAAAGACTTTGAATCCAACCAAAGTAATAATAGGAATGAGTGGACTGCGATACCCAGAGAGAGAATCCATATTATTTTGTTTTGAAAAAACTCTGTATAAAGATGACCTACTAACTATAGCATACATTATTATAGCAAAGATTAATACACAGATCTGTCTAATGATCCATATACACTCATGACTGTTACTAGAACAAGGGGTCATCCTTTATATCTAGAAGAAAGAAGGTCTTTACATCAACAAAAAAAGGATTCCTTACTTTCTTCTCAAGGTAGTAAGCCTATAAAACACTCTGCCATGAGGATTCACTAAATGAGTTCCAATGGGACCTGAATGTATTTCTTGAGTATAACAATACTACAAATCCTATGTACAAAATTACTGGAGATTGGTTGTTGATCCAGGGATTTATTCTAATGCTACGTTCACATTTTTGCTTTCCTATCTGTTCTTCTGGTCCAGGAACAGAAGAACAGAGAAATGTACTGTAATGGATTGGGGAAATGACAGACACAAATGGATTCCGAGGAACCCACTTGACTATAATGTGGTCTGTCGGTTCTCCCTTTTTTTTAGAGAAATCTCTGCGTGAAATTGTTGGCCTTGATTGATGATTTCTGATGCATGTTTGCCGGATGGACACCCAGTGTAGATGTGAACATAACCATATTAAGAGTCAGAAGTTAATTCTTTCTTGTTCATACATTAGAATGGGAGTTTAGTTGTAATATTGGGGCTTGGCTACTACACAGTGTATGGAGCTATCTACTTCTGGCTCTATATATTGTGCTAAAAACATTTTCTCAGTGAGAAAATGACCTATCTTAATGACCTATCTTAAGGATAGGTCATTAGTTGTCCGTCTCGGTTTATATGATCTATTTAAAGATTTAAGAACCCTTGCCCTATTGGCCCAAGGCAAGCAAAGCATAGGCAGGTAGATAGAATGCAGATGACACAGGAACTTAATAATACAAAGCTATACCTAAACACCATTTTTATGAAATCATAGCACAAAACAACTGTAAGTAAATCAATAAATCTCTCCATAGAATTTTTTGAAAAAAACCCTGACAATTGTTAAAAGTATCAGAGATTTGAGTTAGCGGGGGCCTTCACTTTACGGTTGTTCTGTTTGTTATGGAGTTAATAGCTTTTATAATAGATAACCATTGATAAGTACATTGGGACCAGTATCCTATAACTGGAAAAGTAATCTGTTCAAATAGCTTGTTCAAATAGCTTTTGCATTGATTGATTTTTCTATAGATTTTAGGCTTTGCGACCATTAATGATTGCTGTAGCAGTAGGAAAGTCTCTTTTGTAAGTGTTTTGTTGTGAACGCCTGTAAGCTATAATTGCATTAGATATTTTCTTCTTAATACAGTTATGTTGTTTGTGTGTACTTGAAAGATGACTACAAAGCCTCTAATATTTAATAATGTAACGTTTATTTGCTATTAATTCAGTCTTGACTCAGTAGTGCACTGTTTATTTGCATCTTCTGCCTTATAAGTTGTGGTGCTTCATGTGAATCTGGCGGAGGTTACTTCTGTCAATAATATTCAAGCCTCCAGGAGTAATTTGCTGTTGCAGACTAAGATTGACAAGACTGTGACACACATTGCCAAGTATACAGGGCTCTGATGGTGAGTCCACAAGCGCTGGTATACTTCAGCAGACCAATTTTCATTCTTGAAGTCAAAGTGAATTTCTTCTGCCTTCTGGGATCTTCAATTATGTTGAAAAATTTTCCATTGCATATAATAATTGCTAGACTCTAGGTTATTACTTAAATGGGTTACCTTATAGACCTGCGGATTGCTGTTGTGTGAACATATAGCTCCAGCTCAGAGCTCCAAGAGGACCTTAGTCTAAGGCAGTGATTCCCAAAGTGGTCCAGGTGGACCCCCAGGGGTGCACGGGAGACTCGACGGGGGTCTATGTTAGATCTAATCTTCACATTTTTTGACGAGTTTTTTGGAATATGGTAGAAATGTAGCAGCAGGGGGTCCACCGAAACCAGTAAAATTTTGAAAGTGGTCTACGAGAAAAAAAAGTTTGGGAACCTCTGGTCTAAGGCAAAGGCCAGGCACAAGGGTCTGCATGAAACAGTCCGAAAAAAGGGCTAATGCTAACACTGTGTGTTGGCACAGTTTTAGGCTTCATGCACATGACTGAGTGTACATTTTTTTTAACGGACACCACTCAGAAGTGTTTGCTGTGTTACATTAACTTTAATGGGAGCATTGGATCTGTGAAAAAGGGTCATTCTATATAAATATTGGAATGCAACATCGGAAGACACTTGGATTGAATGTTTAGTCATGTGCATGAAGCCGTAGGGATTTGCATATTAGGTGCAGGTTATATTTTCATGTAGATATACACTGAATTCCGACTATACATTTTACTGGTGAGTCCTAGGCAACCCAGTCTGTCACTGCTTTTATGTAATCCTTGTTCATTGCTACAGTGCAACTTCTATACGAATGCTTAGTCTTCTATTGATATTAGATTCAATGGATCCCAAAGCAGACATCTTAGTATGTGTCAAAATACTTGCTAGTGCTCTCCATGTACTGTACATTGCTACATCCCACATCTAGCAGTCATCTTGTAAAAGCTGCTTTGAATTGTAAGCTTTTTTTCTTTATTTGGCTATAAAGTTGGTTCTTAATTCTCAAGTATAGTATGTGCCTTGGAAGTATCTGCAGTGCAAGGAATCTTTAGCTTTAGAAGTCAACAGGTCTTGAAAAAGAGAAGTAAATGTGATATACTTCTCTAATTCTTCTTTTTAACTAATTAATAATGACTTCATTCCCGGTTGCTCAATATGTTCTACAAAACCATTCAACATATATTTTTACAGTGATGCTTATGCGATAGTTAATATGGTGTTAATGAAATGATAGTAGTTTTTATCTATAACATATGGTATAACGGGTCGCAAAGATGACATTTTATTTATAAGTTTTACATATTGGAAACAAGTCAAGGATTACATAGGAGAAGTACAAGTTTGAGATGGTGTATGTAGAAATTCACTTATAACCTTTTCGTCAAGACATATAGTACCGCATAGAACCATACAAGGACACATGAAGTGCCTGAAGCTCTATAGTATGTAGTGTGAAGGAGTCCAAATGTCTCCATACAGCTTCACACACACTGATCTTTCATGTGAATGAAGCCTTAAATGTCGTCCTGTATGGATCCATATAACAGAATCACATCCTACTGTAGATAAGATACTCAATTTGGTTGGATGAACATCAGCTATACGTTTTTTTGTGATAAAGCTAGAATGACTGGATACAACCATCATTACAGTCACTATTTTGTCACCTGCTCTAGTCTCAAGAAATGAGGATTATATGATGACATCATATATGATGTCATCACATTGGGTATATCTGGAACAGCTAAAGTGTTACTTTCATGACACCAAACAGCCCTTTGCTTTGCTTTTATAGAAAGACCTTTGTTCTCTCTGATTCAAAAGGATGCTTCGCCTTTTCTCTGATTTTTATGATCAAAAGAGTGTCATCAAAGACTGCAACGTTTACACCTCCTGCTCTGGCGTTGAGTCTATATACTCCATCTCCCCCAGGAAGAGACGATGACATTTATATCTCTTCATCTTTTATTTCCCTTTGGGATTATGCAAATAGTCAGGGAGAGGTTTTTAATGCATATCCCAATCCGTTTTTAAGGTGCAGATTGTCTGGACTATGCTACTTATTGATAAATGGTGAATAAAGTGAGCACTCACTGAGGTGTCAACTTCTTGCACAGAAGATTTTAGTGCTATTCTGTGTTTGGATAACCTTATAAGTAAAATATCAAGGACTGTTATTGGAAAAAATTGCTGAAGCTCAAATTGGTCAACGCTTTTAACACGTATATTTGAGCATAATTTTATAATACTTGTATACAGATATAGTCAATGTTAAATTAACACTGTATTAAATACATACTGTATAAATTAAATTAAACTTAACACTACAAAAAAGTGATAAGTGTCAAGTTAATATTTGTGACATCTGTATATAGAATTAAAGTATATTAATCTAAGAATACAGTAACTAGAAAACCGCTGTTCTAGGTGTAATAAAGCCAGAGATAGAGCTATTTGGAGTGACTTACCCTACAGCCTCCTCCTGCATGCAACATACAGTATGTCAGGCAGGGTTCACACTACCATTGATATCCGTTCTGATAGTGTCCGTTAAAAAAAAACAAAACAAAAAAAACGGACACCTATCATGACAGACATTAACGGACACTAACTGATGTTAATGTGTCCGTTTTTTTAACTGATCCAATTAATGGATTAGTTAAAAAAAACAGACACATTAACATCAGTTAGCATCAGTTAGTGTCCGTTTTTTAACACTGTCCCTTTTTTTTTTCTGCTTTCTGAGCATGCGCAGAAAAAAACGGACAGAAAATAACAGACAATAACTGATGGATACCCATAGACTTCAATGTTAAAAAAATAACGGACACTTGCTGTCCGTCAAGAATCCGTTATTTCAAACTGACAAAAAAGTCCTGCATGTAGGATTTTTTGTCCGCAAAAAAAAACGGACTTCTGACGGATTGGGTGTAAACGGACACAAACAAACACTAACGGACACAATATAAAAACCCATTGAAATGATTGGAAATTTTAACGGATTTCTGACGGTTCAGCTAGTGTCCGATGCTAAAATCTTGTAACGGACAATAGCAATGGACATTACTGACGGTCACCAACGGTAGTGTGAACGCCCCCTCAGTGATATATATCCTCAGGTTTACAGATTTACTGGAGTTTCATGGAAGCAAAAGTAGAGCTGGAGTTGTGCTCCATTTAACATCAGGTTACCAGTTTAGTAGCACAAATGATCACTGAAATTTTTGGCCGAAACAGGGGATATGAAGACTGGCATTGAATACTCCAGTCTTCCTCAATATCCCCCATAGTGATGAAACCTACCCCACATACTGCTAGAAGGAGAGAAATGGGACCATAAAGAAGGACCAGAAAGTGGATTTCAGCATAGGATTTAACAGAAAGGAACCAAAAATTAACAAAGATGTCAGAACATCAAAATTGACATGACAATTTGCAACTTGTAACAATTTGCAATTGTTGAGAACTGGTGTTCATCTATAACATGCAGAATAACCTGAGTGCAACTACTCATCTGGCCACCTTGTCAACCCTTTCCTGTTATTATGTCATTCATACTTGGAAGGTCTTGAGGCTTTCCTGATTATAGAGCATCAGTTACTTAAAGGAAGTCACCAGACTCCAAAATATCAACTCAGCCCCGCAGATAGATATGCACCATTTATCAGTATATATCAGAGTCCAGGAAATCTGCACCATAAAAATGGATTAGGGTCACTCGAATCAAACAATGTTTTCATTTTGTGAATCAGTGCCGCTTTTCTTAATATGCAAATTAGCTCTTTGGAGCAATGAGGGCAACGGGTTGGGTTTATATGCTGGGTTCTGGTGACAGACTCCTTTTAACAAGATATATTTACATAGGTGTAATGTATTATCATATTTGTAATAGAAAACCAAATTTTTTGCTTGTTTTTGAAAATGCATTTAAATCTAATCATCAAGTCTATAAAGAGGTCACTTGTCCATATAGATTATATTATGGCCTTACACATTAGTCGCATATGATTTATCAGTTTATTGAATGTATTGTCTCCTCGCTCAGGGGTATCATATGTGATTTTCAGATTTTCGATGTCAAATGAAGAACATGCAGGTAGCAGACAAAATGGCCAAGCATTGTTATGTTTGGAGGGCTTGGTCAGTGTATCTCCAAAAATATAGGTCCTTTGTGGTATTCCCAGTATGCAGTGGTTACTACCATCATAGTCCAAGGGTTGGACAACTGGCATACTGGAAACAGGGTTATAGGCACCCAAGAGTCATTGAGGGAACATTAGCTCATCTGATACCACAGAAAAACTTCTGTACCACAAAAAATATATGTAATACTGACTATAAAATGCAATGCATATGAACAAAAGAAAAGTCTAAATCACATCTATATTTGGTGTGACTGCTATTTGCATTCAAAACAGCATCAATTCTTCTCAGTACACTTGCACACAATCTTTGAAGGAACTCAGCAGGATGTTGTTCCAAACATCTTGGAGAACTAAGCACAGATCTTCTGTGGATGTAGGCTTGCTCCAATCCTTCTGTCTATCCATGTAATCCCAGACAGACTGGATGATGTTGAGATCAGGGCTATATCTGTGGGGGCCATATCATCTCCTCCAGGACTCCTCCTCCAAAAGGTGACCAAACCAAATATAGATGGGATTTAGATTTCTCTTTTCCCATAAATTTCATTTTCTTAAATGACAGTAAGTACTATTAACCTCTCTATTTTTGGAAGCAGTCTTATTTTGCAGCATTTTCTCCACACCTGCCTTAAACTTTTGCACAGTTCTGCATCTATCTATCTATCTATCTATCTATAGCTGTAATAATTGGCCAGGCAGTCATGTTCACATAGTCTGACATAGTGCTGACTCTTTTGTTAGAACTGAAAGTTCAGAATGGATCCAGCTCCTGTTCGCAACTCTCCTGAGATATTTGGATGGGATAGGCGTTGCAGGGATACAGGAGAGGATGAGTCACCACAAAAATGGACTTCAGTGAGACACAGTTTCCATGGAAACCAGTTTTCAGCGGTGTATGACAGGGCAAATATTTTGTAAATGCCAACTGTAACCCTTTCTTTGCTAAAAGGGCAATAGGATATTGCAAATGATCACAAAAAGACTAGCATGCCTCAAAAACATACTTATAGGTAAACTAGAGAATGGCAGAATCTCGCTCAGAGCCTATTAACAATTCTAAAGTCATACATGGATGCGGCAGTACATACACGTACACTGCCAGCTAATGGCTATGTCGGTCACCCAATTAAATAGTTATAGCGACAAGTAACAATGGTCCCAGACATAGGCAGGCTGCTATTGTAATTGACACTGCTAAAATAATAAAGCTGTATGCTTGTGAACGGCAGGCCTTTCAGGATAACATTTCAGAGCACTGTTTTTACTAGTGCCTGGAATTTTTAATCAGAAGATTTACCTCTAGGACTTGACAGCTTTATTGGAACAGGGGTAGAGAGAAACTCTGTAGCAACTATTGATTTTCTAGTCCTAAACAAGAAAAGAGTGGGCTAAGGCTGGATGAAAGCCAGTGCTGTGTTAATGGCATGAATTCACATGTCTCAATCTAGAGCATACCAGATAGAGTCCTCGTGAAAGTCGGTAGGGCTCTACCTTTATACTATTATGCATGGACAAGATTATATTCTGCTTGTTCTTACTGTGGTGTTTTTACATTCTGTTTGAGTTATTATGGTATGCAAAACTGGTAATAGTATAGACAGCCCCAAACGTACACCGTCATCCATTGTTATTGTAAGAACAAAAGAAGTGTGTCAGCTCACCTGCCAAGTGCTCGCGTCCCATGTGGAGCTCTCAAATCCATAGCAGAAAATATAACCAGACAGACGGATTGGGACTCAAATCTTATGTGATATAAACATATGTTCTTTATTGAATCCACACAAATCAGACCAGCACTTAAAGCCTGTTTTACACGTTTCAGGTCTTTAGCAACCTTAACCCTTAGCCTTAGGGTTTATTCACATGACCGTGAAAAACCGCCATGCGATGGCCGTTTTGACAACACATTGAATTCAGTGTTTATATTCACATAGATGTTTCTTTGATGGCCATTTTTCATGGCCATCAAAAAAACTGTCATGCGCTTTGTCCATTGAAATTCAAGTGTTCTATCATGGCCATGTGTTGGGCATTTCTAAAACAGCCGCCACTTGCCGATTATTCACTGCCACGTGAATCGTCCGTGGAATTGCATGGACAGGCACAGCCATATTTCATGGACATTAGGTGCATAAGGCCTTAGAAGAGAAGACATGAATGGGATACATATACTGTATTCTAATATATACTGTTGACTATTATTTCGCCCACTAGCCAATATACAGAGCAAAATAGCAAAAATAAATATGCAACATCATAAAAACATGTAAATATTAAAACTGATTCCATAATTCCCAATTAAATCATTCCAAACATTAAGTCCCTTAGGATATAAAGTATCCTTTAATAAAATCCAATTACACTCACGGTTTAGAAGGGCACACCTCCAGTCACTGCCTCTGGCAGGTTTCATATTCTGTTTGTTCTTACTGCATTATCTTTACATACTTTCTGAGTTATTATTATATGCAAAATGGGTAATAGTATAGACTACCCCAGCTGTACACCATCATCCAATGTTATGCTCCAGGCCATCTGCTCATTGGTTTAATTGCTCACACACTACTGTATATTGCACATTAACGTCAATGATAGCAATTATACAAAAATAGGCCTGTTACATTCAGATTGGGATATTATTAAGGAATGGATTATCACGCATGAATCAAATGGTGCCATGCAACCGTCTAATAAATCTTCTTGTCTAAATCAGTAGTGTCCTACAGCAACTAAATAGTGCCATACAGATGTGTCCACCTTTACCTTTGAATTGGGTTACTGGGGTTGTCCATGAGTATACTACTGGTTACCTATCTGAAGGATCTGACTTCGGGCACTTCTGCCTATCAGCTTCCAGTATCCACAGTGTGAGAGAATTAGCACAGCCACATAAACTATATAGCAGCCTGGGAAGATACTGTTAGTTAAGTCACACTCAAGTCAGTGGCTTGCCTAACAGTGTACCAAGCCATATAAGTTCTGCAGGACTGGGACCGATCAGCTTTTCATGACCTATCCTAAGGACAGTATTCATTAACAGTATTCTCATGTACAATCCCTTTAGGGAATCCAGTTTCTCATTAAACTAAGCCAATAGCATATACTAGCAAATTGTCAACAGGATGAAATTTGCAATACAACCTCTGTGTGGCCACACATAGACACATATTAGATAGACATCTTGTGACAGAGTATTGTAAAATCATATTTTTATTAAACAAGCTGGTCATCACATGCTACACATTTTGGAATATATTGAATCAAGAGGAAAGATAAAGAAATACATGCATGTACATCATCCATATAAAAAGTACCACACAATGCTCCTTTTACTGCCATATAGTGCCTTTCTTCTCTTAGTGTCTAAACTGACCCTTTACTGCTAAAGATTGCCCCCTTGGTCATTTAGTTACACATTTCTCTCATATATTCCTCTTTAGTACATACAATGTACTCACTTTATCAGTGTCACATTGAGCCAATATCTTCATCAAACACTCATCCCAATTTAATTTTACCTGAATCCCCAGATTTGTGATCTGCATAGATACGGAGACTGGCACAATGACATCACATATGCCTGTTTCTGGAAACATAGCCACTATAATGTCTGTCTTGGCATTTAGGCTTCAGAGGTCTTTTGTCCTATAAGGTTGACATAAATCCCTTTAATGCCAGAGATAAGGGATTTTGAAGAGGATATAGGGCCGTTCATAATTCCACTTTTTTGATACTTTGACTCTTCTTTTGCTGATCACTGTAAAATAAATTCCAGATGTTCTTTTGCGCACGTCTCTCCACTGCACATGGCATCAAATAATATAAACTAAGTTGTCTCATCAGGAAGCTTTGCACTTGACACTATTCATTTAATGTATGCATGCATCATATATTATGGTAATTCTAATTGGAAGCAGTGTCCTAGAGATACTTTTCCCATTGGATGAAATTGTAATGCCTCTTAATATAAAACAAACAGATTATTAGGAGGTGGTTTAGGAGGTTTCACACATGCCACAGCGTCTTGTGTTTATGGTCTTCCTGGCCAGAATTTTCCCTTCCACCCTTCCCATGGGGTACTTAAGCTCCAGCTCCCTTCTCTTCTCACTTTCTCTTTTCTCCAGCAAGATGGGGGGCAGGCTTATAATTGTTGATGAGCAGCCAAGGAGACACAAAACTTAGCTGCCAGGACAAACAGGGGCTTGGACCGAACTCCACACTGTTACCTCTACACACAACCTCTATTTACATACAGAGATAACAGGTACTGAGCAAGACCACAAATCCTTATCAGGTTATCAGCAAACTTCAATTAGCTGACCCAAAAGCTGAAGTGGTTCCCGGCTATCAGAGTGGAGCAAAGAGTAGGAGATAACTCAGCTATGAGAGAAGGAGTGCTCTGGAGAACCTGGCCCCACTCCACTACAGAGAGCATGAAGTGACATCAGCCGACTTACATAAGAGACCAGGCCGGGGACCTAGGCAACTAGCTGTAAACAGTGGGGAGGATTAATGTGATATAGCAGGTAAACAAAGCAGCATTTTTAATGCAATGTAATTAGGAAAACTCTTCTTCTGACACAAGCTAGCAGTTTAGATAGTATCCTTATGATGGGAATGTCTCTTTAAACTTTATCTATCTTAATCTGTAGACAAACTTAGTCTATATACGTAGTTTATAAAGAAGAGATAAAAATCTTAATCTACTCATAATTATGATGGAGAAACCTGCATGGAGTATTCTAGGGAGGTGTATCATCAAGTTTCATCTTTTTTGTCTTAACTAAAGGTTTTTCTTTGCTATTTTAATGATTCCGTAGAATTGCATTTTTGTTGATTCTACACATGTTCTTCTACACCATGCATGGTCTAAAATTTTTAATAAGTATAGGAAAATTGGTGGTTAAATAAGCTCTAAAATAAATTCTCATTATGAATTCTAAGAAAGGATCTGGTACTTTGCTGACTTCTACTGAATTTGTTTTTATACATTGCTGTGTCTTATATTAAATGATCAGAATCAATAGAATATGGAATTAGCTCCTGGCATGAGTAATGTAGTTTTTTTTGTTGAATTCTACTTGACTTCAGTTGATATAATTTATCTGATAGAACATAGTATTTCTATTTTATTTGTATTGTGAAGATCAGTAAGTTTGACAACTTTACCTTGATGCAGATGTTATTTGCTCATCAATTGTCCCCTAGCAATAGTAATAGAGGATGAAGACTCATTAACCTTTGCTCTTCCTATCACTCGGGTAGCAGTAGTTTCATGGATGGGAATCTGTTTTCTCCCTCATTTTTCTTTTATGTCCAATTTCTAGTTAAGACCTTTAAATTTTAGCATTTTAGTAAGTAATGTCATATTAGTCCAACCCCTGCTAAGAGAACCAAGTGTGCCAAAAAAACGAATTTCACAATATGTTTAGTTTCTGACTTTAAAAGTCCTGGGGAGGTGCAGGAGATGACCTGTGGCATAGCAGACATGTTGGAGAACAATGGGGCAGATTCATTAAGACTGGCATGTAGCATGCCAGTCTTATAATCTACCGAGCTGCGGTCAGATGTGTCACAGTTATTAAGAGACCTATGCCTATTAATTATTTGGGTATGTTGGACCAGATCTGAAATCTAAGCCAGTCCATGCTCCTCCCAATGCGGTTGCAATTGTTGTCTTATTTTACAACATTTCCTTACTTTGGCCTAACTTTTCCCCATCCCATAAAGCCCTTTTAACATGTTTATACCTATTAACAAATGTATATAAGGAAAAATGTTCTGGTCCTCTCTCACTTTCCCTGGCAAACCTTTTGTGCTCCCTCCACCTCTTTTAATGGTTACCTTTCTCCTTACTTCTGAACCCAATCCTCCACTCCCTCCCTCCTATCTCCCTCTGGCTTCTGCTACCCTACTGTCTCTCCCCATCTCTGCTGACATTTCAGGCTCACTCTCTGCCTTAGAGGGAGGATAGAATATAATAGATCCAGCGGGAAGAGAAAAGAAAGGATATAAAGGGAACAGCTGATCTTTCCTCAGCACTGAGTTCAGGTTCATGCATTCTGTTTAGTCCATAAACACTGATACAATAGATACCTTTCAGAGGCATTATCACAATCCCCACGGGGGATAGCATTGAGCGGGGGCCTTAGGCTTTCTTATACCTGAAATTCTCTTCTTTTTCTGGGAGAATTGTTTATAGACCAGGAGGAGAGCCATTTTGCTGGCCAAAGGTATTTTAACTCTTTAGGTGGTTTTTAAATGACTTTTGACTTAACACCTATTACATAGTGCAGACTAAGCTCAGTAGCGTATAAAGGCTTCATACTAGAATACAATGTGATACGTGTAGCCTATCTAAAATGTGCTAATAATTTGGACAGACAGTACATTTTGTGAATCATTATGATGCATATGTATATATATTATGCTGAGGAGAAGAAATCTATCTTAGGTATAGATCTATTATACTATATTTTGATGTGCAGACATCGTCTCTCCGAGCAGGCGATTATTTCCACAGCTAGGTCAATGTTAGATGTTTAACAAACTGCTTCCTGCTCTGCAGAACTCTATGCGTCATTTTAATGAGCCTCAATCATACAGAATCAAAGGCCATGCAAGGAAATAGACTCATTTTTACTCAAGACAAAAACAGGTTCGCTTACCACCCTAATATTAGTAGCCGGCCTATGGCATACTAGAAGCAATCAGCCTTTGATATATGTAATTATTTGTATGACTTTCTAGCAATGGAGGGATTACTGATGATGAATCCTCTTTGGATTCATGACTGCATGTTGTTGCTGTGCACAAGGAATAATCTAGGTGAACGGAGGAATTACAATTTATTCCAAAGCAATATTACACACTGTAGATATATAAAGGGTAATGTTTTATTGTAGCATAAGTACTGACATTATGTCCGATAATTTCTACAAACAGGGCTCATGGACGTCTCTGCTATGCCTTAAGGTGAATGGTGAAATAGGCTGATATAAAAAGGCCACGCTGCACACATTAGATGGAGGAAGACAGTTACCACTGACTGTTTCGGCTATTGTAAAGGCTTGCTTTCTGGGGACCATCAGTGATCGACAGAGGACCTTTGGACAGATACTGTTTAGATGTTAGGACTTGGACTGTGCCTTGAAATCATGTGTTGGGATAAACCAGACGTCTCTTAATGTTTCCAGTGCTGGAAACAAACATACTTTGCATCCATTGGGAGACAAACAATTTCTAAACACCTCTGGTGCTGCTTATCTCAAATCCTCGATTGAATTACCATATTGGTTTGGCTGAGCAGCCATCACTGGGGAAAGATTTAGTAAACTTTAACTAGTGCTGCATACATTTGTCTTTAGTATGCCACACTTATTTTGGCTGGAGGTTTCTTTTTTTTTATTTAGGCTAATGACCCACATAAGGGGCCGCAGCAAAAAAGTGCTGTGGGAAAAATTGCGGCAGAAATGCATTGCGGTTTTTGCTGCAGCACTTTACACAGGTTTCCTCTACGGACTTTCTGCTTCCATTATACCTATAGGAAAACCGCCAGCATTTCCGTAGGTATAATTGACAAGATGCGATTTCCAAAACCACAATAGTCTTGGAAATCGCAGCATTTCCGCTGCAGCTATTTTTCTGCAATGTGTGGAGGGGATTTGCTAGAATACCATTCACTTTACCGTGACTGTATTATGCCGAACCGCAGCGTTTACGCCACATGGGGCCCTGGCCTTAATTTTTTATATGTACATGGCATGAAGTCTTGAGACCATACACATTAGATTTTAGACTGCTGAAATCGATTTTGAATATTTGGCGAACGATTGTTAGTATATAAATCTATAAACGTTCATCCCACAATGCCGACTGTCAGCTAAAGTTGGTCACAACCAAAATCCGTTATGCTAGATTTCTTTGGCCATTTGTCTGCTATAACTTTCAATGTATGGGCTAGACTGAGACATGTATTTTTGTATTTTTCAGAATATGAGTGGGTTGAAAACCTAGTGGGTTGAGACAAATGTTCATGTTCATGGATGAATAAACGTGAAATAATTTTTATTTTAACTATTTATTAAAATGTTTTTAATTACATTTAATTACAAGTTGACATAATTCCTTTGTGTTACCTCCGTTATATTGTCAGAGTTTAATCTGGTAAAGAGCCTAAGTATGGGGTAGTTGAATACTCGCCAGAGCGTTTGGTAGTTGTATAGTCATCTGTACGAAGGATCGATGAATGTTTGATGAACAATAGTAGTCTAAGATCTACTGTGTATGGTCAGCTTTAGTATACAGCTGTGGGATGTTATAGGACACCTATAGAGGTGTATAGTGCCTTCCTGTATCTCCAAGCACCTTTGATTTTGTACAGAGGATTATATTTTATTTTCTGTAGAAAACTAATTGTTGTGTGCACCCCCTTATACACTATGATGAGAACTACAGTCTTGGACGGGAAATTGTGTGCTGTAGAAAAGCCTCCTTCACACAAGATGTTGAGGTCTAAATGAATAATATATAAATTATTACCAATTACAATGCAAGCAATTTCATATGTGTTAGGTTCAGCAAAAGTAATCCTTGGGCAGTGTAGATTGGTTCCTTTATTAAAGGGAGTCAGAGAATTTCTACAACATAAACATGGGAAGACATAACTTTTTTGGCCATAGACTGAAGTATATTTGCCAAGAAAACAAACTTTTATCACATATGCAGATGAGCTTGCATGTGCCCAATAGGTAGTCTTGTGCCAGGCAAGTGCTCTGATTCTCATCGCTAATCCATTCCCCATGCCTTCCCTTGTTGATTGATGGCTCTAGTGCTGTCCTGCAGTACCTCTGTCTCTTAAGGAATGAAATCTTGCACTTGCGCCATGTAATCCCAGAAAAGTGCATGTACAATTTATGACTGAATTCATTGCCACAAGCAGGAAGAGCGCTGCATATGTGTTGACCTGGAATTGCATGGCACATGAGTAAAATTCAGAACCAAAGAGGCTGACATATGTAAAACATATCTGGAGCCATCAGTCATCATCACCAAGGGAATAACCTTGGTGTGAGACACGTTAGTTTTTTAGCTGTGTGTCTTTTATTCCATGTGATCAATAATAAAGAAATATCATTGTAACTATCCTTTGAAAGTACCAAAGTGCTGGATATTGTCATTTTTGGCAACATCAAGGGGAGAAATGGGGTTGGATTTATAGCAAAGACGCTTAGTACTTATCTGGCTTGGGGCTACCCACCGGGCATTTTTGAGTTCATTTGCATACATGATAAAAGATTGTTTTCTCAGCAGTTATACACCTCTGGAAAGAGCCTCTGCATGTACAGTAAGTGCAGCCATACTCACTGTGGGTATTGATATTTGTATTGATATTTGGTATTGATTTCCTGCATCACCTATTGATTGTCCTTTGGAGTAGTGGGATAGACACACACTATAGGCGTGCACTGGGGACGTGAGCTGTAAGACCCTTTTGGTTCTTTGTTCCCCTTTCCTTAACAATACAAAGGAGAATCTTCACAGGCATTAAAATAGTCCTCCGCCACTTAATAAAGTCTATCAGAAAAATCTTTTTAATGGCCTATCTTCGGGATCTGATCAGTGCGTGGGGCAACAGCCAGGCTCATGCAAGGATCAGTTTGGGGCTATTTCCAATCCCCATACAATATGCAACTTGGTGGCATTACTGAAGTTCAGCTCTCACTGATGTTAATGGAGTTAAGCTAAAGTAACACCGCCTGTCCACTATACAGTGTATAGAGCTATCTTGCCTTCATACACTGTATAGTGCAGGGATTAGACAAAGTTTATTGTGGGCTGGATCTGGCCTAACCTAAGGATATTTATAGCCTATTCTGTAAAAAAACAAATGATAACTACACTTTAAACCTAACTAGTAGACTGAGTTTTATGCACCATGGAAACATCCTTTGGGTTTTTATTTATGAACAAACATTTTGCCAATCTGTAATCTTGTGCATCAGAGTAATAATCACATTGTGTGAACAGGTCTTTGACATCCCTTGAAAATCCAATATGAATTCTCTCCTCCCCCTGTTGTTTTGTGCTTTATTTCTCCTTTGTATGTTACACCCAGAACCTTTGAATATTTTAACACTACTTGTTTACATATTTATAAAGTGCGTCTCTATTGTAAATTCAACATTTTAGCTATATTCCCGAAGGCGAGTGCCATCATTTAACCCCAAAGAGTCCAGCATATAGAATCTCATACGGTTGATTTTGCATCTACAACTATATGGAAGACGCATTCCCATAGGGTTCATTCCATCATTATGTTATAGATATGCAACCAAGAAATGAATTCACTGTGTCCTAGATGCTCTTGTCTCAGTTATATATTTTCTAAGAACAGAAGGACTACAGAACTAGATATCATTCCAAGGAACTGTTATATTCTATAGGCTGGCAGAGGCATATCTAGCCTTTTCTATCTCTGGGACAAATGTATACTGTGATGTCCTAGCCATGTGAGCAAATGGTGGCTAAGAAGGCTAAGTGGCTTGTTGGTGCCACCATGGTTTCTGTCTCTGAGTATATGCCTCACCAAGCTTCATATAGGGCTATGACCCTGTAAGGACTTGTCCTCTTCGAGTCACTCAACTTGTTCTACATGCCCTACTAGGCAGGAGAGATTGTAGACTTTTTTGCTGTCTGTGGCATAAAATTAAATTATGCCTCTACTAACCAAAATGGATGAAATATAAGGAACGTCAGAGAAAAGGGATTTATTTGACAGAATGTTGCAACCACAATTGCCTCACCTTCCTTACTGATGGAAAAAGATGCTATGGGAAAGTTGCTGCCCTGCTACAGTATAAGGGCATATGGAAGTAATAGAGAAGTTCCCATCCAGGTCCCTTCTATTAACTTCATCCACAATTGGAGGACACAATGAGAGAAAGGTTCAAAAGATTTCTAGTGTAAAAAAAAATATTGAACTTTGGTACTTGCATTTTTTGCACTTCTACTTGTCTAGGTGAGGTTTAGTTGCACTTACTTGTACATTGAATAACAATCCCTATTTAGGTCAGTTTTTACATCTCAATTCCACTCATACATTACTATATTTATGCCCCTACGGCACAAGCTAGTTCTGCAAATTTATATCTGGCAGCCATTTTTGCATGCTTTCCTTGTGATGACCAATCTTTAGTTTTATGTATAGTATAATTTGTGAGCCATGTTGTGCTTACATTTTCCAAGCCAGAAAACTGTCAGGCTGTATGCACCAGGTCAGACCACTAAATCTCATCAAGTATTTGTATCTGCCCAAAATACGTGTCCTTCCTTGCCTTTCCTCTTGACTAGACATGCCCAGATATGTAATAATATGCGCGTTTTATATATTGTACCAACGTTTGGTACTGTATTATTGCTTTGTACTGTGTTGTTCTGTTTTTACTGCTATCTTTTCTTGCAGGTACAAGTGGAGAGGTGGAATTGTGGTTGTGAATAGTTGTTGTACTCTAGGGGCAGTTATCTGGTATGACTCCATGCTGGCTGTGCCTTGACATATAGGGTATGATGAGGGGAGAACTTGCTATATAGAGAGAACTGTCGTGCCTTTTTGTGAGTTTGGTCGTCCAGCCACATGTTCTTCTGGTCTAGTCCGATTTTGGAGCTTTATAACGCAGCCTGCTTCATGCAAAGCACTTAAGAGACAAGTTTGTCAGTGCAGGTGGGAGTGTCACCTGTGGGAACAGGAGTGTCACCTACCATCTTCTATAAAATTTGGGAAGTTGAAGTTTTGGAGGCTTTTGGCCTCCAAGCATGGTGTGTATTATGGCATCCAAAGAGTTCAATTTTGGTCTCATCTGACCAGACTATATTCTCCCAGTATTTCACAGGTTTGTCTAAATGTTGTTGAGCAAACTTTTAACACGCTTGAACATGCTTTTTGTTCAGCAATGGAGTCTTGCATGCATACAGGCCATGGAGATTGAGAGCGTTACTTATTGCTTTCTTCTTTGTACCTGTTGATTCCAGGTCTTTCTGTAGCTCTCAACAGGTGGTCCTTGGCTCTTGGACAACTCTTCTGATAATTCTTTTCGCTCCTCTGTCTGAAATCTTGTGGGGAGCACCTGTTCATGGCCGGTTTACGGTGAAATGATGTTCTTTCCACTTCCAGATTATGGCCCTAGTTTATAAGTTCTTCCGTAACCAGTGCCATCAGTATGTTTTGCAACAATAAGGTTGCGAAGGTCTTGAGACAGCTCACTGGGTTTACCCATCATGAGATGTTTCTTGTGTGACACCTTAGTAATGACAAGGCATTATGGGAAGCTCAAGCGCCTTCTGTTGGATGTAACAAATCCTCAATTTGCCTTAGTAATGAGACACCTTTTTATAGGTCTTCAGTTGAAGCAGCTGATATTATTTGTCACTAAGTGGCAGGATCAAGTCAAGTTAAGTTAAAGGACAGTTTTGCATTTTTCTATTTTTGTCCTTGTCTGTGTGGGTTTTTTTTTTTGACAATGAAAAACTGCTGGCAATATGACACTTTTTATGAAGGTACCCCTATGACTTTACAGGTCAGGAGTGATAGATAATTAGATATTTTACTAAGGATTTCTGATATTTGTTGCAGACATGTGAGTAGCCCTCCTCCTTACCCTGTGTCACTCTGTTTGCTGACAGAGAAACAAAATTCTTTCCTTTGCCTCTACACAAAGCTTTCTAACTCTTCTGTTTACTCAGTCACCAGCCTGCCTCGCCTGCCTCCCTTGAGCCCTGTCACCTGTCCCTTCCGTAGCCTGTCACTTGTCTGTTTCTGTCATTCTCTATCTATGTCATGTGACACAGGGCCACAGCTTAGCACAATGCTCCTGTATTGCAGCCATCTGTTCACCCGGCACATTTTTTCTGCCTGTTATTTTTTTTTCTAGTTATTGTTTTCCACAGATTAAGGCACAATGTTCATTTACCCAGCAAATTTGTTTCAGTAGCTATTCCATGGAGAGCTGGACATTTTAAGAGAATGTCATGTTGGCACTTTGTTCGTTGGGATGCATTGTTGCTAACAATTACATATCATAGATGAGTTTTTTTCTATGTTATTTTGCAATTTAGGGCAAAAATACTCATTTTCACTTGTTAACCATTAACTTGATTGTTTGAGGCAATATTGCTATATGTCTGAAGTAGAATACAGGATGGTTTCCAATCTAAAATATGTTGATTTTTTTTTTTTTTAACTATTAATTTTTTTAAATTCTGTTTATAACTATTGCTACACTTGATGGCTAATGATCTCTACAATGGCTCCAACAGGGGTTCTCATACAGCCCGGTCAAGATCCAGAATGGAAAGTTTCAACAGATATGCAATAATATTGGCAGGAGTAATTTATCATTGCATAAGTAAGCACATTTGGGGGATCTGGCAAAACCAGGTGTCAATTCCTTTGAGAGCTGTTAAGGCAATGGGTCATTTAGTAAAATAGTACGTACAGCCAGTAGATTAGTGTCTCCTAAATTTCCTCATCTAATTTTGCTGTAAATCTTGAGCCTAATTCTTAAAAATGTAATTGTTAAAAATTTTTTGCTAGGGAGATGTATTCTTCTAATATCTTACCTTTTCACTTGGCTGACCATGTCCAGAAATGTGTGTCAAGAAATGAGCAGATTTTCGTGATATAACACATATGCTATTACTTATGTATTGGGTATGTGTGATCACCCAAGGGTTATGTGGTTAATTGCAGCCTTTCAAGGATTTTGCTAGCATATTGCGATATTTATTGAATTGGTTTAATTAGAAACTGGAGCCCTTAACCATAGATAGACACATCGGTAGACATATGCATACTACTCCTTTTACAGTATGTGTTAAAGGTGTTTTCCAGGCAAATATTTTTGACAACCTATCCTTAGGATAGGTCATCGGTATCAGATTGGTGGGAGGTCTGACACCCAGCAGCCCTCCCAATCAGCAGATATTAGTAGCTGCTACTCTACACAGAGCAGTAAGCACACAGCTCCATCCACTGTGTAGTGGCAGTTAGTGATTACTGCAGCTCAACTTCTCTTGATGTGAATTGGTCCTGAGCTGCAGTAATCGCTAACTCTCACTATACAGTGGATGGAGTTATCTGCTTCCAGCTCTGTCCACTGTGTAAAACAGTGCCACAGTTACTGATATCAGCAAATTTGTAGGGCTTCTTGGCAGAGGCATACCTAGAAGTTCCTGAGCTCCAAGGTGAAATATGTAACAGGGCACCCACCTACCATGTTCTATGTATACTGGTGTTTTATTATACTGTTGTGAGGCCCTTGGGCCCCCCCAACCTTCGGTGTCTGGTAGTGACTGCTTCCTCTGCACCCCCTATGACTAATCCCCTGCTGCTGGGTGTCAGATCACCACTAATCTGAAATAGGTCATCAAAATGTTTTGCCTGCAAAACATCTTTATTTCCAAGATACTATTTGGCATCAAGATGAAGACTCATACATTGTGAGGTTTAGATGCGCTGTGGCCAAGGGGTGTCAAGTACATATCTGTCACTTATAAGATGAATGATAACCTAGCTGACATTCATCTCCACTGTGTCCTTACTCTGTAAAGCATGGTAATGTCAACAGGGCTGGGAATTGTTTGAAAAACATTTGAGGGATGTCATCTGGTTTAGGGATCGATGATATGTGGGTTACAGATTCTTTACCAACATCAGCCATCTAGTTAATACTGAACATACAGAGTACTCTTCTGTTATATGTCACTTTGGTAAAAGCTGCGACACTAGTTTTAACGAATATCGTAGCAGGAATTTAGGGAAGTTCCTACAATACTCTACTGTATAAGGCCAGATGTCACTGCCACCCAAAGGAGTCTACATCACGAATTACAAGACCAGTGGAGTAGGTGAGCTTTCTATGATTCGGGGCAAAAATTCAGATTGCTGCCTTAGCCTTGCATTTAAAAACACTAGTCAAGTGACCTCACCCCAGCACCCTGCTTAGTAAATCCCCTGTAAACTTCACACCTCAGTATCTTCATGGCATGTGCATGTTCTCCCTGTCCTTACACTGCATGCTTTATCATGGTGCCCAGTTTCTTCCTACACTCCAAAATCAGGTAAATCCAATATTGTCCTAGAAAGTGTATGTACACACGTGGACAAAATTGTTGGCACCCCTTGTTTAATGAAAGAAAAACCCACAATGGTCACAGAAATAACTTGAATCTGACAAAAGTAATAATATATAAAAATACATGTTGACAAGCCACAAAGCTTCTGGGAGAATGTCCTATGGACAGATGAGACAAAAATCTAAATTTTTGGCAAGGCACATCAGCTCTATGTTCACATACGGAAAAAAGAAACATATCTTGAAAAGAACACTGTCCCTACTGTGAAACATGGAGGAGGCTCTGTTATGTTCTGGGGCTGCTTTGCTGCATCTGGCACAGGGTGTCTTGAATTTGTGCAGGGTATAATGAAATCTCAAGACTATCAAGGGATTTTAGAGAGAAATGTGCTGCCCAGTGTCAGAAAGCTTGGTCTCAGTCGCAGGTCATGGGTCCTGCAACAGGATAATGACCCAAAACACACAGCTAAAAACACCCAAGAATGGCTAAGAGGAAAACATTGGACTATTCTGAAGTGGCCTTCTATGAGCCCTGAACTAAATCCTATTGAGCATCTTTGGAAGGAGCTGAAACATGCCGTCTGGAAAAGGCACCCTTCAAACTCGAGACAACTGGAGCAGTTTGCTCATGAGGAGTGGCCAAAATACCTGTTGAGAGGTGCAGAAGTCTCATTGACAGTTACAGGAATCGTTTGATTGCAGTGATTGCCTCAAAAGGTTGTGCAACAAAATATTAAGTTAAGGGAACCACCATTTCTGTCCAGGCCTGTTTCATGAGTTTTCTTTTTTTAAAAATTCTGTTGAAGCATGGTTGAAAAGCAATGTCTGACTTTCATTTGTTCATTTTCATAGAATTTTTATACATTATTACTTTTGTCAGATTCAAGTTATTTCTGTGACCATTGTGGGTTTTTCTTTCATTAAACGAGGGGTACCAACAATTTTGTCCACGTGTGTATATGTCATGTATATTTCTGAGTGTATATAAAGTAAATGTCTTGAGGTAGGAAATAAAATTGTGATTACCTCAACTGTTCAGGAACCTACCATATGTCAGCACCTTCTCAGAAGAACCACTATAGAACTACACCACTATTATAGAATAATAACCAGTTATTTGCAGGTTTTGCAGGCATTTATGCCAATGATGTCTCTCACAGTCATTTGTAGAAAGGCATCTAAAATGTTCCCATACAAGGGGCATGAGAAGTCACTCAGTAGTTGGTATTACAGTATTATATTATCAGTACATTTGTGGTTACATTTGAGAGACGCTGTCTGTGCTTACACAAGATATGACAAGATACTGACATTACAATTATTTTACTGTATTACCAGGGCCTGCTCCAGGTTTGTGTGGGCCCTTGGGCGACAGAGACTCAGTGGGCCATTTTGCGGTACAACTCATGTGGCAGCCAAAAATGCCTGAAATTGGGTAGTTTTTGCAGCAGCGACCTACTGAAATGATGTAGCTATTCTGTAACTTTTGGCCTTTTCATTGCAAAGAGTGAAATCTGCAATCTGTTTTGATGGAAGTGCTCATTGCCCAACCCAAGTTGGTTCCCTGGAGCTCTAGGTACTGACTGGGTTTGCTGGGTGCTGGCGCTGGTCCTGTGTATTATTTCTATTATATCTAATAAGGTCATATTAAGGAGTTAATAAAATAGGAAAGATGCCTTCCACTATGGACTCTTATCTACTAGCCAGAGCATAGTGTAGCTACAAAGAACATCTCTCAGTTTGTAGGACTGGCACATCTGTGCATTGCCCAGACAGTCCATTGACTTTGATGGGCACTGTGTGAGGCTTCATTTACCCTGAAGTGGTAATTGAACACTTGTTACCAGGTTCCTTCAGGGATTACAGCTGATCATTAGGCGTCTCTGAGGTGAGATATCCTGTGATCTATTTATTGTTGAGGAACTCTTCTAAGCAAAAGGGATTGTCCGCAGTGGACATCCCTTTAATACAGTTTACATCAGAAAACCTTAAAATATGTAATATATATATATATATATATATATATTATACACACACATATATATAAATAAATATATACAGTGCTGGCCAAAAGTATTGGCACCCCTGCAATTCTGTCAGATAATACTCAATTTCTTCCAGGAAATGATTGCAATCACAAATGCTTTGGTAATAATATCTTCATTTATTTTGCTTGCAATGAAAAAACACAAAAGAGAATGAAAAAAAAAGTCAAATCATTGATCTTTTTACACACAACTCCAAAAATGGTCCGGACAAAAGTATTGGCACCCTCAGCCTAATACTTGGTAGCACAACCTTTAGATAAAATAACTGCGAACAACCGCTTCCGGTAACCATCAATGAGTTTCTTACAATGCTCTGCTGGAATTTCTCCAGGTCCCTGAGATTTGAAGGGTGCCTTCTCCAAACTGCCATTTTGAGATCTCTCCACAGGTGTTCTATGGGATTCAGGTCTGGACTCATTGCTGGCCACTTTAGAAGTCTCCAGTGCTTTCTCTCAAACCATTTTCTAGTGCTTTTTGAAGTGTGTTTTGGGTCATTGTCCTGCTGGAAGACCCATGACCTCTGAGGGAGACCCAGCTTTCTCACACTGGGCCCTACATTATGCTGCAAAATTTGTTGGTAGTCTTCAGACTTCATAATGCCATGCACACGGTCAAGCAGTCCAGTGCCAGAGGCAGCAAAGCAACCCCAAAACATCAGGGAACCTCCGCCATGTTTGACTGTAGGGACCGTGTTCTTTTCTTTGAAGACCTCTTTTTTTTTTTTTTCCTGTAAACTCTATGTTGATGCCTTTTCCCAAAAAGCTCTACTTTTGTCTCATCTGACCAGAGAACATTCTTCCAAAAAGTTTTTGGCTTTCTCAGGTAAGTTTTGGCAAACTCCAGCCTGGCTTTTTTATGTCTCTGGGTCAGAAGTGGGGTCTTCCTGGGTATCCTACCATAGAGTCCCTTTTCATTCAGACGCCGACGGATAGTACAGGTTGACACTGTTGTACCCTCGGACTGCAGGGCAGCTAGAACTTGTTTGGATGTTAGTTGAGGTTCTTTAGCCACCATCTGCACAATCTTTCGTTGAAATCTCTCGTCAATTTTTCTTTTCCGTCCACATCTAGGGAGGTTAGCCACAGTGCCATAGGCTTTAAACTTCTTGATGACACTGCGTACGGTAGACACAGGAACATTCAGGTCTTTGGAGATGGACTTGTAGCCTTGAGATTGCTCATGCTTCTTCACAATTTTGCTTCTCAAGTCCTCAGACAGTTCTTTGGTCTTCTTTCTTTTCTCCATGCTCAATGTGGTAGACACAAGGACACAGGACAGAGGTTGAGTCAACTTTAATCCATTTCAACTGGCTGCAAGTGTGATTTAGTTATTGCCACCACCTGTTATGTGCCACAGGTAAGTAACAGGTGCTGTTAATTACACAAATTAGAGAAGCATCACATGATTTTTCAAAGGGTGCCAATACTTTTGTCCACCCCCTTTTTTATGTTTGGTGTGGAATTATATCCAATTTGGCTTTTTGACAATTCTTTTTGTGGTTTTCCATTGACGACAAATTAAATGAAGATATTATTACCAAAGCATTTGTGATTGCAATCATTTTCTGGAAGAAATTGAGTATTATCTGACAGAATTGCAGGGGTGCCAATACTTTTGGCCAGCACTGTATATACCTATAGGTAGATATTCTCAAGGGTGGTATAACTGGCCATAGCACATTTGCTGACCACAACAAGCAAAATGAATTATAACTCACCTTTCCTAGCTCCTGGATGCTCCACTTTAGTACAACATGCTCCTGCACATGACATCCCGATGTTGTTAGCATCTGAACATAGTGTGCAGCAGCTCCTGAAATCACTCCATGTTGGCAGCCCCAGATCCTTACAGCATAGGCCAGTGTTTCCTGGACTCGCCCATGAGTGAGCAGGAGTGGTGGTGACAAGACGGAAGAGTAAGACTTATGTAAAAGGAAAATTTGGGGACACTAATGGGGCAGTATACTGTGTGTGAGGACACAAAGGTGGTATTATACTATGTGTGAGGGACTAAGGGGGCAGTATACTGTGTGTGAGGACACTAAGGGGGTATTATACTATGTGTAGGGGACTAAGGGTGCAGTTTACTGGGTGTGAGGACACTAAGGGCATATTATACTATGTGTGGGGGGACCAATGGCACAGTATTAGGGGACTCCCAGACATAACTTTGCTTGGAGCCCCAGAAATGCCAAATCTGCCCCTGTATATTCTCAAGTACTGGTACAGAAAAGCTACCTGGTAAAGGACTTTTGTATTCAGAAATGTGAGTCATAAGCAGGGAATAAGTCATAAAACTGAGCTATTGTATTGAATTTATGGCGGGGTTCATGAATATTTCCTTGAGAATAGTTTAGAAGTTCATCAAGACCATCTGACACAAGGACAGAACTTTCAGATGAGTGACCTTGAAAGGAATTTTATGCACGGCTCATAAATTATGAAGGTCAAATCAATTATAAAAGGACAGGGATATAATAAAACTGATTAAGAACATGGAAGTGGAAGTTATTCACTTGATTTTTCTACATATCTTGAAAACTAGAAGAGCTCAGTTTCTAAGCAAAAAAAAGCAACTCAACCTGATTGAATTGATTCCATCATCCAAAGGTAATGAAGAACTATAATCTTTACATATTCTGCAGCGCTTCATGAACAAGATAGAGGACAGGAACAAACTATAAAATAAATGAGAGAGGTTGCTGTTCATAAGATAACATGGAACAAATTGTATCTAGGGGAAAAACCCCTTGTGGCAAAATGAATTTGAATGAAGTTAACTGAGCCAGTCATCTGGGTAGTATCTGAGCCAAATGAATATAAAGCACATGCCACACTTTGGTGAGGAACTTGCACAGTTTTGATACTCACTTTTAATAGCTGCAGCATAGTGTCATTGAAGTAGGGATTATTGAGAGAAACTGCACTAAACAGTGCCAGATGTTATATCTTGGGTTCCTCAGCCAGAGAGGTCCTCTCTTTCCCATCCAACTTGCATGCTCTAAGTATGCCCACTGTACCACCACCCAAAGAACCATTTTCCCTTCCGGTTCCTTCCTTGTCAATATCCTAGCATTGGTTTATCTTGTGGCATACCTCCATCTGTCTTCTAGACATGAGCAGGACCTGCCCCAACAATGTTTTAAATATATTTACCATCTAGTGATCCAGATAGGTTCAGAAGTTGTTCCTGCACTTAGTAGTGTTCAGATCTGCAGAACACCCGTGTACAGTGCTTAGAAGCTGAGCAATACAGCTTTATGAGTGTCACTTGTTTTCATCGTGGGGGCATAAAGGGGTATTGTTATGTGGGGGCACAACAGGGTGCACTATTTTCGTTGGGCACAAAGGGTGAAACTATCACTTTTTGGGGGTACAAAAGGGTTATAATTACTATACAGGGGAATAAAGGAGGGCACTAATACTTTGGGGCACAAAGGGAGCATTTTTACTCTATGAGGGCATATAAAAAGCAAAAAATGTGTCTTTGCCCTTGACCTTTAAAACTTTAGCACTGACTTCTGACTTTTAGTGCTGCATCTGCGGTTAATTTAAGGAATGCAGCTGAAAGGTACCAAGGCATTGGTTTTTGCAAGAAAGTAGCCATATTTTTCTAATTCCAGACAACTTCTTTAAGACTTCCACCCCCAGGATTGGCCCAAAACCGAGTGGAGATGCCCAATTTTGGGCAGAGTTATTGCAAGTCACATCTCCTATTTAGGTTGGGACATGCCTGAATTGGCTTGGACTGTATCCAAAAAATTTGGGTCAATTATGCAACTTTATGGGAGCCATAGAACCAGCAAAGTATGAGCAGACATGATACTGGGGAAAGGACAATAGACTAGAGTACTATTTTTACACATTTTAACCAACAAAGGGGATCCCAATGGTTGAACTGCCACAGATCTTTTTCACATATTCCATGAGTAGGTATTAAAGGGGATTTCTGGGACTTTTATTGATGACCTATCTCCTTGATCATCTGTATAAAGAGGCAGCTGTGCTCCCTGAGCGCCTCTTCTGATCACAACTCATTCCCATTAATGTAAATGGAATGAGCTGCGATAGTAAGCACAGCTGATGCACAAACGTACAACACTGTGCTTGGTAGTGAAGAACCAGAGCAACATACTTTTGCTACATGTGTCCCTTTTGTAGATTTGGAAAAAAAACAACTTTGAAGTCTTATGCTAATAAGGCAGTTGGTGCACTGGGTGGGCCTGGAAATCCCTGGAGCACTGTTCTTGCCACTAAGACCATGACCATCTCCTGTTTGCACCATCCTGTGCAGTGAGAGTTGATCCTCCCAATGCTATGACATCACCCATCTTACTTGAGCATGAAGATTACTGCTCCCAGGGCTGAAGGCCCGCCCCCAGTGCACCAACTGTTTCATTTGTATACGATATCAAAGTAGTTTTTCTCCAAATCTACAAAAGTGACATACATAACAAAGGTAGGTTATTTACCATTGTAATTCGCTCTGTAACATGGTGGAGGCAGTTAAATATGCTTGGGGAAGTGGTAGATCCCCTTTAAGGACCATATAAGTGTATTAAATGAAATTAAAGAGCAGCTTTAAAGTTGTTGGTTCTCTTTACATTGCAGAATTCTTCACATTTCATATTAATATTTTTACATTGTTATAATAAGCTTATAATTGGCAGCTTTGTTATGCTATCAGGCTATAAGGTTTGTCTCACAAACTTAAATGTATGATCTATATTTCTTGGTGACAGGTATTCACTAGAACTGACAAATGTGCTTTATTTTAAAATCAATGAGTCATATAAAGCTTGTGTAGAAAATGTCATACTTCTCAGCATTACAGCAAGAAAATAAGAAACAAAACTATGATTAAACTTGAGACTGCTTGCATGGAGTTACTTGGAGTGAGCAGAGATGGGAGAGAAAGGCTCCCCGCTGCGGGGATAGATGCAGCACGGCTCATTAAGTGCCACAGCCATAGACATGTCATTTAAATGAGTTCAGCAAATTAACACCTTTCTCTTCTTAACTCTGAGCAAAACACATAGGCCCGATTTAGTGGAGGATTTAGGAGATTTCCTTCCTTTAATAGGGTGACATTTAGTCCCAAGCTTTTTGAGTTTTTACTGTGCCTCGTCAATTACATCCTATGAAGGTCCTTTATCTCCCTCATTTTAATATGATCCTATCTAGGCATAGTTTTCTATTTTTTTTTTTTTTATAAATTGGATCTTAGTCAGTCATTGCTGCACTCAGGTGGCTGCCGGGCCACTTAATTTATGACATGAACCAGCTAGCTTTAACACAAAATCCAAAATTGGTTCCCACATCAGTGTCTAACACGTAGCAGGTTACTAACTTACTAACAAAGACATGTCAATGGGAGTTCTGGTACTCTGAAAGCAGGGACAGTCTGAGAATTATTTGGACCTCTGGTAGTAAGAGCCATGGCAGGGTTTTGACTGAGATTCCTTGGGACTAAGAAATAAATCATAGTACGGTTCAGATTTGAGTGTCTCCTGGTGGACCCTTTTTGTATTAGAGCCTTGGCCGACTGGAGGATCCCCAGGTACTCTGGGGACTGTGGGTCTTGGATTTTATTTCAAAACTTCATAACTTTATTCAGTGCTTCATATTAGAGTTAGTCTGTCAGCAGGAAAATCGCTATGAAACTAATGACAGTACCTTGTAAGGTTGCTTCTACACTTTCCAAAGATGTCATTCCTATTCTGCATTGCAGATCCATATTCATGAAAATAAGGGTTTTATTCTTATGCAAATGATCTGAAAAGGCTTTGGGGGGGGGGGGGTTCTTCTCCTACCAGGGCTTTGCTCTCTGCTCTACATACCTGTCCCTAACTGCAGACAAAGTGTGAAAGTAGAAAATGTCACTCAAATAGGGGGCTGAGCTGGGTGGCATTTAGGGATCATTATCTAGAGCAGAGTGTGAAGCCCCAGCAGGAGAAGAAATGCCCCTAAAAAGCCCCTTTTCAGCTAATTTGCCTAGAAATAAAATCCCTGATTTTCATAAAAATGAAGCTGCAATGCAGATATAAGAAAATCATCTTTGGAAAGTCTGCTGACAGACTCCCTATCTACTGTTTTCTGGGACTTGCCAGAGAAAAATCAATATAGCTTTATGGGGGTTCAAAAATTCTTAATGGCAAGAGGTGTACAAATCTCTGGACTTACTATTGAGCCCATACACCGTGAGTGTCAAACATAGACAACTGGACAAAGCACTCAGATAAGCACTTTTGCTGCTTCAATTTATATAAGTTAAATCATAAAATTCTTATGGGCTGCATCTTCCAATAGGGGGAGCTTTATGCATATGAATTATATAACACTGTATAAGAAATCTTGATCTTCATACCCCCTACCCCACCAGCAAAGATATTTCATGAATTATCTAGATGGAACACTGTGGGCCATTGACAGATCTAGGCAGTCTTGCCTAAATAGACACTAAATAGGCTGCAGATTCATTAAAGCGAAAATCTGACAAGGGCATGCTCAGACTGGCCCACAGAGGATCCCCTGATGTGCCCCTTAGTCCCCTATCCCTGAGCAGTGCTTGACTCACTGTACACTCACTGTACACAGATAGAAGTACAGATAGGGAGCATACAGCATGTTAGCTAGCCTCCATGCATCTATATACAGTAATTAACTAGGTAAATGGTTAAACAAACTACCCAGTTTATTATTATATAGGCATTGAGATTACAACTAGGCACAGAGGCAGGTAGACCAGGATATTTACTTGTTGGTCCCACCTTCATAACATTACTGCACGGACCCCAAACAAAAATCTTATTGCTGCTGCTTGAGACCTGCTGTACCGCAGCCCTTGCCACCAGTGTTTTAGCTATATTATTAACCATGTATTAATTATTGCATGCTCTCCTGTTAATAGCCACTCATGTACTGAGACTGTCAGTCTCATGTACAGTCACATCAACTGACCCCTGTGGTTTATCTCCTGCTTGACATCCTCTTTCCTCTATCCTCTTTGTTTTCCAATTTACATGACATCACATTTATCTCCACTGCTCTCTGGCCTCCCTATGTCCCCTGTTGCAAGAGATATGAAGATGGCATTGAAAACAATCAGAACATAAAAACATATTAGAAAATGGATATGCCGTTTCAATATCTGGTTCAAATTAGTAAAAAAAAAAACTATAGGCGATACATTCCCTTAAGGATTTTAACTATTCCTTCCCAATAAAGTAGAATAAAATGCCTGACAAACTGAAATTGAAAGAAAGACAGTAACATAAAGAGGGATATTTATGAGAGTTAATAGTAAGAAACCATGTTGGGCCATGACCTGAGGGTATATGGATGCAATATTTTTTTCAATGCCGTGTGCTCTTACACAAGTATTAAAACTTCTAGCAGTGCGTCAGAGCTCATACACAGATCTATTAATTTTACTGCTTCATACACAACAGTAATAACAGAACAGTAATAACTGCAGATTTCTTGACATATTTTTGTCATTCTCTTCACTGTGGATTATTTCTGCCCAGCGCAAATAATTCTGCTCTGTCTTCTCTAGGGAGAATATGCAGCTTCTGTTGCTCACTTATAAAGCTGAAGTGTAGGATTACAGTTGTCAGTCTGTGAAACTGACAATATTTTACAATGTATAACAGGAGATATGTCCATTCTTCTAGCAGGACCTGTCATATCACTAGCACAGTGGGCTCTCTCAGGTATAACACATATGTGGTTTTTTTCACGCTTTCTTATAGTTTCGGCTTTTGTGCCTCATCCACAAATAACATCTATAAACGGTAAATTTGCAGATGTCAGACCTCAGATGAACTATTATAAACCTCATTGTAAACATAAAACCCACCAACACACGGAGCGCCAGGACAGGGACAAGAAGTCTATTTATTCAGCTTCTTTTCATTATTAGACGTCAGTTTTCAGAAGCAGAATTTGCACAATGTAAGACAGCTAAGATTCTTTGTATAGTGACTCAGTGGAAATCAGGATACAATGAAGCAAACTCAGAGCAATCAGTTACAAAATGAAAAAAGAAATATTTTTGCTGCACATTGAGTCATAATTTGGGTGTTCTGGCGTTTTTTTGCCTATCACGATGTTCTACATGTACTATTGAAAAGAACGTGCTGTGGCGAAGGTGGCAAGTGGGAATGTAATAAGCCTGTGAATCCCTATACCAAAATCTTGCAAGGCTGTGGACCTTTCAGATTTATGGACTTTTAAAGCATATCTAACCTTTCACAAACTTGGCATAAGTCAATACTACAGTGTGTGTACATGGGAAAAAACAGTATTAATTTCAATTAAATGAATTGTATTCTGCATTTTAGCACTTTCCCCTCTGCAGGCTGAGCTGGGGGGCAGAGACTATTTGCTATGATGTCTTCCATAAACAGAAGACAGGAAGTGAATGATAATCTGTTTCCTAACTCTCTCTATCTCACTTAGAAGCATCAGCAGGATCATATAGGATATTATAGAGAAGTACTAACCTTTATTGATGTAAATAAAACACTTGGAGTGAGACAGAAACTTCCAATATCCAGAAGCTTCTGTCTGTACCTTTGTCACTCCTATTACACTCAACTTCTACTTACTCCCTTCCCCTCTCCTGTCCATAGACTTCTATGTAATCTGACACCTTTGTAAATCCAGTCTGTCTTGCTGTAGTAAACCAAACTAAGCAGAGATTTCAATGTTGAATGATATTTTAAATTGGGGAGGGGGTCACAAAAAGAACATAATAAATGGATAAGAAGCATTTTCCGCCAACAAGATACATTACAAAGTTTATTATAGTCACTTGGACTGCTGAGTTATTCAAAATTTGCTGTAAAGTTAGTGACCATGTAAGACTGAGATAATATTGATTTTGTTTTCTATGATCTCCTCTTTAATATACTATCTTCATGATGATTTTCTCTTTAATACACACATTGTGGTGGTTAGAGATATTGTCTAGTTTAGAAAAAGACATTTTTATATACTCTATTATTGAATTTTGAGTTAATAGACAAGGGCCTCTTCTTCAGGATCCTCATCTATTAGGGAGAACAAAGACTAATCTCAAAGAATGTTTTTCACTCTGGAGGACCTGTCCTGTCCTGCATAAGCCTGTTTTCACATTTGTGTTGGGTTTAGAATGGAACATACAAATAGAATTCATCTTGGGATGGGTCTATTACATGATGGACACCAATGGTGCCCAATTGACCCAACGACAAATGAGTCCATTGGGTTTTTATCATGGTATGTATTATTTTACAGGAAAAAGTACTGCATCAATTATAAATTCCTGGTAGCTGCTAGGAGGATTGCATAGGTGAATATGTAATCCTGTAGTTCGCAGGAAGTCAGCCGCATCCTTAGTATACAGGAGAGCAAGGTCTGAACTGGATCACATGATACAGCTTGGTTAAATGGTTCAGTATGGATACAACTGAGCTGGGAATAAACTAATGATACATCTGAAATTCTGCAGGAATTAGTATTATATGTCCAAAATAAAATTCCGAAGTGCTACTTTAAATATTAAAACTAATATCCTCCCTTGTGAAATATCCAGTATTGCTTCTCAGTCTCCATGTATTGTAGCTTACCATCTGTCACAATATTTAGTCTCTTCTTCCTTGTATAATATAAGAATTGCCATGCTCTTTTTCGTCCTTAGGTTTCTGTCCAATTACTGATATAAGTGGTAAGGCAACAAGGGCAAAGGTGGTTACAGCTGCCACTAGGCTCAGAGACCCTGAAGACCTTGCTGTCACTCCTACATGCAGCACAAATTTGATTCATCCTCTTTGTAACCACAGAAACATCAATGTGCTAAATGTAAGGGATTTTGTTATTTAGGAATATCTAGAAAGGGAGATAATGCAAAAATATATTGGATCTAAATTAGCATTGATTAGGAGGAATTTAGTTTTGAGACTGGGATGGTAGATAAAAGGTACTAGTGAAGGGTCATAGGGGTACCACCAATGTAAAATATGAGGAAAGGGAAAGGGAAGCTGCTCATGTTTAAGTTTTTTTTATACAGTATGTTGTACAACTTAATGAGGTAGTATGAGTCTCTACTTTATGTGGAACCCTGTTAGAGGAATGAAAAAGGTGCATGTGATTCTCTGCCATCTTTCCACATATTCCTGCAGTAAGCCATTCACATAACATATAGGTTTAGCTATTAGGAATAGTGTCATCACTTCTTATTCAGTAGTTCAGTAAATCTATATGGTCCTCCATGGATAACTGTTGGCTCTGTATGACTTAGTCACTAAATATGACTATTCTTCCTGGCTTCCACTCCACTGAGTAATGCAGATTCCTAGTATTTCACTAATATTCCCAAGGGAATAATTACAGACAGTGGAAGTGACCTCCTATGTGATCACCTGAAAAGGACCTACTGTACTGTACATATAGGTGTGGGGTAAGGGTTGTTCAGAATTTTCAAAAACGTGCCTATTGCTCTGGTAATCCCTGCTGGTTCTGCAGCAATGAAATTATGTACATCAGTCTCATGATCGCTGCAGTGGTCATGTGCCATATATGCAAGCATCACTGCTGAGGCCAGCACTGATAAATTATGTATCTGCACATTCTCCTTCTCTTTCTCCAAGCAATATCCAGACAGCACTCCAACAAGCAATAGTGAAAAAATTAGGATACTTTATTTACCATGTACAGTGTTTAAGCTTTGACCACTAGAGCCCTTTTCAATCATGCATATACCACGTTTATATAATCCAGTACTTGACCATGTGACATAATTGACAATCAATAAAAATGTGTAACATATTACAATAAGAATATACCGTAGTAAAAAAGATAAATTCATATATAATACCATATTAGCATAATAAAAGTACAAATCATTACATAGTCATATAGAAAATATAAAAATACCCTAGTTACAGCTAATGCCCTGCTCCATAACCGATCGGGGGGATTTAACACCTTGGATGCAGCGGTCAAACATGCTGTGTGCGCTCCTGAAGGGGTTAAAGAGATGTGACATCACAGGGCTGGCTGCTGATTGGCGGCACACATGGAATTGTGGGTGATCCCACGTTCCCAGAGTTCCTTGCCCCATGTAGAGCAGCCATTTTGAACTAAATGTGAATCGTTACTATGAAGCATGAGGAAATTCAGATTCGATGCGAATCGAATATTTCCTGAAATTCAGATCGAATTCCACTTCTGCAGCTTCGATTCGCTCATCTCTAGTTATATCACATTATCACGTATTGGATTATATAAAGTTGGTCTATGTAGTTGTATTGCATAAAGTACCCATCTTTTTTCACTATTACTTGATGGAGAGCTGTGTTTGCTTTTATGTATTTTAGTTTTATTATCCATAACACTAAAGCCAGTAATTATAAAATGGTTGCACTCTGACTTGGATCAGAAATATGTTCCATCTTAGTTCATCATGAAGTGCAGTAGTAGTAGGCATTACAGACTGCAGCTGTGATCCTGAAAATATTTTCCTGGAAATTCTCAGCTAATGGATCTACATGGTTTCGAAAGTGTGTAAAGAAGCTTTTGTTTGCTGAACGTAGCAGTGAATAGTGGATTGTCCTAGTCTCTCAGGAGTCACCACCTTTCAGCACCTGGGACAGCGCACCTGGAGGAGCTGATATAACACTTAACCCATAAGGATTAGCTTTTGTTAGCCTTGCTGGTTGTCATGGAGGCATGATAAAAAACCATTGATAGTGGGTGCACACAAGGAGCTTTGGGTTGAAAATTTGAGCCACTCGAAAGAGGAGACAGAAAAATAAGAGAAATAATGAGTACCATGAAGACTACAAAAACGAGGATAGCAAAATAGAAAACAGGGCTCTAAGGTACTCTACAAGAAACTGAGTGAAATGGAGAAAAAGATAGGAACATAATCAGTGGAAATTATAATATGACAGACAGAAAAAGGAGCAACAACAGGACTTTAAGATAGCGGAGAATTATACTATGTCATATATTCTGTAGAAAAATAAACCAAACCAATCCAAACATGCTGTAAGGTCTAGCGCTATATCTAACAAACAAATCTGTACTGTCCAGAGAAGCCATTAAGGTGTCCTCAGAAAATAGGAAGTTAGGATTGTTTGACGTGTGATTGACAGTTTTGTACTACACTAAATGACAACTTGAGATACACATCAGTTAATCAGCTGTAGCCTATGGTTTATCCAGGAATAATGATCTACATCAAGAGTCAGCAGCTGTATGCCCTTTTGGAGTGGTTGTCAAACCAACCCTCAGGGAACCTAAGACAAATGGAACTTGGGTGCCTTTGTAGATACAATAGTAGTTGCAGAGAAAATATCTCATATAGATTGTCTTCCTGCAAGTCACCATACTGACATATTTAGCTTAAGCATCCTATGAAATTGCTTGGAATTACATGTATCACTCATTTAATCTATCACCTTACATATCACCGCATGTAAAGACATAAAGTACATATTATATTGTCTTTAGAAAGAACTGTAAATTAAAGGGGTCTTCTATCTCCCTCTCTCGCAAGTTTGCCTTTGTCTCTTCTTCTCATCTCCTGTATTCTTCATCAAGCTGGTGGGTTGCTTTGACTTTTTGATTGACGGGACACCATGAAGTACCTCAGTAGATATGGAAATTGCCTTTACCATGAGAGATTTATTATGATTACTAGAAATATAATATAAATGCAGATCAAATATGCACAGTAAATGTATATTATGTTACACAGGTTTGGAGAGTAAAAAATGTAAATCCTACCAGGACAGACAATGTCAGCAATTACAGCAAACTGTAATTAGCTGAACTGATTGCCCAGATGCAGAGCAGGAGATAACAGCTCTGAAAGTAATCCAGAGAACTCAGCCCCCTCCCCTCCAGAGAGCAGTGAGTCATCCACACTTTAATGCTAGATAAGGAGACAGAACAGGCCGAGGATCAAGGAAACAATGTATACATAATGGGGAGAAATAATTTCACATAGCAGGCAAAAGGAGCAGCATTGCTAAATGTATTTAGGAAATCTCATGAATTTACATAAGCATTTACACAGTAAATGTAAGTCATTGAGTTCTTCGTCTGTTAAGGTGGCCATACACAGAAGGACAAAGTTAGTGGTACCTATGGATTTTGGCAGTAATGTCTTTAGCATATGGGGATGTACTGGCTCTTCTCCAACAGATGATTCTGAGAAAAGATTAAACATGTTGAACTTAACATACCTGCTCCTTTATTCTTATGGATGCTTCCACCTGTGTCTGGCAGTGGCTTACCCCTTCTTCTCATCCAGAACACATGCCAAACTAAGTTTATGGTGGAGACAGCAGGAATAGCTATTCAGCTGACAGCTATTAAGGGAGATTTGCCATGAAAAATATTTATCCTTTATCCATAGAATAGAGAACAAATATCTCAATGGTGGGAGTTTGACCTCTGAGACCTCCAATGATCCTGGGAATGGGGCATCTTACCCCCATAGTGCATTCAACTACCCTGCCGTCTCTGGATGAAAGTAGATGTGGCCATGCTGGATGGGACATATACGTGTATGTGCTCCTGTTCTCTTAAATGGGAGCAACGGAGTTAGCTGAAGTATAGAAAATTCATCCCATCCACCAAGTGACACCTACATTTAGTCTGGCTGCAGGCAGGCTAAATAGACAATGGGTGCAAAATACACCTCATGCTCAGGATTAGTGGGTGTGTCAGCAGTCAGGCCGCCATGATCAGGTATTTATTATCTATCCTATGGATAGTGGATAAATATTCCTCCCCTTTAAAGGTAGAAGGCCATTTTAAAGTGATAAATAGGCTATATAATGGGACTTCAAGGTGAAGGCCCCAACCGACTTTCCATTTGCAGTTTTTAATGACTAGAGCAGTTACATAGATTGGGGGATCTACTTGTCTTAATGATGAACTAAGATTCTCTTTAACAAAAAGCCTGTTTTTAGTCTGGATTTTGTAACATAGGGTATTACTCATGTAAACTGATATTGTGTACATAGATAAGCCTGCAAATGCCGCACAGTTTGCCTGCATTATTCTGTCATGGGTGAACACTTCACCGCAAGAGGCTGTTTATACTGTGCCGAAAATTAATGTCTGTGTGTATCCAGTCCAATTTTCTATGATTTTCATATAGAACCATGAGACGAGAAGTAATATAGAGAGAAACGCAGACAGGTGTTAATGACACACATGCTTGCTCCAAATACATTTACATCTGTGTTTATCCATATTTTGGTGCACATAAATAAATATGAGTAAATACGGAAATAGGATAGACATGTACTACAAGTAAATAAACCATGTGTAATCACTTACTAGTCCGTGCAGAGATGTTACTAATCCAAGTCTGTTGTATTCGGCGCCTTCAGTGGTTTATATTTCAAGGGTTTTCCAGGCTAAAAATATTTATGACCTATCCTAATATCAGATCTGTGAGGGTCTAACACCCAGCACTCCCATCAATGAACTCTTATCATCATCTAATACACAGAGGCCCACATTTACTATGCTGGTTGCGGCCAAACAGTGGCGTAAACATCACAGACTTACACTCAATATGATGCAACTTTGGTGCATCTAGTTTGGGTTAAAATTTTTTGACTTGGTAAATATTTGGGTGTGGATTCTCAGCAAAAGGAGGCATGGCTTATCCAGTTCAGGACTAGGCCATTTTCCCAGTTTCAGGACCAGACACATTTTCAGGTTTTTTCATACATGCGGCTTTGAGGGCTATAACATTTTTTTTCCTTTGTGTTCTTTTTTCAGTGATAAATAGGGTTTTTTTTTTTAATGTTGTTTTTAGTTTTCCATTTTTTTTTCCTTTATTTTAATATCTGAGAAAAAGTAAACGAATTGGAGAACTGTGTCTGTTTTTCACATTCTTCATGTTTTTTTCAAGTGCTACGAAAAAAGTTTTTAAATAGTTTTCCCTCTCTGTTATGGCCATTTTTACATAGGTAACATTTATTTTTATTTATTTTGTACACATTGTGCTCCCCATAACGTCTTAGTAGACCTTTGGGAGGCATTTTCACTTTCAAATCTACATTTTCACTTACAAATCTACATGGGAGAACAAATCTACAGCCAGTGGCGTGCCTACCATGGAGGCAAGACTTTTCTATGGCTCCCATGGAGGGAGGTGGCCCTCTTTTGATGTCTGGCAGTCCAAGTTTCATAAACTCTTCTTCCTGCTCTGTTTATTGAAATGTATGATACAGTTCATTAAGGGTTAATGAAATGTATGATACAGTTCATTAACCCTTAAATTAAAAGGATAGGTCAGTATATGCTACAAATGGGTGACCAATAGTGTTAGGTGGGGTTTGGATCTTGTACATGGTGGTCAAATGATTTCTGATCAGGCATTAAGACTGGACACATGAGATGGTCATTCTGAATCAAAAGAACACCAGGGGGCGACATTGCAAGTATGTTACAGAAATAACTAGACACAAAAGCATTAAAAAAAATATACCAAGTAAAACATGTTTTACCTAATCTAACAGAGTAAATTAATACTGAGATACTTTAAGGATAATTTTGGATATTTAGTGGAGATTTATGTCTATTTAAGCAGAATGTACAGCCTGCCGGACACAGTCTCAGCAATCATATAGCATTGAGGTGAATATGCATCTTTTGTTATTCTATGTAATTGCAAGTTCCTGCAAAACACACCATATACAATAGACTCCATCCACCGTGATATCATTGTGATACATAAATAACTGTTTCCCCATAGCCATCACAGAACATTTATATACAGATTATGTTAAATAAAGTGAAGCAGATGGGGGATGTTACAGGTGCCTGTTCAACATTTGGATGATCTTTCCTCTGCGGCGAACAACATTTAAATCAATATTGCTTCTTTCAAAAGAATTTCACTAAAGCCTTATCTTGTAGTTCAGGAGAGCAGGGTACATGTTCCTATCTGATGGAAAGACATAATGTTTGGAAGCAGAAGGCTGGTATTATCGTTGAGAAAACCGTTTTCTACAGGAAAAGCAAGGCTTTATAAGTGATGACTACTAGATGTTGTTTTAATACAGAGATGGCTTGCTTTTATTGCTTGCCTGTCTCTTTTTATGACATTTCTGTCCTTAAAATGTTGGCATAAAATCTGTCTCCTTCAAAGAGTACCTGTCAGCAGGCCCATTACTATATTTAATCTGCTTGAATATACAGGCGCATCTCAATAAATTAGAATATCTTCGAAAAGTTCATGCATTTCAGTAATTCAGTAATACAATTCATAATCAGCGTCTCCATGATTGTGTGTCCTACTGAACCAGACTGAGGGACCATTTAAAGGCTTAACCCCTTAACGACCCAGGGCGTAATAGTACGTCTTGAGTCGCATGACGATGTATGGAGAGCACTCAGGAGCTGAGCGCTCTCCATACACCGCGGGTGCCGGCTGTATAATACAGCCAGGACCCGCAGCTAACAGCAGCGATCGGTGCCTGCACCGATCGCGGCTGTTAACCCTTTAGATGCCGCGGTCAAACGCAACCGCGGCGTCTAAATTGCGAAGCCGCCAAGGGCGCCGCCATTTTTACCTCATCGCCGCCCTCCAGAACGTCATCGGAGGGCGGTGCTTGGTTGCCATGACAGCCGGGAGCCTATTGAAGGCTCCCAGGCCTGTCATTACAGTAGAGCTATTACACGATGCCAGAGGCATCGTCTAATAGCAGTGACGGCATTTTGCTATTCACTGCGATACAGTAGTATCGCAGTGAATAGTATGATCGATCAGACTCCCTAGTTTTCAAGGTCCCTAGGGAGTCTGATCATACAAGTAAAAGTAGAAAAAAAAAAGTTTTTAAAAGTATGTAAAAATTAAAAAAAACACAAAAGTTCAAATCACCCCCCTTTCCCTAGATCAGATATATAAGTAAATAAACAAAAGTAAGCATAAACACTTTAGGTATCCCCGTGCTCCAAAATGCCCGAACTATTAAAATATTAAAATATTTATCCCATACGGTGAACAGCCAAATGGCCAAATAGCGTTTTTTTCAACACTTTGTCTCCTATAAAAAATTGAATAAAAAGTGATCAAACCATCAGATCTTTCCCCAAGTGGTATCAATAAAAACGTCATGTTGTCCCGCATAAAAAGACGCCTTACCCAGCTCCATACATGTAAATATGAAAAAGTTACAGGTGACACAATATGGCAATGCAAAATTTTTTTCTATTTAGCAAAGTTTTAAATTTTTTTAAAAGGTATCAAAACATTACAAATGCTATATAAATTTGGTATCACCGTGTTCGTACTGACCCGCAGAATACAGGTAACATGTCATTTTTACCACACAGTGAATGGTGTAAAAATTAAACCCATATGAATTTGGCGCAAATGCAGTTTTTCTCCAATTGCACCTCATTCTGAATTTTTTTCCAGCTTCCCAGTACATTGTACAGCATATTGAATAGTGACATTACAAAGTACAATTTGTTTTGCAAACAATAAGCCATCATGTGACTCTGTGAACTGAAAAATGAAAAAGTTATGGCTCTTGGAATGTGGGGAGGGAAAAACAAAAATGCAAAAACGAAAAATGACCGGGTCCTTAAGGGGTTAAGAAACCTTGGCAGGTGACACACTGAATTTACAATACTGAACTTTTTTACAATATTCTAATTTTCTTAGATTTTGGTTTTCATTACCTGTAATCCATAATCAAAATTTACAGAAATAAAACACTTGAAATAGAACACTCTGTGTGTAAAGAATCTAGAAAATATAGGAGGTCACTTTTTGAATTTAATTACTGAAAGAAATAAACGTTCCAAAGATATTTTAATTTATTGAGATGCACCTGTACAATATTATAGGGGGATTTTACTATATTACATACGCCAGACAAGTGGCATAAAAGTAGCATATCTTTGGCGCATGTCCTGTATTTGTGCCAAAGATGGGTCACTTTGTTGTTTTTATTTCCCACTCCTCACTTTTTAAGATAGTAGGTGGGGGGATCAAGGCAATCCAGGACAGAGATGCCTTGGCCCATGCGATTTACTATAACTGGATTTAGTAATAGGTAAAATCTATGACAGCCCCAAACTTGTATACATTCTGGTGCATAGGACCTCCTCTGGTGTGGCTGGATTTTTAAGAAGCTAAAGAAAGTCTCTGCACGGAAAAAATCTGGAAGAATAAAATAGAATGCACATATTCTCACAGATTCTGCATGGAAAAATCGATATATAAATCTACTATAGATTAGTCATACTGAATGGGGCTAATCCTAGTGTGGATCCATGGCACTTCACACTGCACATCCATAGCAAAAATCAAAATAATGTCTGCTACAAATCTTATACTAAAATGTATGTTGGATTTGCAATATGCAAATATCACAAGCCTGAACACTGTAGTCTGATCCAAGCAGCTGCCTGCAATATCTACAACACATTATATTCTCTTCTGGCAGAATGGGGTTCTTTTAAATGATTTAAAGGGACGTTTGCAATAAGTGCATAGGTAAAATACCTGGTGCCCTCCTTTTTAATCTTTCTGGCATGGTTCCTCCAATTCCAGGTTCACTCTTTATTTCTGTGAAATGGCTGCCAGCTACTCAGACTACAGTGCACACAGTACTTTAGTAGTCTAAGACCCTCCCATAAATGGACCTATATGCCTATAAATGCCTAATAAATGTGACTTCTAAATGTGCCCTCCAGGGAATCTATCTTGACAATGGGGCCCCTCTAAAAGCTGCAAGTGAATGGAGAGGGTCTGCATATGTGCAAGTCTCTCCTTTCATCTTTAGGCTGAGGCCCCACGTTGCGGACACACAGCTTTTTTTTGTTGCGGTTTTTGAGCCAAAACTAAGAATGGCAACAAGAGGAATGAGAAATATATAGGAAGCGCTTAAACTTTTCCCTTCTGCCCAAGGCTCAAAAAACCACAGCAAAATCTGCAACATAAAAAGTTGCATTTCTGCAATGTGGGGCTTCAGAGGAGTTCTGAGTTGAGTAGACTTCTTGGGACCCATATCTATCATATCCTATGGATCTATTCATAAATGATAAGATGGGGATACCTCTTTAAGTATTCATTATGCATTTATTGTGATTTTTTTTATTTATTGTAAACCAGAGATAGAGACTTGCATGGTCGATCCTACAACTTGCCATATAACATTACTGCATGATACATTTGTCTATTATGAATATAACTCACCACGTTCCATGTCTAAGCAGAGAGGGTATACATTACAAAGACAATTCAGCAATGCCTTTATATATACAGTATCATGTAATGGCCCTGCAGCAATGTTACTGGAGAGGGGTTAAATACTGAGCAGGTCAAGTACTTCCTCTATTGAGATCTGAACTTTCTCTCCGCTTGTGTTGTTATGCTGACGGTGGCTTCAAGTCAATACCAAACATGAAATATTGAAGAGATGTGGAGGACTGTCACCGAGTTCAGTTTGCAAACCGGGAATACAGAGTGGTAGGGGGGAACCAAAATGTAAAAATTTAATAGAGGTGTTAGAGATATGACATTTATCTGTTTGTTTTGGCCTTATAAATATGGTCTGTAAAATGCTTGGATGACACTCGAGCAGCGCAGGCAGGCTGAAATGAAGAGTCTGAGAACTTACTGTTCTATTTCTTCTTCTTCTATTTAAGCCTCTATTATTACTTTTGGTGACTGAAGACCAGACAGCAGAGGACTGCTGATTCGGGAAGGAGGGGAGGCAATCAGTTTTTAGCAAGCGGTGCATAGAGCAATTCCATTTGACTTCTTATTGACTTAAAGGGAGTCTGTCAGCAGGAAAATAAGTATCAAATTAATGACAGTATTTTGTAGGGAGGCTTCTACACTTTCCAAAGATGTCTGTCTTTTTCTGCATTGCAGCTCCATTTCCTTAAAATCATCATGTTATTTTTATGCAGATTAGCTGAAAAGTGGTTATGGGGTGTTTCTTCTGCCCTGACTTTGCTCTCCACTCTAGATAACCAGCCCTAACTGCTAACTTTGCTCCCAATGCTTCTGTGACATATCCCCTGCACCCATATCATCTGGATCGGCTGTGGCAAGTGCAGTACTGACTGTACTGGGCATGACTGATGACATCAGGTTGCACCCAGAAGAGCAGGAGTTCAGCTTCAGATGGAGACAGCTGCACACAAAGTGTGGCAAAGTGGGTGATGTCACTAAACAATGGGGGCAAAACTGGATGGCTTTTAGGGCCAGCGAAGCACCAGCAGAAGAAACTCCCTAAATAATTTTTTAGCTAATTTGCGTAAGAATAAAATGATTCTCATGAAAATGGAGCTGCAATGCAGAATAAGAAAAGAACCTTTAAAAAGTGTACAAACAGCCCTACAAGGTACTGTTATTAGTTTCATACCAATTTTTCTGCTGACAGACTCCCTTTAACTCTTGTACTGGTTCACATTACTACGTACACCTTCCCATCTTAGGCCAAATGGTCTGTTTGACAGCATGACCCATGTCAGTTGCCGTAATACATTAATAAGCCCATACACATTTTAGTCTAGCCACAGTCATTCACACTGGCCATACATATGCAGTGACACTGGGCCAATCTGGGAATGCTGTGGGTACTATCTTTCAAGGTAAGGGAGTTTGTGACTACTGGATGAAAATGACTTTTTTCCAGCTAGTGCTGAATGATCGCTGCTTGTATTCCTGTATTTTTTTTTAGAACTTTGTGTGTCTAGAACTAATGTGTATGGCTTCTTTAATAATCACTTGCCTAATAAAAATCCATTGTAATTCACCCATTAACACATTATTTAAGAGGAGCAAGAGGTGGCAAACGGCTGTCAGACAATCGTATGTAGTTTATCTCCTAGGAAACAAAAACAGCACACAGTATACTTTCCCAAACAGCTGCCCTAGGCTGAGGGTTATAAGGTCCCATAAACATTAGATCCATTGTCTACTGATGGCTTCAGGCAATTCTCTGCAATTCTCTGCCAGAGTAAACAAACTATTGATACATGGTGAAATGCCAGAAAGAATGGAAATATCTAGTTATTAATGTTTCACTATTTTTGTATCTATTATTAGCTTATCTACTAAATTTGGACCCACAGTCTCATGATCAGTTATCAGGGATCCCCACAGCTTTCTGAAGTCATCAAAGGTGAAAAAATATTTTATAATATTAAAGGGGTTGTCCTGGATAAAATGAAACTTCTACACTAAGATAAACACCCTCCCCCCACCTACTTTCCTGCTTACTATATATAAACTATATTTACCTAGGTCGCCAGGGTGGTCATGTGATTTTCTGGTGATGTTCCATTTCCCCGTTTACGGAAACATAACATCACCATTACTAACTACTAATTCAACAAGTAATGCCATAACTGTAAGATAGGAAGTGGCTGTCAATCAATTGTACAGAGGCCCAGATTCAGACCTGAAGATGGAGCCCTCGAAGGTTGTGGCATGTCACCATTCCACTTGAACCTCATTTGCATATTTCTAAAAATATCATCTTTTGGCAAATGATGCATTTGATGGACTGAATGTATGATGGTGCTTAGCATAATGTCCCCTACAATGTACTGTGGCTAGTTTGATATTGAGTTTCCTGGTGGTAAACTCCCTTTAAGATAAAGCTGGTGAAATCTATGGAACTAAGCCTTGCTGGCCAATTTTAACTGCAAATCCAATGCTGTACCATGAATATGTTCACTTAGAATTGATATTTGTTATTTACTAAAATGTTACCCTTTCCTTACCAAAATCAGCCCCATTCTTGTCTACAAGCTGTGTTTGGTAGACATTATCTTGTAAGAAGTTAAGCTGCAATAGCAGACTCATGAACTGGAGTGTTACTGTTTATGAAAGAAAGCAGCCATGTTACATATTTTATTCTACTCCTTCAAGTCATGGGTATATCTGTTATCATGTATATTATAAGAAAGCACAATCTACTATAGAAAGTATGTTTTTATTCTTTTTTTTATGTGGCATCCCCATTTTTGGGTTTGCCCAGTTGAGTGATCTCTATAAAGATTACATGTGACACATTCATTATTACTTAACTGCTGCTCAGTTTCTTGCAAAAATGGCTGTCAAAGAGACCAATGATGCTTGACCGCACTCCATGGCTATAAATCACTAGCGGTTAAGATACCGAGTATACAATTTTGAATGGGGTTGGATTGCAGGTGTGGGTCATTACAATTGCCTAAATTTATAGTAACCTTTTGAATTAAATCCAAATCCTAATATATATGTATTTATAATTAAAAAAATGTACATTTAATTTCATGGATTAAGTGGGTTAATATACTTATAAAGGGATTGCATAAGAAGTGTTGACTCTCAAAACTGCTACCAATATTCTACACTATTTTTCCCTTCCTCTGTATAGCCCTGTCTGCAGTTTTGAGCAGCCAAAACTGCATAATCTGTTTAATTCCAGCATGTTTGTGTTCAGTAAAGTTAATAGTACACATGCAGATTTTGTTCAGGGTTTTTTTTTTGTGGTTTTTGGAGTAAAAATCAAGAATGGATTTGCAGAATAGGATAAATACAATCTGTTCTTTATACTTTATACTTTCTTGCCTTTTATAATCCACACCTGGTTTTGGCTTTAAAAACTGCATAAGGCTAAGGCCCCATGTAGCGGGCTGCAGCGAAAAAGTGCTTTTCACAGAGAGTCTGCAGAGGAAGCCTCTGCGGACCTTCTGCTTCAATTATACCTATAGGAAAACTGACCGCTTTTTGTAGGTATAATGGACATGCTGCAATTTCCAAAACTGCAATGGTTTTGGAAATCACAGCATTTCCGCTGCAGGTATTTTTCTGCAATGTGTGGATGGGATTCGCCAGGGATTTACAGGGACTGTAAAACACCACGTTTTTTTTTTTTCCAAACCACGGTGCCCTGGCCTTAAAAAAAGCTTAAACAATACTTGTCAAAACCTGCATGTATATAATCACCCTTAGATTGCAGAATACATTCTATTTTAATGAGATTTTGAAGCAAAAATTTGCTTGAAAAAAAGGATAAAAATAGTAAAGAAATGGGAATTATATAGAAAAGTTATCTACTCCTTGTCTAGGCTTCATAAAAAATTGCAACAAAGTGACACGAGTATGGGCGCCCTTCCAGTCTACAAGTTAGGCGATCTTTGGATAACCTTATTATCTGGCACTAACCTGCCCATAATTGAAAAGAGATCTGTGTGTTGCTACCGCACAGCAGAGTTGTGGGGAGGCTGTTTTATCATTTAGGAAACCATATGAAATGTTCTGTCTTCTTAACACTTTACAGTCTTGTACTATTCAGCTCGTGGAGAATTTGTTAAACAGAAATAGCTGTTTTAACCCGTCATTACTGTTCACTTGTTTTATTGGAGTTCTCCTGTATTCTGCAGTATTAGGCCAGGCCGCCCAGCACTGAACATGTTAAGGCAATAACTGATAATCTATTTAATTACATCTCGTCAACATGCAGGCAATTGTCAAAGGCGGAGAGGAATCAATAGCGGTGTTTGCCATGATTGATTACATTGCTGGGCCCTTTTGTTTTTAGAGTCATTATAGCAATAGGTGTATTTGGCCGCTAATTGATTAGTCCACAGAGTGAAATTTTCTGTGATTGATTATAGGGAAAGGGGTATTTTTAACTTCAGGCAAATGGCAAAATAATTACAGAAAGTGGACACGGACTGGCTGCACTTTCAGAATAGATTCGAGTAGAAGTACAGTAGGCACTTACAGTTATATACAAGATATGTAAAAATATAGGCAGGAAGAGGATAGATAAAAATAGTTTTGTTTAGTATTCATACCTGCCCTCATGCAGTATTCTATTGGCTATACCTTAAAGGTACGTTCACATGTACAAATTTGTCGCGGATTTGAGAGCAGATTCCGCCCCTGATAGAAGTAGGACACTGAAAAAAATCAACATCCTGCTCTATAGTGTCGCGGATTCCGGGGCCCAGAACTCCCTGCTGATTCGGCCCATCTGGTCCTAATCAGTAGTGGAAGATCGCAATAGAATGCCAATGTCCTGCATCCGCATCCCATCCTGAGTAGCCCGTGGTCAGATACGATGGCGTAAAATGAAGAGGAATTTCTCTTTATTTTTTGACGTGTGAATGTATCCTAAATGTGCAATCCAATTAAAGACATTTATAGCATATGCCTCTTGTCTCTGTATCCATATGGGAAAAGAATGGAAATTTGGATGTGTGGTCCTCTGTATTAGTTTCTATGCCAATTACATAATTCACAAATTGCTGAGGTTGCCAAAACTTTTCAGAAATAATTTGGGCTATTTTGGATTATCCTTTCTGGGCAAACTCCACCTGAAAAAGGCAAGGTTTATGCAAGCCATGCCAAAGAAGGGCAATCCTACCCTTTTTGGGGACTGTCCTTTTTCTAATCTGATTTTAGTTTCTGAATTTTTTTTCATTATATTCGTTATACATGATCACAGGGGCTGCCATCTTGCCTGTTCTTCTCTTCTGCTTTGCTAACACCATTTAGTGATATGCTTTACAGCATAAATATCCATGAGTCGGCTCCATTCTAATGCTGCCTAGGGCCATGACAGTTCTGTAAAGCAGGTCACTAAATGCTGTTAACAGGCAGGGGAGAAGCTGAGGCACAATGGCAGCCCCCATAATCATGTACAGAACCTAGAATTAAAAAACTACAATCAGGAAATAAAAATTTTGGTGATACATTGCTTTTACATTACAATGCATATGCAAACCTAGCCTTAGTTGTCTGCCTTTTTAATATAAGTTTCCTGCTGCTATATTGACTTGCATATCTACGTAACATACGTCCTATAACGGTAAATTGCCATAATATGTATATTACAATGTTAGTTCTGTCATATTACTGATGCAGAGCTAATTGTATATGGTAGCAGTGTGACAAAACACAGGTTAGTAATGGAAATTATTACTACTACTATTAATAGTAATAATAATAAAATTAAAATTATAGTTAAATTTCTATAAGTGTACGTAGAATTCGAGTTCTGAAAAGAACAGCCTGGATCGCAGAGCTAAAAAATAAATCCTGCTTCTCCCTGCTCCCTCGCCAGTGCTGTGCACCTGTGTCTTGTCTTTCTCTATATTTATCTCAATTTACTTGGTTACTTTTACTAAGAGTGAAAAACCGACGTTGTTTAGGAAAGATACTTTTTCACAGTGCGGGAGTACAAAACGGCAGAAATAATTTGCCACCGTGCCACTAAACTTAATGGCATTGTATAACTGATGTGATTTCAGCATAATTTGTGAGCAGAGAGAAAAACACATGATTTTCACAACTCAGTCATCAACCTCCTACAGCACAATATAGAAACTGTACTGTCAACATAAATTTAATATAGAGCGCAGTTTGCTGCTGGTTTGGGATCAGTAAATCTGCAAAGAAAATCACCCCAACTCTTGTGTTCCTTGCAGAAAAGCTGGTAATGCTGAGGCACAGGATGGGAAACATTAGGAAATCCTTTAATACCGGGGTTGGATAACAACATATTTTTTTCTCCATCTCTTATTTATGGCTGGGTGCACCGCTGGCTTCTGATTTTCATTTTGATGAATTCCTGTACGTGATTAAAGGTTGGCGAGATTGTGGCACTGTCATTAGTTTCTCTTTAACATAACAAATATCTCGATGATCTGTGGCCTCGGAAATACATTATTTAGGTGGCGGGAATGAGTAAATGCTGGCATTTACTCCGTCATGTAGCTTATTTCCCATTTTCTGTGTGCTAAAGAGTTAACCTTTTGCAGGTGCTTTACATAAAATATTTTTCTAGCAGCTTCCTAATGCAATAATGTTATTAAATAAAATATTAATATTAATGCTAAGGATTTTCTGTATTATCCAAATATCTTACTGCAAGTAAAACATGTAAATCATAAGTGATTTATAGAGCTTTATCTGTTACAATATCCTAACACATTATTTCAGCAAATTCCAGATTTCTTTAACTGATGTCTTTTATAAGATGTTTTCTTAAAGTTGAGACAATGGTCTTCTTGTATCTATTTAATAACTTTAAATTTTTTTTTAATCAAATAGTAAAAATATAGTGTTTTATTTAATATTTACCACCAGTAAATGTGACCATATACATTAGACTTAGGTTGGCCAAACCAGCCAATTTCAGAGAGACTGGCTATCTAATGTGTTTATACTACTTGGCTTAGATTTGTGTGGTTTATTTTGAGGAAAATGAGGATGAAATTTGACATGCCTGATCAGGGGCATAACAAACACTCATGTGACCCCATAGCAAAACTTGTAATGCGGCCACACTGTACTATGAGCGCCTTAAGCAGCAAGTTCAGAACTTAAAAAGTATATGATTATTTTGGTCTTCATTACAGCCAGGGATAACACACATAGTGATTTTACAGTACAGATAGTCCACACAGTACAGGGATAATACACACAGTGATGTCACAGTACAGGGATAATGCATACAGTGTGTCACAGTACAGGGATAATGCACACAGTGATGTCACAGTACAGGGATAATGCATACAGTGTGTCACAGTACAGTAATATTTAACTCAGTGATATCACAGTACACAGATAATATACACAGTGATGTGACAGTACAGGGATGATAAACACAGAGATGTCACCATACAGGAATAATGCACATAGTGACATTACAATACAGGAATAATGCACATAGTGATGTCACAGTACCATGATAAGGCACATAGTGATGTCACAGTACAGGAATAATATACACAGTAATGTTGTAGTACCAGGATAATGAAAACAGTAGTAATGTCACAGTACCAGGATAATGCACACAGTGATATCTCCATACAGGGACAATAAACACAATGATATCATAGTACTGAGATGATAAGCACAGTGATGTCACAGTACCATGATAAGGCACATAGTGATGTCACAGTACAGGAATAATGTACACAGTGATGTTGTAGTACCAGGATAATGAAAACAGTAGTAATGTCACAGTACCAGGATAATGCACACAGTGATATCTCCATACAGGGACAATAAACACAATGATATCATAGTACTGGGATGATAAGCACAGTGATGTCACAGTACCACGATAAGGCACATAGTGATGTCACAGTACAGGAATAATGTACACAGTGATGTCGTAGTACCAGGATAATGAACACAGTAGTAATGTCACAGTACCAGGATAATGCACACAGTGATATCTCCATACAGGGACAATAAACACAATGATATCATAGTACTGGGATGATAAGCACACTGATGTCACAGTACCATGATAAGGCACACAGTGATGTCACAATACAGATTATGCACAAAGTTATGTCACAGTAAGGGAATAATACACACAGTGATGTCACACGACAGGAATAATGTACACATGATGCCAGAATACAGCAATAATTTATACAGTGATGTCACAGTACATGGCATCATAGTGCACACAAAAATATCACAGTGTACACTGTGACATCACAGCATATGAAGTAAATACTTGATGATGATGCCAAATTTTGAGGCTCTAGTAAAGTAATGCATGCGCATTCAGTTTTCCACCCTCCCAGTTTTCATAGTTATCTCTAACATCACCCTAGGTTTCAGTGGAAATGGGCCTCCTTAGTTGTTAAGATTCATAGCTGCTACTATGTCTGCTACCCTGGTAGTTACACCCATGTACCGGATCCTTTCTTTGATCTTTTCAATGGAGATAAGCTGCCCAAGGTGTCCACCAGTAGCATCTTCTCCTTACCATATTGAAAACAGATACATACTTGGTTCAGGTGAGTTTGGAAAAGAGCACCAATAAACACCAACAACAGTGGTAGATTAATCTAAAGAATTTTTCCAACATTAGAACAAAGCCCAATGGTTGTCTCTGAATATGCAAAGCACCTGTAAATCCTGACCTTTCCTTGAAAGTACTTCTTACTTTTAAGGGAACAATAGGGCAGGGGATTTCTTATATGTGAACCTTCTAGTCCTGTAAGAACCTTGCGATCTCTTGTGAATGTCCCAATGGTCTTACCAAGAGGTGAAACACAAAATTTACTGTAATATAAAAGTGTCTGTATTAGTGATGGCTGAGGATTTACTTCTGATTCTTTGATAACTTTTGGGGTGAAAAACATCCACTAAGCTATATTTCCATTGTAAAGTGGCCTTTGATGAGCTACGACTGAAGAATTATTTTTACTATGTCATGTATATTTCAATAATGTACATCAAAAAAGTGAAATTGTGTTTTGGGATAATATTGGTACCAGCTACTATCTTTTCGCAGGTAAACATCAATCTTATTTGCAGAAGTGCCTTTAACAAGTGAGGTTTCCTCACCCCATACTGGTAATTTGTCTGGTCCTCGAATAAACACTTATTATATTAATTAACTTCTAGTGCCTACAGTGGTCAATTCAAGGTAACACAAGCCCCCTGGGCACTTCTAACCATCAACGACACTTACCATATTTTTCTTGAGTACCCACTGGGATGTAATGAATTCCAATAATTACTGGTTAGGTTGTTATTTTACACCGTAAATCTCATACCGAGAGTAATTTAAACAAAATGACATAGTTAAAATGGAACAGAATATACATTTACATCAAACCTTCCACTCTCTGACATTGACAAATGACATTTAAAATTCTTTCAGTTTCTCCGAAGAAACAGACTACAAACCAGAAACTTTCCAAAATGACACCACCTTCTTTGGCAAAATTTCTAGCATTTCAACTATTGGGTGTGGTGACATTTGACAGTACTGTACATGCACCATGCATATATTACTGATAATAATGAGATCTCTCTTTGCCATTTAAGGCTAAGGCCCCACATAATGGGCCACAGCAAAAAAGCACTGCGGTAAAAACCACGGTGGCAACTAATTGTGGTTCTTCCGCAGCGCTTTTCACAGAAAGACTGCAGAGGTTTCCTGTGCGGGCTTTCTGCTTCCATTATACCTTTAGGGAAATCGCCGGCGCTTTAAGGTAAACTGCATATATGGAAGACCACAACGGTTTTGGAAATCGCAGCGTGTCTGCTGTGCTTATTGTTCCGCAATATGTGGATGGGATTTGCTAGATCCCCACAATTGATTCACCCCTCTATGCCAGAAAATGTATCTGCTCTTTGGCCCAAGGTCCCTCTTTCTGTGAAAGTGGGTGCAGCAGGGTTAGAGATTGGGGTGAGGATGCTTCAACCCAACATATTAATTATAACTCACGCTAGTTTTCTGGGGTGAATTATACCAGAAATGTGTGCCAGTACCCCTGTTGGGGCCTTTATTAAGACTGGCGTTTCTCTGACCCATTGACTTCAATGTGTTTATTCATATGGCTGTATTTCTGTTGGTCTGTTTTAACGGACCGTCCAAAAATAGGACATAACATTATTCTAACCATTTTTCACCAATCCCTCATAAGCTCAAGTCCATGAGGGATCTGAGAAAACGTGTCCCACTGGTGCAAAATAATGACCATAAAAAACCAAACCATTTTGTCTGTTTTTCACTACGCTTTTTTTGCACCTCCATGTGAATATAGCCTAACAGGTTCATAATGGGAAGAAAATGGGTGCTCACCTAAGCAAACCCCACCAACCCATTTCAATGCCTCCTTGGCCTCCAGTGATCCCATCTTCACAGGAAATGCTCACTCACTGAGGTGAGATGCTTCTTCTGCCAAAAATTGGCATTTCCTGGAAATAGAGACCAACAGTAAGCGTCAGTTGTTGGGTTTGATATGTCCTGAGTTGTTTTTTTTAACGCATTTTGAGACTGTTAGAATTTTTTTCCTTGCTGAAAAAAATCTTTAAACTGCTTTTTCTCTCAATAAAATGAATCATTGTGAGTCTCTACAAATGCACAAGTCTCCATAAATATGAAAAAAAGATTTTTCTATCTCTAAATGTGCGGAAAATCATTCACCTTCTCAAAACAGAAGTTATTTGATCAGTTTTATGATCACAAAAGCAATTCAGGGCTTAGTGTTTGTGTAGTAAAATCCATTATCTTTCTTTCTTGGAGTTATTCCAAGGGAACATTTATTATCGAAGTACATTGCATAATAATATTAAAGGGGTTAGCCACTTTTAATAAAAAAAAAAAAATGAAAAACAGCTGCAAAATGTATAAAATACAAAATACTCAATGTTCAGCTCTTTTTTTTATTCAGCGCTGGATGGAAGATAAAAATGTGCATTTACGAATTTAATTTCTGTTTAAAAAGTAAACAGACAAGAAAGTTTCTATCTTGTTTTTTACATTACAGTGAATAGTGACAGAGGCAGATAAAATGTGCTCTGTCTGCATCCATCACTTTGTTAGTCTTTCAGTCTGTAGCTCTGAATCTTTGATGGATCAGAGCAACAGACTTAAGAAAAGCTGATGTGAACTAATTTTATACCATCCATTTGTTGGCTTGGCTTACACCAAAAGGATGGCAACATTTTGGTGTTCAATTTACATGTTAAAGGGGTTGTCTGGGATAAAATGGAATTCCTACACTAATCTAAACACCCCCTAATTGGGTTAATTTGGTAAATGTCATTAGATTTTTAATCACTGATAGGCAAAAATGTATATTTACCCATTTTCTGGTTATCCAGTGACATTCTGTTTCCCCGTTTCCAGAAACGGAACGTCACCAATAGTCCCCCTCCTCCACCCCATCATACTTGAGTGTCTTCCTTCCTTCTGTGCGATGGCTCCTGGAAGGAAGAAAGGTAAGTAGGATGGATGGTGGGGGGGATGGGCTGAGTTAGTTGGGAAGGGCTAGTAGTGGGTGGAATAGCTAGGGAGACAGGGAGAGGGTGTGAGAGAGGGAGGGGGCGTTAATGAGAGGGAGGTAGTGTGTGTCAGCCAACTACCATGATGCATTGCATTAGCTAAGGAGCTACACCATGTAAACAAATGCAGAAGATGCCAGGATCTCCCAGAGAAACACAGAAATCACTCAAAACACTGCTAAAGCAATTTGGGTGCATTTATTAATTGATAGAACTAACAAACCTTTTTTTTAAAAAAAAAAAAACTTTTTGCCTGGATAACCACTTTAAGCCATGCTGATAGTCCATGCCCATTTTCCAGATTTGTCCATTGTTGGAGATGTCCTGAGGAGTGTGTAAAGCATATTTTGATTAGTAAATTTGCCCTAAAGTATCCTATTTTTATCAGTAGTTATGCTTAGTTTACATCAGTATCGGGTATCAAACGTATGGGTGAAATAATGGATACCAAGGCAGCCCAAGGGAACCTAATGCCTATCAAATGTCATTTTTTTTAACTGAAATCACCGATGAAAAGGTCAGGTTTACAGTACTTTTCGATCTGGCAATTTTAGACAGATCTACGCTGGATGGACGCCCAGCACAAATGTGAACCCAGCCTTAAACTGTTAAAATTTTGACTCTCAGTAAAGTATGTAATAATGACTTTGTAGAGCTGATTCTTTTGCGTTTCTCACTTATACAATTTTTATAAACTGCTCTGGTAATGTTCACTTAATTATACATGGTTTTAAATTAATTAAAAGTAATACATGAGAAGCAAGAAAACCCTAAGGGCTGTCCTTTAATTATAAGGCAAGAAATGTATATGTGAGGACAGTGGGTTTAAAGGACAGTGCAAAATAGTTTGAGAAGAGAATGATAAGCAATAAATAACTTGAGGTTTGCGTCACTTTTCATGTCAAGCATATTTCTTTTTGTTTTTTTCATCTTAATGCAATAATTCTGTACTGATAAATTAGTCAGAATTTTCTCTACCAACTTTAAAGTGCATCTCTGTTCAAATATTAAGACTTACATGTACACAGAAATGTTCATGCGCTCTTAGAAGCACTTTTTCTACTGCAACTCTATGATCATAGCCAGCCATTTTAGAGGTTATGTAGAACTGTCTTTGGTCACTCGGTCACCAAAACTTAGTTTAAGTTTGTACAAAAATTGCTTTCACCACATTAATAGACAGTGGTGTAGCTATAGGGATTGCAGCTGCAACCAGGCGCCTTAGCCAGGGGGCCCAAAAAGAGGTCACACTATTATTTGCAGGATAAAGTAGCTCTAACAGAGTCCTGTAGCTACATTGACAAGTCAACCCGCTCGGAAACCAACACTTTCATTCATGTAGACTAGTGTTGTGTTTAGGCATATATATGGCAAGGAGGGAGAGGGGGTTTCTGTGGGAAGCAACTCTTCATTCAATTACAATAAGCAGTTCTGTCTTCTGTATGGAGATGAAGGATGAGGATGAGAAGGACCCTGTCTCCTCTCCTTTACTTGTTCCCACCATGTCTACTGTCCCTTATTACTCATGGAAAGCCCAGAATTACAGACAGTAATGTATATAGGTAAGAAGTTAATGCAGCTGTTATCTTTCTATTCCTAATCCATGGAGACTGAAGATCCTATGGTAGTTCCCATGTGTAATAATGCTACTCCAGGTGCTCATACTCTGGGCTTAGCTCCTGCTGGGCATAATGACTTTCTAATCCATAGGGAGTTCAGCTGACAACTCCCATTTTGTATGCTATTATATAGATGCAAATAGATGCTGCAGTATATAGTCAGTAACACTAAGCTCACATGTAGTAAAGCTCCAATGCTCCAGGGATATATATTAGACTTACATATGAGGCAGAATTTCTAGGCGATTCATTTGAGTTATCAGCTAGAGCCTTCAATATGAGAAAGTTCACATTGTTTAGAGTTAGACCAGCTGAAAACCACACGGGCCTGTATACCCACAAAACCATGCAGCCAGTAACATTGAACAATCATTACACAATCATTTTTTCATGATGTAATAGAAATCCGTTGCAGGTGACTTGGTCGCGTGGTTTATGGCCACATCCTGGCTGCATCATTGCCATGTCTGGCCTTGCCATATAAAAGCAATAAAAGTTTAATCAGGTAGCACATTAGTAATACAGATGGTGTAAATAGCATTGCCTAATTATGTTCTCTGCTCTGATCCCACCTTTTCCATTCAGCAGGGTGCAGCAGGAGGAAGACGGGGGCTGTACAACTGGCCAACAGGGCCCATGTCATTGCACATGCTTTATTGCCTTATGTGTCTACACAAATAGAAGCCACCACAACAGACAGCTTTCCACATTACAGTCCATATGTACCTTGATAGATATGTAAAGCATCCTAAAGTATCTCCATTAAGTTTGGTGAGTTGCATAGACAGACAAAAACAATTCTAAAATGTTTGAAAATAATCAAAGAACTTCCATTAAAAAAGTGTACAGTAGGCAATAAAGTGGATGGTTCCCCCCTTGCAAGGGGACTGCCATGTTACCCTAAATATAGTGCTGGAGCATCTTAGGAATGCTTATTGTGTAAATGAGTATTGTGAATTTTTAATAAATCTAAGTAATAATCTATCTATTTCTCTCTCCTTATCTCATATTTACTGTTTTAAGGTGCCCATACATCTTCAAAAACTGTTGGCCAAATTCTTCGTACACACGCACTCTTGGTTTGGCCCAGAGCATGTAGGTGTTGTCAATGGAAAAGAGGAGAATAACCTGTGACCAGACACCTATGGAAATGGCTTATCTCCCTAGAACAACAGGATAAAAGATTACAATTCAACATCCCCAATCTTTCCTTCTACAACCTCATTTGTCAGTGGAAAGCCAAGAGGTCTAGACATATATAAAATAGTTAGTGCTCCTTGCCTAAGTCATCGATTTTGACAGAATTTTTTTCTTATGTGTATATTCCCATGCACATAATAGAAAAATTGCCTGAACCTGAAGATTTAGGGCCCTACCAGGGCTCCTAGGAATGCTTTTTACCGATACTAACCCTCTAATGGTGCTGCCAATCAGCTGACCAATAAGTGAATGCTTACTGGTCGATTTATCGCATCTTTTATGCACCATAGAATATACAGATTATCGGCAGCACATCACCCTGTGTAGTCAGTACCTCCATGCAAATGGTGGAGGAACAATTGCATTAGAGATCGTTCCTCTCCCATTGAGTTTGCATCGGCCTGTGTAAAGAGACTGACGCAAACAAGTGGCGATTAATGTATCTCTCATTCATTGGCACTTCACGGGCTGAGATCTGACTGTCTAATAAAACCTTTAGCCAAGGAACACCAACTATTTTATCTTCACTCTGGCATGCAACACAACTATGTGTTTTAGCATTATATAACATTATTGGTAACACACTATATAACAATTCTATTTGAGCTTTGTATTATAGCACTTTTAGCCAAGAGGGGCCCCTTAAAAATGATCCTTGCAATGATGCTAATAGGATCATGAGAACTGTTGTAGTGGTATAATGTGATACATTTTTCCAAGATTTTTTTTGACACCTAAATCTCTTTTGACTTTTGTCATTTAAACCAAATGTTACAGGGTACTGGCTTGTTACAGCTGTATGACATATTTATGAATATCTATTTTATCTTAAACGAGTGGACGATATGTATGACAGATTAGACCTGGCATAGAGATTATGACTCTTTTATAACAAACTGGAGTGCTAGTGACATTTATCATGAGCTGTGCAATAGTGTAATGAATAAGATGTCAATCTATTACTGACATTTTACATTGCTGCAAAACCTCTGCAACATTATTGATAAATCTGCCTTAGGATGATTAATACTGATAACAGAATTTATATCATTTTTACTCAGATAGCTGGTCCGGTGCTTTAAGTGCTAGGACAATAAAACTTAAGGAGCATATAATAGCATATAGTAATAAATCAAAAATGATAGCGGCATCTACAATTTAGTATTTATGTTCTGGTTTATGTGATTTTTTTTGTTTACACGTTTTATCTTTTCTGTTGACTGGACATGTTTATATTATATTATATTATATTACAGGGGTCGGCAACCCCCGGCACGGGTGCCAAGAGTGGCACCCGAGGCTTATTTCCCTGGCACGGCAGCGGTGTGTTCACATATGTCCGGCACAGCTATCTGTTTCTCTCCAGCATGGTGCACACAAGCTGGAGGGAAACTGATGCCAGGACCGATCCCATAGTTTTCTATGGGATCGGTTCTGGCACAAGAGGCATCAGTTCTGACGCCGGATCTGTGCCTCAGCCGGATGGAGAAACGTTACCTGCAGCGTTTTTCCATCCGGCTTCCTTAAAATTTCATTAGCGCCAGGTGAAGATGGATGCTGCACAGTCTATGTACAGTAGTAAAGCCCGTAACTGCCGGTAATTGCCGGCTTCACTACTGTACCTGAGTGAATTGCTCAGGATTGGTTAAAGCTATAAAGAAACACTTGGATTCATTTTAAAGATGAGAATCTCCTCTTTAAAATGATACCAAGATCTCCATGATCGTCCTTAAACATCCTGAGCGATTGGCTAGTGAAAACGATGTTCGGCATTGAAATCCCAATGCAGATCTCAATTGCCGACATCGTTTTAACAGTGAATCGCTCTGAATATGTAAGGTCAATCATGGAGATCTTGGTATCTTTTTAAAGATGAGATTCTCATCTTTAAAATGAATCCAGTTGCATCTTTGTGGCCCTAATAGATCCTTAGAAATGGGGCTCTAAAAGTGCCCCCCCTCCTGTGTCAGGCAGCATCTTAGAGCTAAGGAAGGAGGGGGAGGAGGAGCTGCAGAGACAATGTTAACTCATCATTGTCTGTGCATAAGCTGTATGTGACCCCAGGGGGGGAGGGTAGCATGGACTTCTGTCCATGTTATCCCCTCTCCTATCAATCAGAGAGCATACTGTACTTTTGCTCTCTGATAGTCACATAGAGGGATAATGTAACACCCCTCTGAGCCTAATCACATAACCAGGAAGTTATTGGCGCTGTGACCCAGATATTTACCATCGTCCAGGTCGCAGCGCCAGAAGTGTCGCACCAAATACTTACACAACACATGCACAAAGTCACTAATAAAGTTTACATTTTTTCACTGTCTCTTTCCTGTCCATACCTGATCTTTATAGAGTAAAATACGTCGCCCGCCTCTCTAGTGATATCCGTTACACGCTAAAATAATAGTAATAGCAATTATCACTAGTATTATCACCATAATACCGTGTGCAGGGGCCGCTATGTGACATAATACCGTGTGCAGGGGTCGTCAGACTTACAATTATTGACCGGCACTCCGAGTACCTCAACTTTGATTTTTTTTAATCGAAATCGGCACGCCAAACAAAAAAGGTTGCCTACCCCTGTTATATTATATTATATTATATATATAGAATTTAGTGTCTACTCTGCCTCCCTGCACAGATCATGTATAGAGAACTCTATCATAAACCTCAATGACTTGGCTAGTCTATTGCAGCCTATGACTGTGGCTATGTGGTAAAGCATATCACTAAATGTTGTTAACAGAACAAATGAGAAGTTCAGGCAAGATGGCAGCCACCATAATCATGTACAGAAAAAAAAAAAAAAAGCAAGAAAATAGATAAAAAAATAATATATTCCACTATCTGGTTTCAATAGATTAAAATAAAAATGGTGATAAATTCCCATTAAAGTGACAGTGTCACTGTCATCATCATTCTGCTGTGACAAAGGTAATGGGTGAGTCATATACTCCACATTCTCCATAAATCTGTGCCATTGCTTACTGCAGGATAACTGCTTGCTGCTACTACTATTTGCATGGGTGTTTCTTTCTCGTACACTACCCCATCCTTTGCCACGGTTTTATTGTATGGTTTTATTCAGGCATTTTATGCAACAAAAACTCAATTGCAGAGGTAGTATAGTGTATAAAACTTCAATGGGTTTTTTGGCAAGAAAAAGACTGATCAGATTTTACTATACCACGTTCATACAACAAACATTGTATTGCAGAGGCAGTGGGCTTACCTTCCCTGGGTTTTGGTGTTTGGCAAGGAATGAAACAGATCAAATTTTACTGTACCACTTTTATACAACAAAAACTCACTTGCACAGATGCTAATGTAATGTACAAAGCATCACATTTTTATTAGTGTTTGCCAAGAAAAATTTTTTCAAATTTTACTGTACTACTTTGCAACAAAATCTCAGATCCCAGAGTATCATAATATCACCGAAACAAGCCAGAGGACCGAACCTTACGAATATACTTGGAAACGGATTTCATGGAGTCTGCTTGAAGCTGGTCAAGGGGGACTCTTGGGAACATTTTATACTGTTTGGGGCTACTGTGGAGCATATTATACTGTGTGGGGCCATTGTGGAGCATATTATACTGTGTGTGTTTTATAGCAGATGTGCACTAGTATTACAGGCTGTAATTACTTTTCATGATCACTATAAAACAGATACCACGCAATAGAAATAAAGGAAGAGGTTACAGCGATTGCAAAATCACCACAGTCCCTTCAAACAGTTGATCAGCAGGAGTCCTGGGTGCTGGACCCCCACTGCTTTTTAAGATCTCTTAGACTGTTAGGATGCTGCAGATCAGCTGTTTCCCCCAACATTCAGCTCCCAGTATTGTTTACATGCCAGGCACCGCACTGCTCACTCACCATATTCTTGATAACAGCAGTTGTGGGTATGATGGTTAGTTTGGCCTTAGTTTGCACAGGCGCCCACAAGACTTTAGTTACACCACTGCTGGCAGGCCTCTTTTACCAGGACCTTTCTCCCTGCTACACTGCAAAAATTATGCACAACTGGCTTGAGGAACATGATACAGGGTTAAAGATGATGACTTTGCCTTCAAATGCCAAAGTCCAATCTATGGAGATACCACAGGACACCTTGAGGGATCTTGAAGAGTTCATGTCTTGATGGTTCACAGCACAATGGGGGCCTACCATGCACAATAAAGCACAATAAAGTTTTATTATTGTGACTGATAGATGTGTATATGGTCTTAGAAACATTTTATATCTTGAACTATAACAATGACATTCAGTTCTAAAACACTGCAGTCAAAATGAGTCCATCCGTACATGGTGACTATTAGTAAGAGGTGATGATTTTGAGCTTTCATTATCATTAGAAGTGCTTGATATGCTTAACCCACTTTCGTAGCTTGATTTTAGGTCTGTTTTTTTATTTGACCACTTATTAATACTTAAATGGAACAAATACACTATATTAATATATTCACTAGGAGGAGTTAAATACTATACTGAAAACAGAGTGTTAAATTCTCCTGAATCCAGCTCCAAACTCTGAAATGCTCATTGATGGTATCACTCCATTCCATCTTCAAGGAAACTTCAGGAAAGAACTAATACTTTTGTAATTGTAATGGCAGATAATGTACAGAATGTTAAAGATAAAGATATTGGGATAAGCTAGACGAAGTTCAAGCATGCTGTAGTCATCTACGTATAGTACGGCAGTGCATCAAAGGCAAGTTCTGTTCGGGAGTCTCTAAGATTTTTAATGTGGAAATGAGAAATGGAGCCAGCTAAAATCCAGACTCCCATGAATGTATTAATATAATTACATTATTTTAGGAAATAATTAGCTTTAAATGTATGCATTTTTTGCAATTGTATTTTTTCAGTAAAAATGACTTTACTGTATTTATTTTTTAACAAAAAAACATTCCTTCCCCCCATGTGTACAAATCCTAAAAAGGAGAAAGTCAGCTGTAAGCTGCAAAGTTTATAACCTAATCTTTACTGTTATAAAATGCGGTCAGGTAGCCAAAAGTTTTATTTTTTTTTTATTTTTGCCTTTGAAAATTGCAACCAAATTGTATTTTTTATACGCCATTTTGCCATACACATAAGTGAGAATTCAATTTACATTGTATTCATTCTTATTATGGTTAACTGAACAAAATGAATATGTTCGATATATTGTATGGATTGCAATGGTTGCTATTATACCGAATAAATATGTTTTGTGGTGTTCATAAATTATAGTCTACTACAAAAAATGTTTGCTTATTGTAATTGTTTTTTTGCTGTTAAATTTTTAGCAATTTTACAAAAAGTTTAAAATTTTACACTTGAATTTTTAGCATATTATGACATAACTGGGAATATTTTTGATGTTTTTAACATATAATGCATTAGCAAATAGAGATGTATCTGTATATATAACTGCAGACATGTAAACAATATTATTAATTAATACTAAGGAAAGAAGAATTCTCTCAGAAACAACACTGTTAACTCTTCTGTCTCCCATACAGAAGGTCCTAGGTTTAAGAACCAGAAACCTTGCGCTTCTAGAGTGCCTGGCTCCAAGCCCAAAGCATCTTCCCTACATTGTCAGTGTGAGACCAACGCCTGTTAGCTACGCCATTGGATTTTTTTTTTATTTTTTATTTTATGCTTACTTGTATAGCGCTATCATATTCCGCAACGTTTTACAGACATTGTCCCATATAGGGCTCACAATCTCCATTCCCTATCAGTATGTCTTTAGAGTGTGGGAGGAAACCCACGCAAACACGGGGAGAACATACACATACACATTATACATTAGATTTTCATTGGCTGAAATGGCTGATTTGGCCAGTTCAGCCGACAGATACTGGTGATCTGACATTTATCTGCAATGCTGTGAATTGAAGTTCGTGACTGACTGATGGAAATATCCATGCTGGATATTTTTGGCAGTTCACCAGCCATTTTCACTGTGCTTCTATTTTTGCCACCTGATTGGATAGTTTAGCTAGTGATGTTGATGGTGGGATTGTTCTCACGACGGATTCCATCATCAGCCACATGATGCCTTACAAAATCTAAATGGCTTAACTTTTATAAGACTATATAGAGTATTGCAGAAATAAAAACAAAGCTACATGCCTATGAGTGTGCAGTCCGAGGTGAAGGGGGGTGATTTAATAGTGAAATGCTCTTAGATGACACTCCCTCATTGACTTATCACGGAGCAGGATAGGACCTGCTCTATAATCATCGGATCGGAACAGAGCATCATACCCCCCCATCAGAAGAGCCTCAGTCTGCACACTCGGTCGTGTGCATGAGGCCTTACCTTATATAATTTATTGTCAGGGACCTTCTTTAAGAATATTCTGAATACCCATTGTTCTGTTAGTAACTTTGGATTCCCTGCACTTGTTTTTTATGTACAGTATCGTTTAGGAGCCTACATGCTAATTACACTTATACTAAATGGAAAACTATGTAAGGGACTCACTGTGATACTATTGCAAAAGAACCGCTATATAAGTGATTCTCTAACCTGCTATTTAAAGTCACTCTGAAGGGGGAGTTTCACTTTTACTAAAATCGTGAGTCTAATTATTAAATACCTCAAGATAATCCTCAGCCATGGCACTCTGGTAAGTGTAATAAACTATTCCATTTGTAATTAATAACTCTGGAGAGCAATGTTACACATGGGTAAAGTACAGTGTTTTCAGATTGTTAATTTTAATTCATATTGCTAATACGATTTGCAGAAATGTTTATTAATTATTCTGTTTGATGATTTTACAAAATAAATCTTATCCATCTCATATTCCACAAAGCTAGGAATTGACTTTTCATCTCTACTGTCGTAAGAGTTATAGAAAAGTTTGTCTTAGATTTACAGTGAAGTAATAAAATACTATCTGTCTCTCTATCTATTCATCCATCCAAATCTCTCTGGCAGGAAGACACCATGATGCAGATTTACTAATCCTGTCTAATTTATTGACAGTACAAATTTACTGTAGACAGCCATGGACATGCTCCGAAATGATCACAGTAGCTCATGCTGGTTGATAAATCTGGTGCCTCTTTATGTAAAACATTTAGGCTAAGGCCCCACTTTGCAGAAAAGCTGCTTTTTTGTTGCAGATTTTGCTGCAATTTTTTTGAGCATGAAAAGGAATAATAAATATAAAGAAACACTAAAGCTTTATTCACAGGACAGTGAATAATGGTTGAGACATCCATTTTTTTTACGGAGATCACACAGCAGCATTATTTAATACAGGTTAATGGGGGCTATCCACATGACTGTTATTTTTACAGTCCATTGTTACAGACCATCAAAATATAGGTCATGTTCTATTTTTGTCCATTTACACAAACCACTCCATACACTCAAATGTTGGGGATCCGTGAAAATGGGTGCCCCTTGGGTGTAAAACAGCTATGAAAAATGGCCATTTTTCATGGCCGTTTTACACCTTGGTCATTTGAATGTAACCTTTTGCCTCTTGAACATGACAGTAATATTTATGACAGATTGAACGGATGTTGAAAATGGACATTAATGTCCATTTTTGACAGCTGTTTTGTATCCGTCTTGCATCTGTTTCATTCCCTTTTTCCATTTCTGATGGCTGTGTCACCTGTTGTGACAAAAAAATGGCTGAATTTCATTAGTCTTTCTTTTTTTGACCCAACCCACTGATCTGTTTTTAATGAAAGCAAAATTGACATCAGTCCATTACATTAGTTAAAAATGAATCCATTGATTTCTATTGGGTCCATGTGTCCGTGAAGACAAGAAATGAAATTCATCAGTTTTTTTCACTGGCAGTTCAAAGCTGATGCAAAATGGATGACATTTGGTCATCAAAAATGAAAAAACAGGATGGAAGAAATGCAAAACGGCTGTCAAAAATGGACATTTACGTTAGTTTAAGGCTGAATTCACATGAAAGAGGTGCAAAACGTCCGTGAAAAATGTCCATGCTTGTCTTGCATCCGAGGGGCAAACTGTTTTCATGGATCCCCCTTACATTTCAGTGTATGAAGGGATCCTTGAAAACGGCCAAAAATAGGACACATCCTATATTTTGACATTCTGTGACAATGGACGGTCAAAATAATGGTCATGTCAGTAGCCCCCATTCACTAACATTGAAATTAATGCTGACGTGTGACGCCTGTTAGAGAACATGTCTAATGGCCTTTCACTGTCATGTGAATGTAGACATAAAGAGGATCTTTCACGTCCTCTTTTATATGTGGTTTTACATACTGTTAGAAAGCCTACAGCGCGCTGAATTCAGCGCACTGCCGGCTTTCCCGTTATATGCCTCGGGGCTGGAGATATCGGGGGTCTAAATTTCACCGTTCACTGTCAGAAGGGCGTTCCTGACAGTCTAGCTGCGCTGTGAGGAACGCCCTCCCTGACTGTGCTCGTCCATAGCACTGTACTGAGGGGGCGTTCCTCACAGCTCAGCATCATCACTGGTTGGTAAGGAACTCTCCCTCTCTCTGAGCCGAGTACTATCAGAGGGGGCGTTCCTTACCGCCCAGTGATGACGCTGAGCTGTAAGGAATGCCCCTCCAGTACAAGTCTATGAATGAGTACTGTCAGGGAGGGCGTTCCTCACAGCCAAGCTAGACTGTCAGGAACGCCCTTCTGACAGTGAATGGTGAAATTTAGACCCCCGATATCTCCAGCCCCGGGGCACATAACGGGAAAGCCGACAGTGCGCTGAATTCAGCGTGCTGTCAGCTTTCTAGCAGTATGTAAAACCACATATACATGAGGACCTAAAAGGTCCTCTTTGATGGATGTTAGATCTGTCAAAAACTGCACTGTTGTGTACATAAGACCTTATGTACACAACAGTGCAGTTTTTGACAGCTCTAACAAATGCATTTAACCCATCCTTTAAATCCATTCCTGGCTTTGTCTCAAAAATCACAGCAAAATCTATAACAAAAAAAAGCAGCTTTTCTACAATGTAGAGCCTTAGCCTTAGGTTGGCTTAGTTTGTGACTAATTTTGATGTCCAAAAAGTTTGCGCAGTGTTGTGCACACTGGTCCAGATTTACTAATAGAAAGTGGCTGATGCTGAATGTTAAATCTGGTGTATCTTTAGTCTGTTTAGTCTACGTTTATACCACTTTTTTGTTGGCTTACTTTGAGCCAGAATTTTACAGCACAATTTTGGTGAATCAAAACACATTTAAGCCCCCTTTTTACAACAGTATCTAGTCAGAATCACAACAGTAAATCTGGGCCATGGTAATATTCTAACTCCAGTCCATTTTCTTTTAAGCTATGGCCATTTGTCTAGACACACTTGAAGTGTATTGAGGATGTTGAAAACATCTATTCTTTTTGGCACAGTCATTTATTAAATATATCTAGAATGGGAAGTTACATTTTATGCCAAAAAGGTGCAGTCCCAATAGTAAATGTGGGTCAACATTCCTACTATCATAAACCAAATGCAATGTGTGTCTAGAACTTCATAGACATTATTGATATCTGGGTGCAGTGTTTTTGATCCATAAAATCTAAAGAGAAGATATGTATACAGGAAATAATACTTTAAAAATATAATAATAATAATAATAATAATAATAATAAGCTTTAAATAATAATGTATTACCACAAAATAATATATTATTGAAATCAGATGGCACAAAGATCTAAGTTTACAAGTAAGTATATATTTTTTATTTTTTTGTTACCTTTTTCATCTACAAGAATGTGATTTTTAGAGTATGAAAAACTTAATCTTAAATAACAAATGTAAACTGTTCCTTGAAATATAAAACAACTTTTTATTGATGAATTGTACAAGTGAATATTAGCATTAGACAGAGTTAAGTGGGCAGCATCCTGGTAAGTAGAGATAAAGGCATTTTGTTTTAATAGGATATATCAAAATTTCTTAGATTCACTTATTATTTATGAAAAGTTGCTTTATTATTGGAGGTACACTTTAAAGTCGTTTAGCTCTACCCTTCAAAAATTCTGGGCAATTTTCTTTATTTTTCAGCCACTTGGGTCTAGAAGTGCTGGTGGCATGTAGCAGTATAACCCATGGAAGTGACTCCAGCATCTTAGAAATGGAGTTAACATGTTTTGGCATCTGCTTGACAAATAATGCAGATAAATAATTGCTTTAGGAAACTCAATTATTAGTCATTGTTTGCCATTAATTTATTTTGTGCTTTGCATGAGCTGGATAATCTCATATGTCATCCTATATTCCATATAATATGTCATCACTTCTGACGTGTCTATTTTAGTAAATACTTGTATTCCCTATTTCTCAGAATGGTTGTGCTGTTGCTCTGAATATTTATGAATACATTGATAACTGGGCCTTACCATTCCCATTGTGAAAAGGGTGTGTCCCTATACAGTCTGATACTATTAGCCCTGATTGGACAGTGTCAGAGTGTGAAGAGACACCTCCAATATGGTAACATCCAGCTGTTGTTTATTCATAAATCCTAGGAGGAATAACTGAGAAATGGCACAACATAGATTTCTTAGAAAGGAAGCTCCAGAATTGATATCTCACAAACAGTACACATTTACTAGAACAGACATGATTGTATGTATACTAAGAATCTCATGTTCATTTTGTAAATCAATGTATAATATTAATGTGTGCAGTCCATGGCTCGGATTTACTATTGTTTACAACTAGGCACTTCTTTTTTTGTATATCGCTGATTCCGCATTTTCTATATTAGAGTTGGGGGTGCTAGTAGAAGGGTCCTCCAACCCTTTACACCATATGTAGAAATCACTGCACACACCATATGGTTTTTAAGTGAAAAGGTTTTTTGTTTTTTTTTCAAAAAAATAGTAAAATGGTTACATGTATCACAACACCATGTTATCCAGTTATGTAGTAACAAATAGTATTGTAGGATCAAAAATTGCTTGCAACATTTCGATCAGGATTATAAACTTCCTCAGGCTTGATCCATAGGTGTAATGAAATGACAACGTGAATCATGCTAACATTATAACAATGCTAAAAGTATAGGATGTGATGATAAACCAAGAGATCTATTATGGCGTATATCTAGTGTGAGCAGAATGACATGGAAAAAACGTTAAAGCGGGACAGAAATAAATGTGTGAAGACGAAAATTATATATAGGGTATAAAGAGTAAGAGCAAAGTAAATGTAGAGTTTATAGCTAGTAGCCATAAGGAATATTTGATGCATAATGGAATACTTATGTATAAAGACATGTGTAATGTATACTGTACATACTATATCAGGTAAAATAAACAGCCAAATATGGGTGCAATTTTAAAGTATGGAAAGGAGGTAATGAACAAGAGAGAAATATAGAAATGAGCATAATAGAGGAAAGGCATAATAGAGAGAAGGCAAGCAGGGCACAAGATAAACTAAGGAGATTAAATGGCTAAGAGAGAAGATGGAATGTGGGGAAGAGTTAGGGGTCTCATATGTTTACTTACCACTGGTAATGCAGTGGAACATGTGAAGGTGTTAGTGGTATAGGGTACAATAATGGTCCCCTTAAATAGAGCTAAGGTGTCTCCTGAGAGACACCTGTGTATTGGCACCATGCGCCCCATTGTTGTAGTCTTCATTAGGCTCCTGGCTGTCATTGGAACAGGACCACGATGGAAAAGCTATGGGGCCAGTGGGGAGTGGCCGCCATCTTTAAAGATCCTTTAAAGATCTTTAAAGATTATGGTGGATGTCGGGAAGGAGTTAATACTTCTATAGATAATATCACATAGCATCCATTATTGCATCTACTACTGACAACAGATGACATCACAGTTTGTTTACTCCTCTCCCTGCACAGAGCATGTGTAGAAAACACTCCCATAGACCTCAATGAGTTGGCTGCAGACTATTGTTGCCTATGGCCATGGCCATGAGACTGCTGTAAAGCATATTACTAAATGTTGTTAATAGAGCGAAGGAAAAGCTCAAACAAGATAGCAGCTCCCCTAATAATGTACAGAAAATCTAGTAAAAAATTAGACTATCAGAAAACAAAAACAATTCTCTGCAATTCCATATTCCATTTTTCTTTCCTGGACAGTTTGGTTTAACTATGGCCCATGGACCATGATGATATTGGATAGTTGTCACAAATGAGGCATTGTGTTTTATAGAATAGGTTTATATTATTGAAGGTGTTCATAAAAGGTCATAAAATAAAAAAAAATACAATACCTGTCCAATTCCCCACAGCTCCAGTGCTGATGCTCCAAGGCCAAGTCAAGTGACCACTGCAACAGTAACATGAATAAAGTAAATGGTATCATTGATGCAGCAACGTACACTGCTCTGACAGACCTGCGCAATGGGTCTGGAATGGTGCATATAGAACAGGTCAATGTTAGTTATTTTATATTTTATCATATTGTCTACTCTTATCAGATTTTTCTAACAATCCTCTGAATTGATTGTTGGAACTGATGTCTGACATCCTGTTGGCGGACATGTTAAGGGTCTGGTGGGTTTTGTGTAGCTATTTGGTCATTATTAGGTAAACATTCATGAATGAGGGCTATATTTTACTAGTTATATCAGGTTAAGAGAATTATAACGGTAAAATCTATTTTGTGGGTAAATTTCAATCCAAACAAAAGCTGCTGAGAAATGTTAAAATTATTCGGGCCTCCTGGGGTTCAGCTTTAGAACAGACTCCTTGCAGGGAATGAAATAACTTTTTGGAGAGTGTAGTAGCAGTTTATAAAATGTAGCTGCAGTCTGGATTGATGACTTGTCACCTGGAACCCACAAGTAAATCATTCCCAAAGCTAATTCTTCTAGTCAGCAACAAAATAAATAAGTATAGAAAATCTCTATATTACAAATAGTGAAAGGGGCACAATAAAGTGTGAAATTTTCTTTTAAAATTAGTAAATCTGCAAAAGTTGTACACTAGATACCTTTAGCCGTCTGCACAATGTTCAATGAGGCTTCAGATATTCCCTTAACAATATAGAGGAACTTTGACTGGGGCTACGTAACGCTATTTCTCTCATAAACTATATTAAACTGTGTCCTGGATTTGTGGAACAACTTGCTGAAACTCTGTTGGAAAAAAAAAAAAAACATGAAAAACTTTCAAAAAACAAAACAAAAGAAAAAACAGCATCACAAACAGATAATATTAAACATTACAATGTAACAAAGAAATAAACATATCAAACAATAGGAGTGAGGACCCTGCTTGCAAGAGCTTACATTCTATGAGAAGATAGGGGGGACACAAGAGGTCAGAGGGCTTGTTTGCTACAATGGCCGATCCATCTTTTTATAAATAAGGTTATGTAACTGAAGCTGTATGAGCTGTTACCAGCCAGTATTTGTGAATAAACATATTGTTACGTCCGCACCCGTTCGAACTTCTGCGCCATCTGCTCGCTCGCTGCGGAGCAGGGCGTGTTCAGTTTTGATTCCTTGCTTAGGGTTCTTGTTGCTCTGTCTGAACACTGCTCTATTACCTCTTCTCTGTAATTGATTTTTCAACACACCCATCTCCTACACCTTTGTTTCCCTCCACTCCTCAAATAGTTAATCTTAGCTTTACCTGTGTGATTGACAGCCTATCTACCAATGAAGTCTGGGGCGGATTCTGGACTTCCTATAAACACTAGTTCGTTGCTAAGTGCTTCTTTTGCTGTTTTGTTACCTGTGTTCATATTTCTGACCTCTGGACTACTCTCTCGGATTTCGATTTGGTACTGCTTTTCTCTCTGGTTTGACTCTGCTTCTGTGTTGTTTGTCTTGTCCTGTTCTTAAGAAGGGATTGCCTCCCAGTTGTTGTCTGTCGTCTAGGACAGTTCAGGCAAGTAGGCAGGGACTAGTGGTAGTGGGGGTGGTGGTTCATCCTAGGGCTCACTGTCTCTGTAACTCTCTTCCTTCCTAGTTTCAGCAGCTACCTTGGGGAATTGCTCAACAGGCAATTCCATAGCACATATACTAAGTGCAAGGAGTGCAGTGTAACTTCTAGATGGAGGGGACAGGATCTGAGGAACAGAGGAGGAAGGGTAAAAGGTGTTATTGTTCTACACCTCCTCACATTACACTGTGATCAGGACACGTGATAAGCCTGACCAAACAGATGTGATTTTAGGGCATGTTTGAAGCTGCTGTAGTTGGGGATTAATCGGTGCAAAAAATTTGCACAAAAATAAAAAGTTATAATTTTGGAAGCCGAAGATGGAAAACATGAAATAATTCACCAAGTCTTAACACCCAAACTATCTTGCGTCCTTAAGGGGTTAAAGTCTACTAGTGATAAGGATAAAGCTTGGAAGAAAGTTGCAGCTGCACAAAACAATATAAGTTTAAATCTTTCTCACCTATAGTTATAATATTTTTGTGACTTGTTACTGGATTTAGAGTTATTATCGTGGCTGAGGGCTGGTGTTAAAACGCTTGAGGAGCTATGTGGGCGGCATAACTTGAGATCCTTTGTTTATTTAACCAGTTCTTTTGCAATTCCTAGTCCAACCTTTTTGCAGTATTTGCAGAGTAAGGTCTTTACTTTGCCGATTAATAGATAAAATAGAGGAGAGAAAGGCAATTGTGTCCCCGAATTAGTAGATTTATACATTCTCATATCAATAAAAAGGGGGATATCAAATATGTACAAATAACTCATTGCACAGACCTTGCACAGAGAGTTATTTGCTCAACTAGGAGAATGATCTTAAGTAAACATTTACCATAGATAGCTGGCATCATGCAATGAGATGGTGATCTTGATCTAAGTTTAACTACTGCATAACTTATATAGAGGCCTCTCCTAAACTGCAAATGTGGTATAACTTAACACCATCAAGACTGACTAAATTAAACCCGAGACACTGTGATTTGACGTAAGTGGCAAAATACTAGCAAAGCCAATTTGATTCATATGGTCATACTGTCCAATAATTAAGAGTCTCGAATAAGGTCTTTGGATGTATTTCAAGTATATGCAATGAAAAGATCCTTGCAGGAGGCAACATTTAGCCACCAGGCAAATAGTATGAAAAAGCTTAGACAAGTGTTGACTTGTCTCATTGTTACTGTCTCTTACCTCTGGGCTAGAATGTAAGAGAAGTCCTGGGGTGCAGGATTTTGTCTGATCTTTGTCCAGTACCGCTGACTGTCTGCATACTCCCAGAGACCATGGTACAAATTGGTGCCCTCACATTTACACTTTGGACACTTGGTTAACCTGTTTGGTTTCACTGGGGTGGCAGGTAGATTAAAGACATAGATTGCTCTATGGGCAATTCGAAATTGAGTGTCTTTCCAGACCTCATTCAATACCTCCCTATGTAGGGCTTGCCAGCCCCTAGTTATTTTTTCTCCAACCTCTGGGTCTTCTAATTGCCTAACCCATGAATTAAAGAGAGTCAAGGAATGGACTTACAGCCATGCATCCCTCATTCACCAGGAACTTATCTAATCTATTCGACCCCCACCTCCGACTGAGGGTATAGCAAATTTCGACATTATTGCTCCCTGAGCTTTTGCGTACTGCACAACCTGATTCCTCTGCCAACCATATCTTGTGCACAGTTTGTCTCTAGTCAACCACCGTGGTTCATTATGTGAAAAAGATGTTGTACCTTATGTATACCTGTTCTTTCCATTCATTAAAAAGTTTACTTTCACTTCCCTGTGGGATTCCCGGCCAAGACTAAAGGGGGTGTATGTATAGATATGGCGTGTAACTGATGAAGCTTATGCCTGATGGTTTTCCAATTTCCTATAGCATCACGGCAGATCAGGGATCTTTTAACCTTAAGTGGAAAGTGTTGCCATGACATATGGAGCTAGGCACTCAGGCTCCATGGTTGGACAAACTCTGATTCCTAGGAGGTATTCCTGATCCAGTCACATATGTGCCTAGCAATACATGGCAGGTTATAAACTTAAACGTTCGGTAGATTTAGGCCACCCACCTCCTTCGTTGCAATTAATTTATGGAGATTAATATGGGGTCTTTTCCCTTTCCACAAAAATGAGGTCATCTCCTTGTTGAGCTTCATGACATCAGAATGTTTTAACAGCAGGGGAATTGTTTGTAATGGATAAATGAGTTTAGGGAAGCTCTTTATCTTAAGCGGATGATGTCTTCCCAGCAAGGAGAAGGGCAGACCCCAGCAACGACGTAACTCTTAGGCTATTTTATGAAAAATGGGCATATAACTTAGTCTATAAAGTGATTCCTGCGTTTTATTGATTTTAATGCCCAGATATTTAATATACTGTCAAACTATCGGGAAGTTGTGAAGAGCGCCTCCTTGGGGTCCCTCTGACGTCGTGTCCTTGAGGAATAATAAATCACATTTAGTGAGATTAGAAGTTTAAGACGCAATGAAATCCAAAACCGTATAGTAATTTTTTTTTTTGGGGTGGGGAGGGGTTCAACCAGTGCAGTGACTGGCTCATGGTATTGGTGTATCAATTTAAAAGAAACATGAGCTGGGCTTCTGCATGTAGAATGGACTGGGTAGGGGAGAGTTTAGCAAGGGAGAGACTGAACAGTAGTGATTTACAATAACAGGGACAAACTGATTACAGCCTTCACAAAGACGCTTAAGAAAACAGTAACATATCTGAGTCAAACTATAACAATGAATATTATGGAGTTCCTATATAAGCAATTCCACAATTAGGCAGAGGTAACTGATAAGATCAATAGACTGCAAGTATAAAAACTACTTGTAGTCCAAGTCTGAGACTGCTCTGAGTTATTGGCCAGAGCCCACTGCAAGGCAAGATGGACTTGGAGGCTTGGATCCCATGCTGAGAGTCTCAGCTTTCCTATGCTACCAATAGCTATAACAGTAATGGAGAAATCACTAGGCACTCAAGCCAGGCTAACCAATGGGTGGTATACATTTTTAGACACAAGGGGCCAATTTATTAAGACCAGTACTTTGTGCACAGGTCTTACTCCAGTTGTACATTAGAGCAAGATGCACCAGAATTATTAAGAGACTTTGGCCTGGGGTGGTTCTGTACTCTAGAGGTGACAGGCGTAGATTTCTAGTGTAACTCTCGCCACTTTTCTTGCATGAGTTAAAGTGAATGTGATGGGTCAAGGTCTCCCTAACCCCACCCATCCAGATTCCTCCTGTGCTCCATTCCACTTTTTTGAAAATTGGTGAGCAGGGCTCAAAATGGGAAAAACTGCAATTGTGCCCAAAAACCCATGCATGTGCGACAACAATTAAGACTTTTCATGCCTTGTATGGCTGAAAACTGGTGTCTAAGGAGTAATAAATAGGCCCCACACTTTTAAGATGTGCCGGATTTATAACACAACCCAAGACACTGTGAAAATCATCTGGTGTATTTTCAGACTGCTCTGGTTTATGCTGTTTAACTATTAGTAAATGTGGGTCATTGTATCAGCACCACTGTTATATAAGTGTACCGGTTATTAAATAGCATATAACAGATTACATCAAACAAATTTGTATCATTCTCCATAATTGTGACGATGTAGCAGTCCTGGGTTTGTGTTGTCTGTGATTTTAGTGAATGCAGCGAACCCGCTAACTTGTATCTACCTTAATGTACAGATGTAACAGCCATTAAATTAAATCATTGCACCATTTTCGTGCTATGGCACATTACGAAATAGCTGCTGTTATACAAAGTGTGGGAACAAACATGTTTAGTGCAATATAAGCATTCATTTAACAACTGCTACATCTGCTGGGATTCTCAACAATAATCTGCAAGTGTTTGATTTCCCTGCAGCATCCCTACAGGTGAAAAAAAGCATTACAATGGTCTGTTGTGTACTGCACAGATGTGTTCGGTCCTCCAGAGCAAGAAACACTCTTTATTGTTGCTTTATGCTATTTTTTTTTTAAATTAAGCAACCATAATCGAAAAATTCATCTCCATCTGCAGCTGCACAGGGGAAAAAAGGATTAGATTATGTTCTTGTTAAGATCATTCCTAAACCTCACTTTTGTGGATATTGGTTCGCCCCATAAACTGACCATTTCAATGTGTAGGAGACAGATGCACTTTAGTAATGCTCCTATTTTGCCTATTAAAATGGATACAAAATCTCTCTCTCTGCCCTCCCTTTCTCTAATTTCCTGCTCTTCTAAAGCTCTTCAGCGCATAAAAGAAACTGGCAATTTCTAGTGGTATGTTGCACAAAAAAGATTAATATAAACATCAAGAAGCAAATCACAGAGATGGCAAGCAATATCTGAAACACGCTTTTGTTGTGTCCTAAAGTAATTGAACACTTGGCTTATATTTTCTTTTTGCATTTAGGCACCAACACATGGATGTATTAAACAGACAGTACACTTAAATCACATCTAATCCTGTGGCGGAGGGAATTTTGCTAAACTGACGCTGCCAAGATCTCTCTATAATTAAACCAGGAATAGATAAACTCGAAATAAACTCAACAACTCTACTACCGGTGAAAATATTTTCCATTTTCCAAGCAATTTCTGATTTTACACCTATTTGTGGCTGCTCTTGTACTTTTGAACCTACTTATTATAACTGCAGCATTTCACATCTCTTGGTTCAGCTTTCATGAGGCATGACCACTACAGCTGTCGTAGTATTTCAAGTCACAAAAAGAAAGTGACTTGAAGCATATTTAAAGTTTTTGTTCAAAGACTGTAATTGTTACAGAGAAATATACTTACATGTATAGCTGTGTTTGTTCCCGTCTGAAATGGATGGAAACCCTTAGTGTGCATTGTAGAGATGAATATGAATACTAAAGATAGGTAAACCTCACGAGATTCGTTATATTGTTTCGTAAGCCTGTTTTGTTTCGGGCCAAACTTGATAGGCATGAACAAAGTCTTTCAGACACCAGAATAAAATAAGTAGAGGCCCAGGGGAGGTGTGGAAACATAAAAAACACTTATACTTACATTTACTTACTTCCCTTGGGCTCCCTTGTGGCATCCTAGGAGTCCTCTTCTGGCAACCAGGCTGATGGCATGTGTCCCAGGGGTCCATTGGGGCCTGTGATTAGGCCACAAGGGGATTGCTGATTTCATGAGGCTTTAACACAAGTTGTCATACCCCACGTGACTGCTGAAGCTCAATGACAGATCTCAGTGGTCTTCTGGTGACCCATAATGTCACCCAGGAAGCTGAAAGAGGCTGGATGACCACCGAAGAGGACCCAGAGGGAGCTCAAGAGAGGTGAAGCAAGGTGAGTATAAGTGTATACTATGTTTCTGCACCTCCCCTGGGCCTCGACTTATTATACTCTGGGTTCTGAGGAGACCCCAGAATATAATAGTGATTTGTGGGTGATAAACCCCAAAAGTGTCAGGTTCTGCCTGATCTGAACATGTTCACTCATCAATATTGAGTACTTGAAAATCCAATTCCTGGGCCCAAGTGCAAAATCTGTGACAGGACCCTCCATCTACTGTGCCTGCTATGTGTCCTGCCTTTTCATATTAAGAAACTTGGAAAATGAGGTAAATGTTCTGATGTGTCTGGAGGCAGTCTTCTTATAAGTTTGCTTATTTTGAAAGTGTAATTGTTTTATTTATTTTTATTGGTTTATTAGGCTTTTTACATTAGCATTTATTTCTTTTGGGGGTCATTGTATTTCAACAGAGTATTCAGTCTAGGTATTTTTTGATGTCAGACTGTAAAGCCCTGGCAAAAGCCTGATATACCCCATTCAAAGTTGTTATGATTTAATAGGATTCATTTGAGTATGAGAGCCGATACTTCATACTGCTCATGGCTTCATTAAGAAGAGAAGTGTGGGGTGTGAACAGAGCCTACATTCAGGAGCATAGCTGTAGGGGGTGCAGAGGTAGCAGTAACTATGGGCTCTGTCCCCAGAGGAGGCCCTAAAGGTCCTTCTGCCACGTAAAATATGCCAGTAATGGCACAAAGTAGGTAAGATACCAATGATAGATTTTGAATTGGGGCTCAGGAGTAGAGATGAGCAAATCGAAGCTGCAGAAGTGGAATTCGATCCAAATTTCATGAAAAATTTGATTCGCATCGAGTCCGAATTTCCTCATGCTTCGTGGTAACGTTTCGTATTTAGTTCAAAATGGCTGCTGTATATATTAGGACATGGAGAAAGGAACTCTTGGAATGCGGGATCACCCACAATGCCATGCCTGCAGCCAATCAGCAGCCAGCCCTGTGATGTCACATCCCTTTAACCCCTTTGCGAGCGCACACAGCATGTTTGACCTCTGCATCCAAGTTGTTAAATCCCCCGATGAGTTAAGGAGCAGAGTTTTAGCTATAACTGATAACTAACACCCTGCTCCATAACCGATCGGGGATTTTTTACACTTTGGATGCAGCAAACATGACTGTGGCATCCAAGGGGCCCATCCGCCCACCCCGGCTCTCTGCAGCCAATAAATAGCTGTTTTTGTTATGCTATTCGCTGCAATTTAATTCGGATCGAATAGAATCGTATCGCAAAATTTGGCGAAGTTTCCGAATCGAATTTTTGAATACTTTGCTCATCTCGACTCAGGAGCTTCAAGTGACGCCTCTGCCTATGTTGTTTCTACTTGTAATAAAAAGGCCACCAAAACAAGCATTTTCTTTCCAGACAAATAAACTTGTATGAAATAAACTCAGAGATTGGATTAAGGTATCATAAATCTGAAATAGCTGTCACTGTATCACATCCAGCTGTGAAAATTGCAGTACTATTGAAGGGATTTCTTACCTGCTATTCACCATTGCTATTAAACTTCATTAATAAACTGTAAGGACCATTCTATCCCCCTACATTTTCTATCAAACCATCTATTAATATCGTTTCTCTTTCAGATCTTATTATCGACTGACTGGTGTTAGATAGGAGGGGATGCTCATTAAAACTTCTTTGTCAAAACTCTCCTGCCAATAAATCACTTGGTATGAACAGCATAAAATTAGTAAAGTGCTTGTGGTCACCTTCCTGGAAATGATCAGAAATGACTGGCATAGACCACTGTGTCTCATGGGTTTTATATTCACTATAAAGTCCAGTCCATTCACTATAACGTATCCAAGTCTCAAAGATATCTAGATAGATGAACTTGTTCTTATTTAGATGATAACTATTAAATACAATATATTTGCACCGACCATACAAAAGTGAACAGTCTACGCTAGACTCTACAATGAACATATCCAGAGTTATTCCTCTAGGAGAAGATATTAAGAGCTTCTGGCAATCACAGCTACTCAATATCATACAAGGAGATTTTCTATGAGGTTAGGAAATCTCTTTGTGATTAACCTATAATCTTCTTTTATCCCTAAGGGATCTTCTGCTCATATGCACCTGCCTTTGGATAGTCAAGCATAGGCATCTGTGCAATAATGTAAGATGTGTCCACCATAAAGGTTTTTTAACTTGTAACATTGGAACATTAGCAAACTTCACGGGACTCGTTTTGATGAATATTTGTGGGTTAGTCCACCGGTTTTGTTTTGGGCCCACCTGTTTTTGCTTTAGCACCCCTGGGGTGCATGATGTCAGCCGAGAGACAGAAGGAGGCTGGAAGAAGACATCGAGTGACCTTTGAACACTGTGAAGGAGCCCAGGAGAGATGAGGGAAGGTGAGTATAAGTGATGTTATTTCACCCCACCTTACCTGGGCCTACACTTATTAAACTCTGCAGTATGAAAAAACCTCAGAGTATAATAGTGATTGGTGAGTGTTGAGTTTCAAAAACTTTTGGAAAATATGGGTAGTATCTAGTTGGATCCAAACCAGTTCACTCATCTCTAATGTGAACCTGTTACATTCAACCTGGTGTCTGATCTGTAGGCATCATGTTATAGATCAGGAGGAGCTGAGCAGATTCATATACAGTCTTGTAGGAAAAGAATCAGTATAGGAGTCCTGTGAGCGGTTCTATTATTACATATTCACATAAGGAAGACTGTCATTATGTAATACCACCCACTGGACTCCTAAGTCTAGAAAGAGCAGGGATTTACAGATTAGTATAATACATATATAATGTTCTAAGCTCCTCTTGCTCTATAACACCCTGCCCTTAGATATGTTAAGGTATGAGGTTCCTTTTTGTGTTATTCCTTCTATGTAATTGGCCACATCTCCTGTCAGATGTGTAATGGTAAGAGACATAGCGGATAGACGAGGCTGTCCAGTTACCTAGGCAACTGGATAATGCTGGGAACCTCTCCCGTGAAGCTCCTTTCTTATGGTTTCTTCTCACATAGCTGGAGATACACTTGAAATAAGAGATCATTTGATGTATGAACGCATGACATTGTGCTTTTTCTGTGTTTGGCAGTGTGTACTATTCATAGTTATATTGGCTATGAGTAAAAGGAGTTGGTGTTTTAAAGACCAGGCCTGGTTATAGGAAGAGGTTATTGAAAATACTTCAGTCTTTATAGTATAGACTGTGTTACATACTGTAGACCCAAATTGTGAATGGTATTTAAAGGGGTTTTTGCAAAGCACTTCTATATGAAATATATTTTTTTTTTATTGTGGATATACCCCATTAAGTTATATGTACATATATGTATAAAAAGTGATATCATACGTCAAAATCTGCCGTTATCCTGTTTGTCTCTACAGTATATAGCTCGGCCATAGATCTCTTTTTGGTGGGAGTCCGGCATTCAGGCCCTACATGGATCAGCTTTTCAGGAGCACATCCGATCCTTTTACTATACAGTGCATGGAGTCAGAAGCAGAAGACTCTGTGCCCTGTATAGTGACCGCGCACCGTAATTGCATCTCAGTTCTCATTAAATTCAACAGTAATTTAGGTGCAGTAACAGTGCCCAGCGACTATATAGAGCACAGAGCTATCTGCTTCTGGCTCTGTACACTGTATAGTACACAGACTGGATGCACCACCAAACAGCTCATCCATGCAGGGACCAAATTTGAACCCCCACCGATCAAATATTCTAAGGATAGGCCGTAAATAATTTAATTAGCAATAACCCCTGTGGGAATCTTAACTGCAAACAATTTGGGACATTTCCTCTATAACTTATATTTTTAGACACAGTGATTTGCTGAACTAACATTACCATTATACTTTGTCTGAAGTGGAGATAAGCATAGCTAAAAAGTAGATAATCTATGAATATTTCAGTGTGGTATAAGGCTACGAGCAGCCATTATCCCAACAAAGTCAAATATTAAAATTTTGCCAGCTTTCTGTTTAGTATTAGAGTTCGGAACAGACTAATGTCTAAAAGTTAACATATAAAAGGCTATTAAATTTATATTTAGAAATATTATGTAAATGTATCAAAAATATTTGAAAATATAGTACAAGGATACCATCTTGTAAGTTTACTGGTAGCAATGCCAATGTCAGTGTGGTTGTGGACAATTCCTTTAAGGCTAAGTTCATACCTGCTCCTGCATTCCATTTGGGGTTTCCATCCCCAAATCCGCTTGAAAAATGCAAAACAGGACTTTACTGTCCGTATTTTTCTGCATTTTTCGGGAGGAAACCCGGCAGACCCATTTTCTAAACGCTTTGGGTTTCCGTTTTTGGATCCCCGAGTGGACCCGAAGAGCGTAAACTCGAACGCAGGTGTGAACCTAGCGTCACATGGCACATAAGAACTTGTGATGGGCATATGCACTTATAGACCATGTGGACAGCTGCTCTATTAATGTAGTCAGAGTAGACAGCCAGCACACATTGTTTCGTGCTGTACAGAAGAGATTCTTCACTTGGTTTTGAAAATAAAGCCAATGTATAGTGTAGAGTTGTGACTTGTGCTAATACAGGTACTTGTCTCCTAAATAGAAATCCAGGCTAATAGCTTATAAAGAACTGTCGGATTCATGTAAACAATTGGTGCTTTATACATTATAGAGCATTATCTTTTTTTGTCCTGTGAGATCTTTAACAAAAGCAAAATGTATTCTTCACCGACAGCTGCATTTCTCACAAACTATCAGGTGCTTAAAGCTTGAGAAGCAAACACATAGAAACTCAGCCCTGCAGGGAACTTACACAACCTTCATATTTTCAGGAGGAGATCTTTAGCCTTTTCTAAATGAACAATGGACTGTAACTGGACTGTGCCAAGTTTGTCCTGCTCTACAACCTTACAGTTGGAACAATTGGATCAGCAGTAGGAGGTGAGGAGGTCCATTATTTTTGAGGATTGGGGAAATGGATCAATGCCTATCCCATGCTCAATAACATATAAAGCACTCATTGTTTCCATGAATCCAACAATCCTTTTTGAGCTATAAGCCTGGGTCTCTTTTTAGGAGACACCCTGTATGCTTTGCATTTCTATTCCTTGCCATTTTCACGACATCGGTGGTTTATCTTTTGAGATCTTTGTGGTTAATGACTACAACCCCTGACCATGTGCCTTGTTAGATAGGAACCCCCCTCAATGAGCCAGAATTGAGAACCCCTTTATAAGAGTGGTTCCCTTTTCATAACAAAAATTAAAAACACATTTGGAAAGTAAGTGAGCTTAAAGGTAGTGCAGGTTATGTACTCACTGGGTGTTTTGTTGCAGAGTGGTCCCCTCTCTTCTGGTCCAGTGTTAGATCACATGATGCATACTAAAACTAGTTATAGCTTACTGCATCTGCAGTGTGGACTGGAAGTCATTCTCAGTGCAAGCCTATGAGACTCACATTAAACATCATTACCAACAATAACTTTAAACTCCTTTATTTCCTAAATGTGGCAATGATAATGTTCTTTGATTTCTCCAGTTCTTTTAACACCATACAGCCAGGGCTACTGAGAGACAAGCTGGGCCTTGCTGTAGTGGACCACCACCTCCCCAAATGGATCCTAGACTACCTCACAAACCGACCTGAATACGTGAGAGCCCGAGACTGTGTGTCAGATACTGTGATATGTAATACGGGGGGCACCTCAGGGTACAGTTCTTGCCCCTTTCCTCTTCACACTGTACACTGCAGATTTTAGGTGCAACTCATCTAGCTGCTACCTACAGAAGTATTCTGACGACTCTGCAATAGTAGGTCTCATCACAGACGATGATGACAGGGAGTACAGAGAACTGAACCAGGATTTTGTGGACTGGTGCCAGCGGAACTACCTGAAGATAAACCCTGGGATGACCAAGGAGATGGTGGTGTACTTTTGTAAATGCAGATGACCTCCTAAACCAGTGGACATCCTGGAGACAGGCATCGAGATTGTGAACACCTATAAGTACCTGGGTGTGCTCCTTAATAATAAGCAGGACTGGGCAGATCACATGGAGGCCCTGTACAGGAAGGGCCACAGCAGGCTCTACCTGCTTAGGAGGCTGAGAACCTTTGGTGTCCAGGGAGCACTTCTTAGGACTTTTTTCAACTCTGTAGTGGCATCAGCCATCTTCTTCGGAGTGGCCTGCTGGGGGAGCAGTATATCAACCAGGGATAGAAATAAACTTGACAAGCTGATTAGAAGGGCCAGCTCTGTCCTGGGGAGCCCACCCCGGTGCAGGTGGTGGGTGACAGAAGGATACTGTCCGTGGTGAGCTCCATGCGGAAGAAGAAGTCCCATCCCATGCATGAGACCATGATAGCGCCTCAGTGTGAGAAGGAGCGCTATCGGAAGTCTTTCCTCCCCACTGCGGTTAGGCTATACAACCAACACCGACCTAAGCGGTGATCATTACACACAGAGAACTGAAATATCTTTCTGCCTGTTAAATCCCCCCCCCCCCTCCTCTGCTACTTCCTATCTGTCTGTCTACTATCAATGTAATGCCTCTTACCTTGGAACATTCCTGTACATGTGGTATTTGTATCTGCTTATCTTTGCTGCTGTAACACACTGAATTTCCCCATTGTGGGACTATTAAAGGACTATTATTATTATTATTATTATTATTATTATTAAAAACTTTTTCCACTTTTTCCCTTTAAAGATTGCACAACTGGGGTGTAATGGGTGCATTCTGTCAATGTCTTCATTGATATAGTAAGTAAAAAACCCTAGAGATCTTTGAAATTTCACTTCAGTATTTTATTAAAATTAAAATATTTCCCCAGATTTCCCCAGATTCAAGGATTAAACATATGAAATATTAATAAAGCTACTGGATAAATGATGAATGTTTCTATCCCACCGGATTCTGGTGACCAAAAGAACAAATGTACATGCTGTGAAATGTTTGCCATTCACTAAGTGGCTTTACTAATGTTTCATATGTTTAATACTCTTGGCAAATATTTCGCAAAGAACTTTGGAGAGTGACGTGTTTTCTGAATAAAGTGACTAAGACGAATCCTCCAAGAGTGCGGGATATTATTACATTATTTTTACTGTTGTAGTAGACTCACAAGTCAGTACCATGTGTGCAAAATCTTAAAGTAATGCTGAAATATGGGAATTTAACAAAAATAAATACATAAATCAAACATTTCCTATTATCCTCCTCTGCTGATCCTTTCTGCCTCATATTATATTTAAAGAGGTTTTTTGAGAGGTAACTATTTATGGCCTATCCTTAGGATAGATCATAAATAACTTATTGGTGGGGGTCAGATCAGCTGTTTGAAGAGTCGATCAGGTGAGTGCTGTGACATCTTCAATGCACAAGAGCTGTACATGATGTAAAGGATGTGCTTGTTGGTATTGCAGCCCAGTCCCATTCACTTGAATGAGACTGAGTTTCAGCTGGTGTCAGACCCCCACTGATCTTATATTGGTGACCTATCCTAAGGATAAGTCAGCAATATTTTAGATCCCAGAAAAAGCCCTTTTAATACTATAAGTAATATACTTAGAATGTACTCGTAATCGACTTCCTTTATATGTATTCCATTCTTTTCCTTCTAACAGTCTGTTTTACTATAAGACAGCTGCATGTGGCTCTCCGGCCACCTTGAAGCTACAGTACAACTCCCAGCATGCAGACAACTGGAGACTTCAGGACATATTAGGAGTCATAGTATTGCTGAAGCTACACAACCACAGGTTAGGTTAGGTCAGTGGCATACCTCCAATGGAGGCAGATCCTATGGCAATGTTCTCTTCTCAGAACATAGGGAGCTTATGTCTGGTAATGGCAGGTGATGGAGGGTCATGTGATCAGATCTTTCCATCAGCCACCATTAAAAATCACTGCATATGTGAAACTAGCGCATGCGCAATCTAAAGCAGTGATAGATAAATCTAGTCATAGGACTCTTCATCGGCTGCCATTACCAGATGGTAGCTCCCTTTTTTATGAGAAGAGGGCATTACCAAAGGAGGGGCAGGCTTGAATATATCAGATGCCATTCTAATAATGTTACTTTAGTTACTGGAAGAGACTTTCCCCACTTATGTTAAAATGAAATTAAACTGGCCAACCTATCCCCTGCACCTTAGGGTGCTGACTCTCATTGGTTGTTGACTGTCTTTTTGCTGTGCAAGGGTGGGGATGGAGGGTGATGGGGGGTGGGAAGTTTGAAGGGCAGACCCAGCTGTAATTGTTGCTGTGGAGCCCAATGATTTCTCTGTGTGCCCCTGGCTACTGTGTAAGTCTACATTCACACGAATGCACTGCATTCGGCCGTGAAAAAGTACATGAGTCTATAAAGGGATCCATGAAATAGCTTGTTCTATTTTTTTCTCGGATCGTTCACATAGACTCTTTGAACAACGGTTGTGTGAATATTTTCATTAAAATCTATGGCCGATCTGCTGGCCAGTAATATAAAAGACCAGCACATGGCCATGTGAAAGAGTCCCAAAAGTGCAAGACTCTAACCACTGCTAGACTGTACCATGCAACGCCCAAATCTTCAGTGTTACAAGACCTGGGTAGCATGGGATTTGAGCCTTGCTATTTTTCTTTTCTTTCCATTGTCAGTTTCCATGGATTGCTATGAAGTGTACCTCCATAGCATAGAGTGACAGTGTCAACTGCAACCTTTTATGGATGACACATCACACACACATTTTTATACTGAATTCTATGAAAAGCAGCTTCACACAACTACTCCTGCAGGATGAAGAAATACATATATACACTTAGACTTATGCACCGTACAGCTGTATAACTGTTTAGTTACCAAGGACTGAACAAGCTGTGAATTCACTATATAGGATTCGACAGTAAAAAAAAAGTCCCCGAGAGATATTTACATATAGCAGAAATGATGTATAGCCCTGAATTCCATAGCTTAGCATGTTCAATGATTCTAAAAACAAGTGGGCCTGAAAATAACCTAAGACAACACTTCAAAATGGATTATGGAAATGTGCCTACACATGTGAGGCTGCACCTAGGAAGATGCATGGACCTGGACAAATAGAAAACAAATTACTACTTGTGCTTGGTCTCCACTCAGCCCCTGGGTACTGTCATTTCTTCTGCTCATGTTTCACGGATTCTCGGCAGATCCATCCTCCCCCAGACTGCACCTTATGTGTTTATCATATTGCTTAATCTGATTTCAGAAGTGGGACGTGCTCTCTTTGCATGCTGACTTGGTGTTATTGCTTCTGTCTCACTGGCTTTAATAGAAAAATGGAAATTTCAGCAGAAAGACTTATCTGCATTTAGGTGAATGACCTAGAATAGTGCCTGGGGCTGACCGGAAAAGCTGAAGAAATGTCCTCCTTTTTATTTACTTTTAAATAAATTATAAAAGGGGTTAACCCACCAATAAAGGGGATGTCCAGGCTCTTGATATTGATGAGTAGAGATGAGCGAAGTTTTAAAAAATTCGATTCGGCAATTTCGCCAAATTTTTCAATATGAATCTATTCAATCCGAATTAAATTGCGGTGAATAAACAGCTATTTCCTGTCTGCAGAGAGCCGGGGTGGGTGGCAAAATGGTGGTTCCCCTTGGATGCCGCGGTCATGTTTGACTGCGGCATCCAAGTGTTAAAACCCCCAATCGGTTATGGAGCAGGGTGTTAGGTGTCAGTTACAGCTAACACCCTGCTCCATAACTGATTGGGGGATTTAACACCTTGGATGCCGCAGTCAAACATGCTGTGGGTGCTCGCGAAGGGGTTAAAGGGCTGTGACATCACAGGGCTGGCTGCTGATTGGCTGCAGGCATGGCATTGTGGGTGATCCTGCATTCCCAGAGTTCCTTGCCCCATGTCCTAACATGTTCAGTAGCCATTTTGAACAAAATGTGATTCGTTACCACGAAGTGTGAGGAAATCCGGATTCGATGCGTATCGAATATTTCCTGAAATTTGGATTGAATTCCACTTCGTCAGCTTCAATTTGCTAATCTCTATTGATTAGTTATCGTCAGGATAGGTCATCAATATGAGATTGTGAGGTTTGACACCTAGCTCCTGCAGCCACAAGTGCCAAAACTACATAGTTGATAGAGGCATCTATTGTATAGACTGAGCCATATAACTGGAGCAAATGAATGTAAGCTGATCTGAGTAACCCAACACGGATGCTACACAGTGGATGGAGCCATCTGCTTCTGACCCCATCTATTATATAGTTTCAACAATGGGGACTGCAATAAACAGTTGATCAGTGGGAGTGCCAAGTGTCAGACCCCCATTAATGTGATTCTCTGTTCTGTGGATAGGTCACAAGTTTCAAAAAAGTTGGACAATGCTAATAAGGCAATCTGCCACCAGAACCCAGAATGTCAACCCTGCCGCGCACTGCAGTGGAAACACCCTCATTGCTCTAAAGAGCTAATTTGCTTTATTCAGGTGACCCTAACCTGTCTATCTGTGGGGCTATGTTGATATGCTGAGTTCTTGACAGACTCCCTTTCAATATTATATTCATTGTATAGACCATAAAACAATTAACACTGTACGCATTTATATGCCAATAAAATCATCCATGATACATAGTATGGCTCTACATCAACCTCAAACTAGTCCTGGAGGACTCGTGCTCAGTCACTGCCCAGGTCACTGCATTCTGAATCTCTGCAGAGCAACCAATAAAAATAGTACTCTGCCCTGGAAGCTTCTGAAGTAGCATGGCAATATAGCTTCCTTCTGCAGACAAAGTAAAACGTTACTTCATTGTCCACTGCCAGAGGGAGAATGAGACTGGTTCAGTCTTGAGCCAGCAGCACAGATTAGGAAGAGCACATACAGAAAGCAAACAGTGCTGTAATTATGCTTTCTAATATGTCCTAGTTTATTGCTGGAATTTATCTGTGTCCACCATGGTTGCTTAGTCTGGAATGTCATATCTTCCAGACCACTGATGTCCAACCTATGGCTGTCCAGCTGTTGCAAACTGAACTCCACACATGTCCTAAAAGTCGGTTGGACAACAAGTCAGAAATCCTGTTCTTTCAGATTTTATTTTGTGATGTTTCTCTCCATTATTTAGTCTTCTTTGTCCTTTCTTAAATCCTTCATGCTCAAATGAGCTGAATATTCACCATCATCTAATGGTCATAATTTACCATATATCTATATGCAGTCTATCTATCTATCTATCTATTACAGTTATGGCTAGATTATAGCTCCAATTTAATAAATCTTGTATAATGGAAAATTTGGATGAAACTAGAGAAAAGGATAGTTTTCACTTATGGTATCCTTCTGATGTTTACTCAAATTTATGACATCAATATACATTCTTAATACAGTCATCCATATTGGTTTTGATTTTCTGTCACCTGAATGGAAATCCAGCTAATTTATTAAACTATTATTGCACATAAGAAACTCTGCTCTTCAACACTCATAAAACATATGAAAAAACACCACCTTCTTAATATTTTATAGCTGCGCAGCCTTTGAAATCAACAAAATTAATCGACAGAAGCATCTTGGCCATGAATCCCATGTTTGACCAGACTCTTTCTAAATGGGAAGTTTCTGAACTTTACTGAGACTATAGAAGCGTGTATTATTGTGGATTTTCTTTCTCAGTTTACTGTATGTGTAGTCACTTTATCTTCATTTTTGCAGGACAACCACTCAGAAAAGATTCAACCACCATTCATAATCTTCATGATTTGGAGATAAGGGCCCACAGTTATTAATAATGGTGTTCTATGCACCAGCGAAATTGGAGAGGGTAGTTGGCGAGATTTCCTTTTTTTTTTTTTTTTTATAAAGGTGCACTTCACTCAATATATCTGCACCATGTTGATTTGTTTTGTTACTAGTTTTCACATTTTTTTTTAACATTTGATAAATTAGTCTAAAAGCACATTTAAGTGACCGTTCCCAGTAAGTGAAAAGAAAATGCTGCAAATTTTTGCATAAAGTTAGTGCAATTTTTGTGCTGCTTTAGATTCAACTTCTAAAGCATTGGTCTCATGTCAATATATGGAAAAGATTAAAGTATCTGACTTCTTCCTATTCATTTGTACTTTGATGGTTTCCATGGACAAAATTTAGGGATTCCAAGGACTGACCTGGTTGGCCTCTGACACATGACCACACTAAGAGTGTGTTCACACATAGGAATTTGAATTTGAAGCTAATTTTGATGATGAATTTAAAGCAGAATTTTGGAAAAGAGTGCCACTGTATTTTGCCTATATTGGACAGGCACAAATTCTGGTAGTGGATTTTGACAAATTCCACGTCAAATTCTGCGTCACTTTCGACACTGATGGAAAAGGTATATTGCATTTCAATGGGAGTTCTAAAGCAGAAACCACCTGAAGAACAAGCAGGAAGCTCATTTTTTTCTGCTAGCTAAAAAATTCAGCTACTACTTCCCATTGAAATGAATGGGAGGCAGATTTCAGATGGAATCTGAGGCGGATTTGGAGGCGAATTCCACTTCAAATTCAATGTCAATTCCTACGTGTGAACATCCACTACAGGTCTTCAGTGCACGCTTAGGTTCCATAGTCTGGGGATGGCAGTCATCTCCTCCCTCCCTCCAGCTCCCCTCTCTCCTTACTTGCTCCATTTTTTATTCCTTTTCCCCTACTTCTGGTTCTTATTGTTTGCATAGTTTTCTTATATTTTGTATATCTTGATGTTATATGCAATGTACCCAATTTGATGTGATTCATATGGGGTATTCTACCATCTACAAAGTATGTGCACAATTATTATTGTTTTTTTTTTTTTTTTTTTTGAAAATCAGTAAAAATTTGTTGACCCATAAATCTGTTGACCAAAAATGTGGTTTGATGGGGTTGTTCTAGTTATAGAATATGTCAGGTTCTGGTGCAATAAAATTCTTCTAGCCTGGTATTCTGTGATCAGCAGTGCTCTAGTATTCTTGTATAATAGTCTTCAACAGTCTGTATTTTGGAATGGCCCATTAATGGGAATTGTATGCTAGCAGAGGTCAACACCTGGCCTATTAGACAGGAGGAAATAATAAAAATTAATGGTAATCCAAATGAAGAAAACACTCACCAATGAATGATAATAATACTGCTCATGTTGGGGTAATTGCTCATTATTTTTATGTATGTAGTTGAAATATAGCATATAAATGGTTATTGTGTGACCTGAGCTACTTTTACTGTATCATTACTATGATTGAATATGTATAAGAAATCATTGTGATACAATATTTGCAGTGGTGTAAACATCCATTTTATGGTTGTCCTTTTTGCTAATTGGGGGTTTTAAAAATTGCTACATGTAAATTGGCTAAAAGTGTGGTGTGAACAGCAGCAGATGTAACGTGTAGGAGCCTGAACTAGGGAAAGCAAGTTATTGATAGCTCAACGTGCCGAGACGTTCCGGCCAGCCATGGATTGCTGCTGATAAGGACACAGCTATTGTTGAACAGAAGTACTGTATGTGTTAGTACAAATACGTCAGTCCTATCCATGACAGAGTAGTAAATTCTGTCACGTGTCATTAAACCACTTTGTCAGCTAAAGAGTTCTTATCCACCAAATTCTTTTGTTGCATATTTCCAGTGTCAAGCAGTCAGAAGAGAACACAATAGAAGTCTAAGTAACTATGTTACAAGCCCTATTAGTCTGATATCTGCTAGGCCTCATGCACTTGACAGGGCAGTTCTTACAGAGCCCATACAGAGCCACTGCAGCTCTATATTATGGAGCCATATGCACATCATGTACTACCATGTTGCCTCGACATGGTGTAATATTTACAAACATATGTGTGCTTCTAGAGGGGAATAGATCCATAATATAGCATCCAGTGGAAGCTTGCAAAATGTATGTCTATAGAAAAAAAATTGTGTGCATAATGATGGCTGGTGATTTGAGTTCAGAGGTCTCTTTACTACACTAGAAGACACCAATAATATACTAAATGGCACAAGGTACATGGGGCCAAAGAACTCGACAGTTGTATACTTGCTACATGCATGAACCTTGAAAATGTTAGTGAGCAGCAACAGTATGAATGTACAAGATTTTGGATTTCTCTTCTGAAATGCTTCAGGATATAGTCTATTAATGGGTATATATATATATATATATATATATATATATATATATATATATATCATGAAGATACTTATATAGTAACAATATAGTAAATATAGTAACAGAAAAAACAAGGGCTACCCAGGAAAGAAGGTTTTAGTACCTACCAACGTGGTCCAAGGAAGGACAATCTGTGAATCAACAAAAGGGTCATGGGTGTCCAAAGCTCATTAATATACATGTTGAGTATGCTAGACTGTCTGGTCTAACCCAGACAAGAGTTACTTATACTGTAGCACAAACTGCTGAAAAATCTATTCCACTACTCCACATAGCTGACTGCCTTTCTGCTTTTAGCACAGATATAACAACCATACTTACCAACATTTGTAAACTTCAAAACTAGAACCTTTAAGATCCACCTCTAGAGACATCCAAGAACCCTCTCAAAATGTCCACTTTTGGGGCACATTTACATAAATCCTTCTCCTTTGGGGTCTAGTTCATGGGATTGTTCCAACAAAATAAGGACTGTTGCAAAGTATCTTGGTTCTATTAACATACTTCCTTTACTCACAGTTTAGGGACAGCAACAGGGAGTAGGGAGTTGTATGTGGCAGATCAAGGAAGGCATCCATGTTTTCAGAGAGAGCAGATCACACAGACTGCACACAATGAGTATAGATAGGGAGAAATACTAGCATATCCGTCTGGAAGGGAGAAAAGTCTCCCATTGATAGCTGCATATTGGAGGGTCTGAAAATGAATAGAGAATACAGCCTGAAATTTAGTTAATCTTTTTCACATATGGTAACCAATGACTAAGAATACTAAGACTGTAGGCACACGAACAAGTGCATGTAAGGGTCCATGAGAAAATGGAATGGATGACACATGGACTCCATGGACCCATTCCTTTCATAATGAGCCTGGGCCTAAAAAACGAACAGGAATATAACCAGTCAGTTTTGCCCCTGGGCTCAATGCCTCCTACATGGACCTATGATAATACATAGACATGTATATGGGCCCATGACAAAATAATGGGTCACTGTGATAGCACACTGATGTAGCAAATATTCATGTTAATGGATCTATTCACACACAACCAATTTGTTCATCTGAATAGGGTTTGCAGATTTTCATGCACATACTGCAAAATAATCTCATTCAGATATTACAGAATTTTTCAGCAAAAAATACCGCCATGTGTGAACATACTCTAAATCTGCAACTGTTCTTTAAAGTTCTACCCTACTCAGCCTTATGATTTCCTCTAGGAGGACCTGTCATTACATAAGTAATCCTCTTGGCGTGGCAGTAATATTTCATTCCTCAATTAAAGTGGCAAACATTGCAAATGACCTTCTGTCCTATACAGTATATGCTGTATAATGTTGTGTTGAGAAATATTCAAGCTCAACCTACTTTACGCATAACCTCATGCGCTAAGCCGAGAGGTATACTTCCTACTGAGTATGTCTGTCACTTAGCTTCAAAGGGATATTTCCAGTGCACACAAACATATTTTTCTTGCGGTCTAAGCTCCCCAAGTTAAAAGAAATATAGCAGTTTTATCCATAGTACTGTAGATTAGCAGCTGCTTGCGCTCTGCAGGTAGCACGCAAAGGCTAATAACTGATAACACATTCCCATGTTTTTGAGAAAGTGAAAACTAATAAAAAAAAATATCATATATATAACATTCTAACATCCTTCATGCGTGTCCAGGTAGAAAAATCTCACAAATATCTTACTATCGAAATTTTTTACTTCTGTGAATTGGCAAATATAACCACCTGCTATGAAAGCTTGCAATGTAATTTTCGTTCTCTCCTGGCTGAAATAAACTCATGATGATATCTTTACTTAAAGGGAACTTGCCACATTAAAAATACAGTCCATTCTACAAGCTGCAGGTTAGAGAGTAGGTGGAGCTGGGCAGAGTGATATATAGTTTTGCGGGAAAATATTCAGCATAGCTTGTATTTTATTTATATCTCTAATCATTTTGAGCTTAGGAGTCCAGTGGGCGGTGCTCAGGGGTTAGCACTGCAGCCTTGTAGTGCTAGAATCCTGGGTTCAAATCCTGCCACAGAAAACAGCTGTGTGGGTTTCCTCCGGGTACTCCAGTTTCCTCCCACACTTCAAAGACATACTGATAGGGAACGTACAGGTGCATCTCAATAAATTAGAATATTTTTGAACCGTTCATTCATTTCAGTAATTCAGTAATACAATTCATAATCAGCGTCTTCCATGATTGTGTGTCCTACTGAACCAGACTGAGGGACCATTTAAAGGCTTAGGAAACCTTGGCAGGTGACACACTGAATTTACAATACTGAACTTTTTTACAATATTCTAATTTTCTTAGATTTGGGTTTTCATTACCTGTAATCCATAATCAACATTTACAGAAATAAAACACTTGAAATAGAACACTCTGTGTGTAAAGAATCTAGAAAATATAGGAGGTCACTTTTTTAATTTAATTACTGGAAGAAATAAACGTTTCAAAGATATTCTAATTTATTGCGATGCATCTGTAGATTGTGAGCCCTATATGGGACAGTGACTGACAATGTCTGTAAAAGTGCTGCAGAATATGATTGCGCTATATAAGTAAGCAAAATAAATAAATAGATCTCTATATGTACGGTCAACAGGGAAAGCTGTCAGTCTTTGCCTATGACCACCGACTAGACTATTAAGCCCAGAATACAATGTATATTGAATCTTTCCCTACAAAACTATATATCACTCTGTTCGGCCGAACCTGGCAGATTCTCTTTCATACATACATTTTATTGTGAAAGCTGAAGCAGATTTAGCAAAGCTGAACTTGTCATTAGCTACCTGGACCTGTATTGTTTAAGCATTCTGAGAACTGTTCTGTAGTCCATTCATCTGCAGTCCTACGTAGGTCCAGGGACATTGCAATACCTTGGAGCTGAATTAGCAGCATTCCTGCTCTGTTGCTCTGATTTGCATATCTTCTTTTCACCCAAATAGTACAGTGCACAGAGGAGATGAAAATGCAGTCTCTGCCATACTCACAAGTCACAAAAATTAGCTAAAAAGAAGGAAATAAAAAAGGGACTATTCCCCCCCCCCCTCCCCAGAATAAGGTTGAGGGATGTACCATCTACCTTTATCCAGCCACATTCGTATAATCTACTTAAATTCAAATTAGGTTCAATGTGGACAAGACCACAGAAACATAGGACAAACCACAAAAATACAATCAGACAGCGTTCAACTCTTTACCACTGGGATACTGCATATGTCTTGTGTAAGTTGACATATATAGTATGGAAAGGTGGAGGTGGGAGTACCAAGTACTAAATACTAGCCTCAGATACTGTATTGTCTGTTGTCATTCCCAACTCTAAAAGTATAGCTGTAAGCTCCTGGGACCCAGGGCAAAGGTTATATCAAAGTATCTGAAAGATTACATACTGAACTATTAAATGGTATTGCTTTATATTGACATGGAAGATGGACAATTAGGTTCACCCGGGTGTGACCTGTATAAACTTTGCATGTAAAATGCAGAATTTGTTAAAAATAAGAAAACTGCTTAACACATTAGTTATGCCCACAAGCAATCTTACTGCAATATGACAAATTCCTGGCTTTCTATCAAAGAGCTAGTTTTCCTACATCTATCCTATCTTTAGACTTTGCCATCTGGGATAACTTTACCAAAGGTCATGGCTAAGATATGTGTTAATGGGTGGTTACTCATGCAGAAATTATTATGGATGTGTCTGTCAGACCTAAACTGTCCTCTTTTTATGCTCAAAGAGAGAAGAAGCTTATCCTTAGCTAGGGTTAATGTGAGGAGGAAAAATAATATTTCAAAGATCCCAGAGATGCAGTTTTGCATTGGATAAAACAGATGAATTTCAGTTACCTGCAGTGGAACTGGCAATATCAGAAATTAGAAATTCATGTTTTTGGTAAAGAAATAGTGCCACTCTTGTCTGTGGGCTGCGCCTAGTATTACAGTTCAGCCATGTTTATTTCAATGGAGCCCAAGTAGCCGGTAGAAATGAGAGTCAGTATTTCCTGAATTCCTTCAGGTTGCTGGATCTCTGCATTATGATAACTCTGTGTAGATTAGTTGGTATCACAATGTGATATAACAATACGTCGTGCCAAAGGAAACTCAGTCCGTCCTGAACTGTATGTACTACATGATCAGCAATATAAAGGAATGTCTATGCCGCTGGACACTGGCAAAAAATCAGACACTAAATATTCTGGATATTGGATTGTTTGTTCTTTAGGGAGATAAATTGACACCAGAGTTGCCCAGATGCAACTTATCCCCTCTCCCTATTGAGATCACCTACATGAGCCTAGTGTGTGTATGGGAGGGTCAGAGGAAACAGTTGTCATTGGTCCAACAGCTATCAAAGGTGTATAGTCCTCTCTTAGACTCAGCAACACCATAGACTGGTCATTACATACATTAAAATCCTGCAAAATTACAAGCTTGTACATCACCTTATTAAAGGGTTATCTTATCTTATCACCTGCAAGGGTTACTTAAAGAAGACCTTTCATGTCCTCTAACATTAGCAGTGTTATATACCACTAGAAAGCTGAATTCAGTGCACTGTAAGCTTTGCCAGTGTGTGCCCTGGTGCCAGAGATATTTTTGCCTTTAGTTTCGGCACTGATATCCCTACACTGTCAGAAGGGTTATCATTGATAACACCATTCAGCACTGTTTAACACTTTAGTTAATACTGACTGTGGCATTAAAGGGGTTTCTTAAAGCGAGTGACATCCCTTGGATGATGGGTTGCTATGACAGGTGGGATCTGGCAATGACCCCCTGGCTGCTATCTTGCTACAAGTATATGAATTTGCTAAACCAAGGAGAATATGATAAAAGACTGAATATTATGTTGGAGAACCTTATATTCCACTGTAGTCTATATGCCACTAGGCACCAATAACTGTATGTACAATATAATTCTATTTTCTATATACCACACGACATGTCTTCTTAAATTACACGGTGTGAAGGATTTATTAATTCCAGCACTTCATATGCCGTTCTTGATAATCCTTGCATTGCTAGAAGATGTTTGTCTCATCATAAATCAGCATCCTCCAGCAGGGTCGTGCTCCTGTACTGCAATCTATGCCAGGTCATAGCTGGCATAGATTTAAGGCATCATTTACGCCAGTAAATTGGCATAAATGACGCCCCCTTCTAGGTAAGTGGCAAGGGTGTTGTAAAAGAGAAAAAAAAATGTCAGTTTTTTGCTCAAATCCTCGCCATGCAGAAATGACTTTTTCATTCAGTAAACTGATGTACAAGACATGTTAAATCTTCAGCAATGTGTTCCTCCTTACATTTCTCTTGCTGGATATAGATGTGTCCTCCCTTACCTATTTACTTGGTTATGGATATGTCCATAATATGACTTTATGATAAGTTATCACAAAGTGATATGCTAACTATCCTATTTGTGTCTATATGAGACCACCCATTGGGGATGATGAATTACAGAGAGGAAGAATGGGTCTGAGGGAACCCTATTTTAGACCAAAATCCCCCCATATCCAGATACCTCCTCAGGGGGAGGAGAGAGGTGTAATGATAGGGCAATTGTCTGTGCATGTGAACAATGAATCTGAGCCCAGATTGGAGGTAAATGAGGGTTTTATAAGTGATCCAAGTCAGCATATGACTAATTGTGTTAAAACTGAACCACAGATAGTTAATTTGTCCTCTCATGTATTTACTACTGCTGAACTGTCTCTTTTGGGGAAAGGGTTGTCCTATGTTCCTACAGTTAGATTCAATGCTTTTACTTGGACTAAAGATATACACCTTTTTGTGAGAAAACTCAAATGGTGTATATTTCATAAGAAGTCAAATAGAGATAAATGTGAGGAACTGGGGTTGGAACAGTCTGATTATGAGGGTCTTAGAGCATTGGAGGATCTTCTAGAGGAATCGGAGAGAGATTCCAGCAGGGGTCCATTTACTGATTTAAAACCTATTAATAGAAAACAACCACCACCAGGAAATTTCACCCATGTAGATTTATTCGTACAAATGGTGACTGATGACTTAAAGCGTATTGAGTACAGTCCAGGTAGTTATGTATCTAATTTGAGGAAGGAAGAGATGAGGGCCCTACTTTTGTTGGAGAAAGAACACAATCTAGTATTGAAGCCTGCCGACAAAGGGGGGAACATAGTGGTACTCGACAGATCTCAATATTTGGAAATGTGTTGGGCATTACTTAGAGATGAACACTGTTACAAAATCATTCCAAGGGAGACAGTGGGACAGTTTAATATAGAATTGAAGGAGATTTTGGATGATGCCTTATTGACTGGTCTAATTAATAAACAAGAAAGGGAGTTTTTGTTGCCTCGGCATCCAGTCGTGGCATGTTTTTATACATTACCTAAGATACATAAAGGGGTGGTCCCTATGAAGGGATGGCCTATAGTGTCTCAAATTGGTAGTTTGACTCAGAACATCAGTATTTACTTGGATAATATATTGAGACCTTTTGTCCTCGGACTTACATCTTACGCGAGGGACACTATGGACGTCCTGAATAAGATTGAAGGAATCACCCTTGATGATGATGTTTGCTTTGCAAGTCTGGATGTCGAGGCTCTATACTCCTCCATACCACATCATCATGGGTATGAGGCGGTGGAATATTACCTGAAGTCCAGGGGGGTGCAGATGCAACCGCATAATCTACTGGTGAAGAGACTGTTGTCCTTTGTTTTGGAACGGAATGTTTTCATCTTTGAGGGGCGAACCTTCCACCAGTTGAGGGGAACAGCTATGCGGAGCCCAGTGGCCCCCACTTATGATAACCTGTACCTCGGCTGGTGGGAGGAAACCGTAGTATTCTCAGAGGACAACAGTCTCTGGGCCACTAAGATTGAGCTCTGGATTCGATACATAGACAACATCTTCTTGCTATGGAGGGGACCAAGAGAGGATTTTGATATTTTTGTTGCAGAGCTTAATCAAAATGATCTGGGGTTAAAGTTTATTTCAGAATTTAATGCAGGTTTCCTGGCCTTCCTGGACCTCAGGTTAACTAGAACAATTGATGGTAAAATTGCTACAACTATCCATCAAAAACAAACAGCAACCAACAGTTTTTTGAGTTGGGGAAGTTGCCATCCGCCGCAGTTAAAACGGGGTATACCAGGAGGCCAGTTTCTTAGAGCGCGACGAAACTACTCTTCTTATGGAGAATTCATCAGCCAATCTAGAGATCTATCGAGGCGCCTTCAAGTGAGAGGTTTCCCTAAAGGGATTGTTGATAAGGCGTTTAGTAGGGCCTCAAATGTAAAATGGAGCACACTTTTGGTACCCAAAGTTAAACAATATGAAAAACAGCAACTGAGGGTGATAGGGACTTTTGAAACTCAAAATCGGGAGGTTCTAACGGTTTTGCAGAGATATTGGAAAATTCTACAGGCTGATCCGGAATTGGTGGATGAGATAGGTGATAGGCCTCTGGTAACTTATAGAAGAGGTAAAAATCTCAGAGATCGCTTAGTTCACAGTTATCTTCCGCATGAGCCAATGGGGTCAACTTGGCTGACAACTAACAAGCCAGTTGGGACTTTTAAATGCGGGAGATGTACAGCATGTAGCCATATTGATCAAAAAAAGACATTTGTGAGTATTGCCACAGGGGTCTCTTATAGTTGCAGAGATTTTGTTAATTGTGTCACTACGGGAGTTATTTACCGCCTCAGCTGTCCTTGTCCTCTCAACTATGTGGGTAAGACAAGGAGGCAGTTGAGGAGGAGAATCAGAGACCATGTGTGCGATATTCTAAACAAACGTGATACATCGATAGCACAACACTTTGTTCAACATCATGCCGGAGATGTCTCAGGACTCAAGTTTCAAGAAATTGAGTGGGTTAGACCACCGTTGAGGGGTGGGGATTGGGACAATTTCATTTTACGTAAGGAAGTACAGTGGCTTTATCGTTTGGAGATTTTGCATCCACAGGGATTAAATGAACAATTGGACTTCATCTGTTATTTATAGGTGAAATTTTTTTTTTTTTTTTTTTTTAATTCTAGTCTTCCATTTGCCTCTGTTTCTTCTATTTATCCTTTCCCATCCATGATGCAGTCTTTCTAACATTTATCCTCCTTTTTTGGTCTATTTGCATTGATACCGGTGTGTTTTGGTGTTTTTTTTTTGTTTTTTTTTGCTGTTATCTACATTAGTACAAATTAATAACTGTGTGTCTAATAACAATTAGTTAAATTTCATTTTGGTGACTCTTTTTGATATCATATTCTCTAGTTTTTAGCCATAAGTTTAACATTTAGCAGCTATGAATCTATCTCATAGGGTGGTATTTGTTTAACCCCTGTCTCTTTATATTATTAAGTACTATGCTCACTATAAGTAATGACTGTGTAGTCCCTACTAGCATGCTTTTTTAGTCTCCTATAAATTATTAAGCTCAGTTTATCTATATTCCAATGGCTAAGATTATGATAAACCGTTAGGTATTTATTTTATGTATTCAGCGCTTAGTTAGTATACAGCACGCTTTGTTTTGAAAGTTAGGGAGAGTCTCCCATGTATCTGGGGGATTTCTAAACTTGTCAATGGAGCCTGTCGCCGAGAGCATATGCCTGAGTGGGCATGGAAAGCTGAGGAAGCTCCATTGGCTTACAGAGTGGGTGTGCAAGGAATTGGTTGCATGATTGGCTTGTATAGCCTTGAGAGGAGAATAGTAGGTATCTCCTGTCTATCAGGGGAGTTACTGATAGAAGTTATTTTGAATTATCAGATGTTCAAGGGTTAAGGAGAGCATGTTGGTGGGACTTGAAGTGATTGGCTCAGTTTTTTGGGTGGAGTATAGCCCTATTTAAGGGCGGAAGAGTGCTGCAGTAATCAGCGCCGACATTAGAGCGGTCATGCTGGCGGTCAGACTAACATTACCGTTCTGTTACTATATTTAACAGCAGTTTTAACTGCTCTGATGAATTTGGAACTCAGCCCCTGATGAATCATTTGCGAGGAAACGTGTACGTAGGGCTATTTTTGAGGTTGCAGTAATATCAGTTATATGTTTAAAACATTGCTGAATTGGCTTCTATCTGCGTTTTAGTGAACAGGATTTTTCCCTTCCAAGCCCTGTTGGTGTGGCATTAGGCCAGTAGCCTCTGGGTTAAAAGGGGATACACCTGCTGGAATTTGTGACTAGCTCAATTATTTCATGAAGCCATTTCAGGTTATGTTCTGACATGCATATTTGGATGAGGGAGTTCAGTTAGTGGTGAGATATAGGGTGAGATTATAGCTATATCCACTGATACGCTGCCTATCCATATACTATTGCAAGTTTTTCTTGTTAAGAACAATATTAGGTTTAGGATATACTGTCACTTTTAGGCGGTTTACAGCAGACTGCTGTGTTTGCCGGTTTTGAATGATTTTATATTGTGCCCTGAATTAATACATAAATTTTATTTGATTATAATAAAAGTGAAGTTTTATATTTAATTGACAATCAGTGTCTCCCATTAGATTTTCTTTTCTGTGAATGTAGTTTGATATTTGGGACTTATATTGATGAGGTTCTGTGAATAACACCCATTGGGGATGATGAATTACAGATTTTCAAAGCTTTTCTTAAATGTGATGATTTGATTTCAAGAGAAATTGAAATCATTAAGCAAACCGGAGATCAGCCAAGTGTGGACACATCTGTACATGCCTTACTGATCTCAGCTGATCTTCTAGTGACTAACCTCCTGACATGCAGTTTACTATTATTCTACCTTCTCTAACAAAATGGAAAACTGCTCCATCTAAGTATATATTGTATTTGGAGTATGTTGTAAGTCTTGACAATGCTGCATTAATTGGCATCACATCACATACTGTAGAGTCAGTTACATGGCAGTAAAATGACTCGCACAGGACTCAGACTTCTTAAGTGCCTCCATTGTACTTCTGCATTAATGAATTTCTATTATTTTCCTGTCTGCTCATTGCTCTGCTTGTTGTTTCCTCATATTATACCCTCACATTTCTCTTCGGTTTTGTATTGTTAAACTGTGTTGAAGTTCATTGTGGAGGACTCCATTCAGATTACGGCAGCATTGTCTCCACATTCAGCAACAGCGCCAAGATGGGAAAGAGGCCAGGGTTGTTTTTTTTTCTACTAATGAAATGGGTATAAGTGCTTCAGATAAGGAGGAAGGTGTGTGGTTGAGGGATAGAAACAAAAGAGAAGAGAAATGTAAGATAAATGACAAGGATGAATATATAAGAAGCATACATGTATTGAGGGCCAAATACCTGTAACAGTTAAGCCTAGTAAAAGATCTACAGAATATGGACTCACACTGTGAGACTGCGGGATGGATGGTTTAATGGGAAGCTGCTATTTGCATAAGGTCTTATACATCAAATGCATCCAAATCAGTGAAGACATATTACAGAAAATTCAATATCAACACAAATTGGGACACAACTGAAAGAAACAGACTAAAAAACATGAATTATTGGCATCTGTGTTTTTAATTAATGCTACATTGACTGATTTCTGCCAACTAATTGTATCTACAAATGCATTACGAATACAAGAGGCTTATTATTGACTTTTTTTTGATTTTCTTCCAGATATGGATGTTTTTAAAAACAAGTGCTAATTTAAAAGATGACCTATAATCTCTCCTAACATGTCAGTTTTAGTAAATATAGTACTTTCAGGTTCTATGAAATAAAAATTCTGGAACAAGTTTTTATTTAATCTTTCCACGTTGTGCTGTTCCTCTGTTATTCCTCCTTGACATTTTTGAATGAATTGACAAATGGGTGTTACAATTCCTCTTGTCAAAGGAGTGTATCTCTATGTAGTCTGGAGTTGTCAGCGCTGATAGGACATTTTCAATGTGTAGAGACGTCCTCAACTGTAATGGCTGGGTTGAGGTTGTGTTCCTAGGAGATGAAGCAAGCATTTCTAGTAGAAAGGGACAATGCAGAATCATTAAATAACATGCTCTAGAGAGTTATTTCCTGAGGAAGTACTTACTAAGGCAGACATGTCAGGAGAATTGACACAAAATAACACATTGAAAATATCAGATGTTTAAAAATAGAATTTTGTTGAAAGCTATTGGCGCTAAAGCAATAGGGAGGCAGAAGTTGGGATCAATACCATACTTCTGAAATTCACAGAGGTACTACTTGAAATAAAAGGGTGGAATAATAAAATATATATCATATACTATATAATAAATAATATATGTAATGCAATATAAATATATAGAATAATATTCATTATACAGTAGTATTTTTCTACACAAATGAATATCTCATCTTTGTAATGTGTGTAGATGTTATATAGCTGAATATTATCACATATGGGAGAAGGGGTAGTCATTGGTAAATAGATGATGGATCACATACAGCTTTTACACTAGCGTGAACTCTGGCAAAAAGATAAAGCTTTCATCAAAGCAAAGGTATTATAGGATTACAGCTTACTTCTTCAAGTGGTCATAAACTTTACAAAGCTGATGACCCGATGCTTGTTTGGCCGATAGCTAATCCTCTGAATCCCCCCCACCATATACTCTACATGAATGTGTTTTGTATGAGGAGAGGGGAGTAAGCTGCTGCCAGTCACCACTGTTTTTGGCTTACTTCCCTTGTGCACAAAAGGATAGGGCATGTTAAACTCCAACAGCCCGATCCTACTTTCTTCCTGTTGGAGGAAAGATAGCATAGCCCCATACATGTAGGATAGTTGCTGACTGTAGTTATGCATTACATTTATGGCAGACTTTAATATTATGTGTGTATATTTACTTACAGTGCCTTGCGAAAGTATTCGGCCCCCTTGAACTTTTCAACCTTTTGCCACATTTCAGGCTTCAAACATAAGGATATAAAATTTTAATTTTTTGGTGAAGAACCAACAACAAGTGGGACACAATTGTGAAGTGGAACGAAATTTATTGGTTATTTTAAATTTTTGTAAAAAATAAAAAACTGAAAAGTAGGGCGTGCAATATTATTCGGCCCCTTTACTTTCAGTGCAGCAAACTCACTCCAGAAGTTCAGTGAGGATCTCTGAATGATCCAATGTTGTCCTAAATGACTGATGATGATAAATATAATCCACCTGTGTGTAATCAAGTCTCCGTATAAATGCACCTGCTCTGTGATAGTCTCAGGGTTCTTTTTAAAGTGCAGAGAGCATCATGACGACCAAGGAACACACCAGGCAGGTCCATGATACTGTTGTGGAGAAGTTTAAAGCAGGATTTGGATACAAAAGATTTCCCAAACTTTAAATATCCCAAGGAGCACTGTGCAAGCGATCATATTGAAATGGAAGGAGTATCAGACCACTGTAAATCTACCAAGACCCGGCCGTCCCTCTAAACTTTCATCTCAAACAAGGAGAAGACTGATCAGAGATGCAGCCAAGAGGCCCATGATCACTCTGGATGAACTGCAGAGATCTACAGCTGAGGTGGGAGAGTCTGTCCATACGACAACAATCAGTCGTACACTGCACAAATCTGGCCTTCATGGAAGAGTGGCAAGAAGAAAGCCATTTCTCAAAGATATCCATAAAAAGTCTCATTTAAAGTTTGCCACAAGCCACCTGGGAGACACACCAAACATGTGGAAGAAGGTGCTTTGGTCAGATGAAACCAAAATCGAACTTTTTGGCTACAATGCAAAACGATATGTTTGGCATAAAAGCAACACAGTTCATCACCCTGAACACACCATCCCCACTGTCAAACATGGTGGTGGCAGCATCATGGTTTGGGCCTGCTTTTCTTCAGCAGGGACAGTGAAAATGGTTAAAATTGATAGGAAGATGGATGGAGCCAAATACAGGACCATTCTGGAAGAAAACCTTTTGGAGTCTGCAAAAGACCTAAGACTGGGACGGAGATTTATCTTCCAACAAGACAATGATCCCAAACATAATGCAAAATCTACAATGGAATGGTTCACAAATAAACGTATCCAGGTGTTAGAATGGCCAAGTCAAAGTCCAGACCTGAATCCAATCGAGAATCTGTGGAAAGAGCTGAAAACTGCTGTTCACAAACGCTCTCCATCCAACCTCACTGAGCTCCAGCTGTTTTCCAAGGAAGAATGGGCAAGAATTTTAGTCTCTCGATGTGCAAACCTGATAGAGACATACCCCAAGCGACTTGCAGCTGTAATTGCAGCAAAAGGTGGCGCTACAAAGTATTAACTTAAGGGGGCCGAATAATTTGGCACGCCCCACTTTTCAGTTTTTTATTTTTTACAAAAGTTTAAAATATCCAACAAATTTCGTTCCACTTCACGATTGTGTCCCACTTGTTGTTGATTCTTCACCAAAAAATTAAAATTTTATATCCTTATGTTTGAAGCCTGAAATGTGGCAAAAGGTTGAAAAGTTCAAGGGGGCCGAATACTTTCGCAAGGCATTGTATGTGTATGTGTTTCACTTGAGTCTAGAATTACTTATATTTTCAGCAATAATTTCAGCACTGTTCATTTCAATCTGAGTATTTTGCATCATTTCTATATCAATTTAATTATTGTGGATTAATTGTTTGTATAGCTATTGTATTTTATATATTTATTATCTTGTTATGAATCATCTATTTATACTATTTATTCATATATGATATGTACATATGTAGTATGTTATTTATAATTATGTACCACGGGTGACTTATCTATTTAGTTATGTCTCCTTGTCATTTGTTTTTCTCATAGACAACATATACGTATTATATTTTATATTTTTCTTCTATGCTGTATTTTGTTTGTTTTTGCTTATTTAGTTTTTCACTATTGTATGATTTTTCCAATAAAGGTGATATAATATTCTATCATGATATCCACTTCTGGATGTTTTCTTGGTTTATTATGTTTATAGGGAGGTGTTTTTGTGTATTGTGCTGCAAGGTGTTTGTAGTTTGTATTTATTGTTATGTATACGGATTTTCATTATGTATTCTCCACACTACAGCACTGTTCAATACTGTTACTTTAAGGTTTCCATGCCGATATTTGAAGCTTTCACTGACTCAGTTAGTCAGAGCTCTGAGACACTGAACCAATTGGCAACTGAGGAGGGATATTTAAAGTCTGTTCAGACCCTTCCATGTACCTGCTATTAATTAATTGTTACTAGTTAGGTTCCTGTTCTCAGTACATATCTGTTTGTTTGCTGTATTGGTGATTTTGGCTCATTTGCTGGATATTCGCTTGCATTCTGATTTGGCTTTGAATCTGACTTGGCTTGACCACATTTCTGATTTGGATATTTTACGTTCTTCTGGTTTGACCTTTTTATTTTTTTCTGCGGCTACTGGTCTGATTTCAGTTTGTAGTGTATCTATTTTTTACACTAGCTGCTGGTCTGGGTTGAGATCTGGCCAAGACCATCTGGCCTCGCAATGGCTTCTGGTGAAGACGTCTGGGTAGACTTAGACTCTAGCATCCAGGCGAGTGTAGGAGCTAGGTAGCTTGTTCTACCATTCTCTGTTATCTAGAAGTTTCCACAGTTTTAAAGGCAATTTCTCAACATCTACATATTTTTCTTCTCTCCAAACCAAAAAAGACAAACGATGTAAATAGCCTGTTAAACAGCCTGTTAAACTGTATTTTTAAAACATGTTAAAAATACAGGTGACAGGACAAAAAAAAAATCCAATCCAAGAAAAAGGACAACACCATGGTCCAGGTAATTCATAGCACAATAATGCACATCATGTCAATATAGTAATCCCATAGCATTAAATACAATAGAAGAACAAAAGTTATTTTTCTTCTCTGTTAGTTTTTCCCTCTATGTTTGCTGATTGAACACACTGGTGGTAGCTCTGTGTATGTTCTGAGCAAATATGATGCTTCTCTACTACTTCTCCCCCTTCCCTCTCACAGCATACACTCTCAGAAACAGACAGATAGCTGTTGCAACCCTCCTCCCATTCTACCTTTTTTTTTTTTAGTAGACAGATTTTTCCAAGGTTTCTTAACATTTGCAAATATCCTAAAGGCAGGCAAAGTTGAGATTCAGGCTGCTGGAATGAAGGACTTTTCCCTAATGACATGAAAGAGGTTTATATTATCACATAGACTATAGATTCATGCAAATAAAATAAGAACACAACTGTAACTAGCAATATTAGCAGTTTGCAAATTGATTTGTAACGAAATACCAGAAAATTGATTTGCCTCTTTTAACATGTCAATTTACAACTTTATTTATGCAAAGTCATTGGCAAATTACAGTAGTTTACTTATATTAATATGCACATCAATCTACAAGCTGCTGCAAATTAGAGTAGTTTACTTTTACTGATATGCACATCAATCTACAAACTGCAAACATGCCAAATGTGAATATTCTCATCACTAGCTGAGACATTTAGTTTGCCTCTGCTGACACGCCACAATTTGAAGGCGGTGTAATGGTTATATAACAGCCAGGTATAGAGCTACCTGCGGTTTTAAGATATCCAATAATCAAGAGAAATCTGGAAATCATTAGGAAGTGAGATAAGAAAGAAGAGGAGTAAGAAGATGTTAGAGTAGAAAGAAGAAACTAATGTAACAAGAAGTATGAGGAGAATGCGAAAAATCAGGTTAATTGAATGTATTGAGGGCAAAATTTGTTAAATTCTCTGTGTGTTTATGTGTGGGGCTGGTGATTTAAATAAAATGTGCATAATCCACTATGTATTGCACTAATAATGTGTTCAAAGAGCCCTGCGTTCTAAGAGCTGCCGTATGCTTTAGTATCATGTCCCATGGAGTTTATTTCTGGTGCTGCATCGTGTCCCCTTTTTTTAGAATTCCCCGCCCCATGGCGTCTTTTCATATTTTATAAGAATGTGTGTACCTAAAAGTGCTACTGTAGCTTCATATATTTTGTGCTCATAATGCTTAAAGTTAATAATTCAGATTGCAGAAAACACAAACTCAGGATGTTTTAGGAGAAAGTGCGCAGGAAAGAGCTTTAGAACCATGGACAGCGACCTTGCTGAGCTTCAGCAGGAAGTAGGACAAGTTTTTGGATGAAATATTTTTCATCTTTCCTCATGTAGAGCCTTTAATCCCTTCATTGCCAGGCAGCCCCCTTACATGACAAGCAGAGCTTTCATCACATAATTTAACCTGATAATGTAATAGGTGGCATCCTGTGACTATAATTAATCTGTATTAGCTGTCTTCGTTAATCAGGCTGGTGTGAATACAGACTTTGGTGTAAGACGGCTTGATGGCAAGTTTAGACTTAAATTATGAGACAGAAGAAATGTAATCCTAGTAATATTCCTACATAATGAAAGGCACCTACTTAAAATACAAAGTTAAAACTATAATTCATACCAATTGTGTATAACTTAGAAATCACACTACCGTAATGTGGTCTCAGTTTAACAGCGCCATGTTCTACGTCAAGTATTGGGTCTAAAGATCTTAACTAATGGTACCAAACTGTAGGTATCTGCTAGATCCATGTCGAAATGAGGCAAAATGTTATAATATTTTATGACAAATAACAGGCAGGTAAAGCAATGGCTGGCAAGTCTATGTTGAAAAAATGGTAAGAAAAGGTCAGTTTTGAAATTTTAGTATAAACCCCTTCAAACTACGGCATCTGAAAAGCTAGACAGAGGTAAGGGGCTCCCTCTTTCCCATATCACCCTTTGGCGAAACAATCTTGGAATGCTGAGGGTGCCAGGCAGCCCCTGGCCTAATAAAACCACTAGTCCTGCCATTGTGATATATCTATCATTGAACCCAGAGGCAAGATACAATTGTGTGTGAATACACAATCCACTGAAATACAGACTTACTGTTCTGTATTGCACAAGCGAGCAAATTATTACACAATCAATTCCAATATGGGGACTAAAAAGAAAAATAAAATAAACTAAAATAAAGTTTTTAAAACTATTACATGTTAAAAATTCAAACAACCCCCATACCCCATCTGAGAAAAAAAAATAAAATAAAATAAACACAGTTGGTATTGTCACGTTTGAAAAGTCTAAACTATTAAAATATCAAGATATGTATGAATGCTGTAAAGAAAGAAACTTCCACAATTGATGTCTTTTGGTCACTTTGCCTTCCAAAAAATGGAATAAAAAATTATAAAAAAGTTGTATGTATCCCAATGGTATCACTAAAAATTGCAGCTCCCCCCACAAAAAACAAGTCCTCATACAATTTCAATTTTTATAAATCACTTTTTTATTAATATAAAGTTTTATAATATTTTACTAGTAAAGCATAAGAAAGGCTGGTTTATAACTGCTGCTGTCATAAACACATGGAGAAAAAGAATAACGTAAATGTGCCATTTTTACTACATAGTATATTCTGTAAAAACCAAAGCAGAAATGGAATGGCAGCATTGCTATTTTATCATTCCACTCCACAACTATTGTTCAGTTCAGTTCCCAGTACATCATATGAAATGTTAAATGGTGGCCTTTAAAATGTACAAGTCATCTAACAAACAATAACCCCTTAAACAGCTATGTCAATGGGAAAATAAAAAAGTTATAGCTCTTGAACAAGGAACAATGAAAACAAAAACTAGCTGTGGTGCCAAATTTTTTAATCTTAAGGGAAGAAAAATTAGCATCAGTCATCATCAATGTCATTGCTATGGAAGTAAAGTTACAAATGCCTGGCTTGTACTGTATGTATTCAATCCCACTGCAATGCAGAATGCCATTCTTTGTTTCAAGCCTTCTATTATTGATACAATAGTCTGCATGCCAACATTAGTTGGCAAATGAAAAGTATTAATGTTTGCAGCTACCTTATGTGTACCGGTCATACACAATGATGGCATGTAAACAGTATAAATACCGACGGCACGTCATGTATAGGATAGCGCTATTACTTTCCAGATATAATTTATTCCATCTCTGTTAGGAACCATCAGGATTCAGTCCTTGGCTCTTTTCTTTCCTGTGTTACTTGTAACTTGGCAAACATGTTAATTTGTTGGCTTATACTAACAGTGCTGTGCCAGTGACATAGAAATGTACTTTCCCCCTTCTGACATCTGTATGTGAGGGCTCTGCACTTTCCTATTTACTTCTATTTCTGAAGCCTAATGCATGGTTGATCTTACCTCTCCGAGTCTACTTTCTGCCAATACGCAGGACTGTTTTTATTGTATTTGCTGTATTAGATGTGTATTGATTTGTTCTATATGCTTCCATCTGTAGACAGAATTATATTTCCTATATATAATATGTATAACAAGATTATATATTTAATAAAAATTTTCTGTAAATGAGGTCTGAAATGTTGTGATATGTTGTGCTACAAAATACATAAATTCCTCTAACTAGCATTTTGTGTTTCAGCACATAATAGATGAGCGAGCGCTCTGTCTTTTATATTAGTCAATTTAGCAGCAGCTTTTAGTCGTGCATCACTTTGCAAACTAATGTCCGTAATACAATATATCTAAATACATTATTTATTTACTGCAGTAAAGTGCACTGCTGTATGCATCTTCTTTCAGAGAGAAATAAATGATGAGTAGGTCTCATAGACACAGGGATGCCATGTGCAGACACATGTACAGTTGCAAATAGAGTGCCTATAGACCCTTGATCATAAACATGTATAAGTATGTGTGTTATTACAGATGTGTATTTCCTTACCCACCCTTTTGGCTCGACATGTCCAGATATATGTATTATAAATTAAGCAGCATTTCTAAAAGCAGCATGATTTTGTGATATATTATACAGTGATACACTAACTATCCTATTTGTGTCTATGTGTGGCCGCCCTGTGGGAGATGGGGGAGAATTATTTGTAGTCTTTCAGGGCTAATGTTTGTATGTTGCGATACTGTGTTGAATTGGTTTCATGAGAAATTATATTCCTTAGCCAACTCGAGATTAGTTAAAGGGGTTATGCCATTATGGACACTTATCCCCTATCCACAGGACAAGGGGATAATGGCCAAAGTGTCCAATTGCAAGTCCCCCAATGATCACGAGGCTGGAGGACTGAAAATCCCCCTAAAGCCTCCTTGTGAATGGTGCCAGTGCAGTTACATGTAATTTCCAGCACTGCCCGCAGCCCCATAGCATATGCCTATTTGTAGCTTAAGCTAACTGACATGTTTTACCCAATTCATTGCAGTATCTATCTTGCCCTGTTTGTCAGATATACCTAAAAATTCATCCTCAGTGTTTACAGCTGGTTGCCTAGGTTAAAGACCTGATAAACAGGACAGCATGAAGTCTCTTTCGAGGCTTCCGGCCATCTGTATTCTCTTCTCTCCTTCTCTCTTCTTTCAGTTTGGGCCTGATAAGGGCTAGATGAGTTTCTGTTATCTGTGTATGTAAATCCAGAGATTTACAGCAAGTAGGAGCTCCATGCATGAATGAGCTGAAAACCAGGAAGTGGAGGGGAGAGGAGACAGACGGGTTTACATTAGGAGTTGTGATAGCCCTGTCTGAAAAGATGTGTCTTTCGTTTGCGCTTGAAGCTGTGGAAATTGAGCATTAATCTGATTGTCTGGGACAGAGCATTCCAGAGAAGTGGTGCAACTCAGGAGAAGTCTTGTATACGAGCGTGGGAGGTTCTGATAATAGAGGATTGTTAGTTTTAGGTCATTGAGTGAACGGAGAGTACGGGTTGGGCGATAGACAGAGATGAGGGAGGAAATGTAGGGAGGTGCAGCAATATGGAGACCCTTGTGGATGAGGGTGATAAGTTTATATTGTATTCTGTATTGAATAGGCAGCCAATGTAGTGACCGGCACAGACCGGAGGCATCGCTGTAGCGTCTAGACTGATAGTCTGAGCCTGGCCGCCGCATTCAGAATAGATTGTAAAGGGGAGAGATTAGTAAGGGGAAGACCGATTAGTAAGGAGTTACAGTAGTCAAGTTGAGAGTGGATCAGGGTGACATCAAGGGTCTTTAATGTCTCTGTGGTAAGGAAAGGCCAGATTCTGGAGATGTTTTTGAGGTGAAGATGACATGAGCGTGCAAGTGATTGGATATGGGGAGTGAAGGAAAGGTCTGAGTCAAACATAACACCGACGCAACGGGCATACTGCCTAAGAGTTATGGTAAGGCCAGAGACTGCAATGGAGATATCAGGGTTAGGTCTGTTGTTAGAATACAATGGAGCTATATCAAGGGTGGAGACACTATATGGCAATGTTGACTTCAGCTGCAACGGTGCTAGTTATCTGATCTGGAGTCCAATTGGTGAGGCAATGGCACAGTACTTAAACAGTAGTAGATGAGGAGTTACATAGCAGGAATAGTACCTTAGGAGTAAGAAGCAACTGTGGTCAGATGTGTGCAGGATTCGTTACACAGGAGCAGTGAATCAGCCATAGTCAGACGTATGCAGGAATCAGTACACAGGAGCAGTGGATCGATCATAATCAGACATATGCAGGAGTCTGTACACAGGAGCAGTGAATCAATCGTAGTCAGACATATGCAGGGATCAGTACACAGGAGCAGTAGAGTAGTGGTGAGGATCAGGGCAAACAGGAAGCAGACAGCCAGAATAATCAGGACCAGGATGGAGTAAGCTGTGGGTTTATATAGCGATAGCAATACTGTGATTGGCCACAGAGCAGGTGAGATCCATAAGCTAATCACTCCAATAGAAAAGACGAGGCTCAGCAAAGAACAAACAGGCTTCTACAATTGCATAATGGTCAAGGCTGCAAAACATGGCTGGGGAGTCAATGGTTCAAGACCCAGTGAGCTCAATTCCTGACTCTACTTCTGAGTCTTTACAATAATAACAGCTTGTGCAATGTGGTATTCTCAGCCATTTGTGCTCCATATTTATTTCTTCTGTCATCATTTTAGATTTCACAGGTAAATTTGTTGAGGATACGAAAATATTCATAAAATCCTATTTTTTTCTGTTAGGAATTGACTGCTCTCTTTATGTTGTGGTATGAAGTAACAAAACTACTGAAGCATATTAAAGTGAATTTTTATTTGCCATGGCTGCTAACACCAACAATCATAATAGCTGCACTGTCAGTATATTATGTGGCATACATTTTACTACTTACTGCTTATACATTGAACTGTATTAAACCAGCTGTTATGACCCTCCTAGTGACTATTCCAGGTAGCCAGAAAGTTATATTTAAATCTGTTCTATTCAGTGGACAATGGGGTGTGGCGGAGAATTTACAGAACCGTAATATGGCAGTGCACATGGAATATACTTACTACAATTGTTTGTTAAAAATGCCATATCTTATCTTGTCATACAGTTATATTCCAAGTCGCCATCATATTGATTTCTAATGATTCCTAAACAGGGAGAGAAGCCGGTTACTCTTACCCTCACAGATGTCTATATTGAATACCATTTACCAGCATCCCTTGCTTTTTCATTCGGGAAAGAGGACCTGTATCCACTCCAGACACATCTGATAACATTTGCATTGTATTGCTCCGTTCTTTTGTTATTCATCCTGGAAATATATGAATATATCAAAAATTAAGTGCTACCATGCACCTTGTGATAAGAGTATGTCTATGCACAATCTGGCAAGACCATCATTGATTGAACCAGGTGTTAATATATTTCTAAATTTCTAGGAGGAATAATAGAGGAATAGTACAACATAGAATTCTAGATAATAATTCTCCCAGAACTGTTATATTATGGGGATTTCGAGTATGTACTAAAATAGACATGTTAGGAGAGGTCACGCATCCATTTTAACATCTAATTTATTCATTTTACTACGCTAACACCATCTTTAAAGTGAAACTCCCTTTTTTATCTTTTGCTTTTGTGACGGAGGGGAAGGGGGGAGTGGGAACATTTTTGTAATATACTTACAAATATAGATAAAATATAAAACAGGCTGTGAATTTCCCATTAACAATGCTAAGCATTGCCAGAGAGAGTCTGTCTGTACACCGGTACTGAATGCGTCATGAAGAGCTGAAGCATTTACCCAAGGGGGGTGGCCATTTTTTATATGGCTGTATCTCCGGTTTTATACCACCTAGATATATGGTTCTGGAGTTAGAAGAAGCTTTCATATGCTGCCAAGATTGAAATACTAGATATAACAGAACCTGAGATATCACTAGTAAAAAACACAGTAGGGAATGTGATTTTATGTGCAGCATGAACTGCTGCATATTACGTTCATATTCCTGACTGTGTTTTTAACTAGTGATATCTCAGGTTCTCTTACAGCTAGTATTTTAATATTGGCAGCATATGAAAGCTGAGAACCATTTTTCTAGGTGGTATAAAATTGGAGATACAGCCATGTGAAGTGACCATCCCCCCTTTTAGTAAATGCTTCAGCTCTGCATATTTACAAATGTGTATGGACTTTCCCCAGTAACAGCTCAGTTAGAGGATTGCTAGGAAGAATGTTACAGCCTGTTTTATAACAAAAAGGAAGTTAGGTAGGATAACAAAGTATATTACAAAAATGGCCACCAAACATCCCCTGACACAATTGCGAAAAAAAATGGGAGTTGCACTTTAATGATAGGATAGTTATGTGTCCAAAAATTTTCAGAATAATCTATTAGTCATGGAAGAAGATGTAGTCTGAGCCACTGATATTGTAGTGAACCATGTCAAGGTCTATCGCTAAACAGTGCAGGCTTGCTTTATGCAAGACTATATTAATTTATGTTTTAGAATTTAGTATTTTAACCACATTTGATAAATTCCCCCCACCACTGTGTATACTAATTGTGAAAAGACAAGTGTAGCCATGCAAACTTTTACAATGTTCTTTATAAGTGTAGGCCTTGACTTATTGTAAAAAGTGTTTTACCTAGAGTACATGAATCATCATTATATCTACCCAATGAATTATTGATATCTTTTTCCCTGTGTCTATTAGCCATGCAACAAATGGCAAAAACTATAATGCATTTGCTTTGCATTTACATATTTTAATATTACCTTGGCTAAATTGTGTGAGACAGAACACAGCACTGTCATGGTGCTAGAAAATTTCCAGCAACTTAAATGAGAAGTGTTTCTTTCCATTACTTAGATGATGTGCCTCAATAGTTCTCATAGTGGAAGAACTTGCATGAATCTACACACTGACAGATGCTTCAAAATTTCTGGCAGAAGTGAGAATGTACATTCCTGTGCCTGTCTCAGTCATGGCTCAATTCCCCTCTCTGGAGCAGTACTGCGGAGCTGTGCCATCAGTGATGAAAGAGTGTGCCGGAGATATATATATATATATATATATATATACACAGTACGTGGCTCTGAGCATTTCATCTATAGGAAAATTAGCTGTGAACAAGAAAATGGAACAGATATATGTAATAATAGAGAATTACACACTCTAATGCATTCTACTTTGTGTGAGTGAATTCATTCCTACCACATTAGTGGATATGGTAGAGCTGACTCCCTGCATAGTAAACATACACAGCAGATACATTCTCACATATAGTATAAACCTTAAAGGTCTGTTCACACGTGATAGATATGCTGTGGATCTAGATTTGCAGGTGGAAAATCCACTGCGTATAACAGTAGCAGCAAAGTGAATGAGGTTTTAACATCTCATTCACACATAGCGGAAAAATAATCTGCTTGGAAATTGACCTGCAGTGCAGATTTTAAAATCCACAGAATGTCAGTTGTTTCTGTGGATTTTCAACGTAGACTTTACCTTTGCCAGTGTATAGGGTGAAATCTGCTACAAATCTGCTACATTTTACGTGGATGTATGTTTGAGCTTTTCTGGTTTAGAAAAAATATTTCTGAATACAGAACAATGGTCTCTTGAGTTACAGTCCAGTATTACTTGGTTTTGGGATGACCATAGTAAGGTAAAAATATAGTAACCTGAGATCATACAGTAATTCTATGGAAAACTAGTTACTGGTTCTAAAGCTCCAAAATGTCATCTGAAAATAAGAAAAAAATAGGTTATAAGAACAATGAGATATCTAATGCAGGTAAAGCAGCCCCTTATGTATACATGTTAAAGGGTGATTCCCATCTTGGAAAATGGCTGCTGGAATTGGAATAACTGATCCCAAGTTCCAACCCCTAGAGTTGGAGTTATGGGAACAGCCAAGTAGTGCTGCTCTGTGCTGTTCTCGTAACTTCCATAGAGAAGATTGACCGCTACAGAAACATCATGGCAAATCTGAAGCCTGAGAAACCACATAGGGGTTGGGATGGGAACAGTTATTCCCATCTCAGCACATATTTGTCGAGAAGGGAATAACACTTTAAAAACACCTTCTGGATGCTGTACATCACTTTCTATATTAAAGACAGGAGCTTCTTTAGAGTTCTACATAGTACTGACAAAGCAGTAGAGAAATATAATGAAGTTGCCCTCAACTGATATCCAAAGGAGCAACTCATCCTAGCACAGATTAAGGGCAGTACAAGATATTGTATGTACTAGGTGCTACTAGATAATCACTGCCTACACTTTACTGATGAAGGTCTTCTACCACCGACATGTCCATCCTGATTTGCTGGATCATCAAGACAATCACAAGTGTTGCAGATCTGGACAGTCCTTGGCAATTTATGTTAAATGTGGCTTCAAGTTGACATGACCCAAGAAAGACCACTGTATGATGAAAATATTGTAACCTTGAAGGACCATTGTACTTTGTCAGTCCCCTGTTCAGAAGTAGGCTTCAAATGAATTTGTGAGTACAACCAATTCTCACGACATGCAAAATAAATGCATACTGTAATAAAGTATGGATTGGCAAGTATGTGGTTTGATCTCTAACAATCAGTTATGTTGTTTTATCCAGGTCAGGAAACAGGCCATAAACCATCCATATAGGATTAGGATTCTTCAATATGAATAAGATAATATGCTAACAGACACTTCTGGTGGTGACCTAACACCTTAGGGAACAAAGGATAGATGTTTAAATTAATCATTCTTTATTCTTCCCTATATCTACTCTAAGGGAAAAGTTTGGACACCACCATACACATTATATGGTTAAAGTCCTGTAGAAATTGAGAAGTGGAAGAAGTTGTTCAGCTAAAATTGAGCCAAAAGTAAAATAGTGGAAACCCCTTTAAGTATCAAAAATGTACCATACACATGAGATGATAAATAACTGATCAGTGGGGGATGACAGCCAGCCCCTGCACCGATAAACTGTAGGGAGGTGTCTCCAGTCTGTACAATACAGTGCAGCACTGCCACCCAGTCACTATACAGGGCACAGAACCAACTCCAATGCACTATCGTAAGGATAGGCCATAAATAAAAAAAATTGTGAAAAACCCTTTAACCCTCATCCGGCTGAGTTGATACAATTGTACCTATTCCTATGCAGCCTGTTAATGTTGTAAAATTATGCAGCCTGACGAAGGTTAAGGATCAGAAATGTATTGGGAAACCACCATACACATGAGATGATCTACTCGGTTCGCCAAAATTGGCAGGCGTGATCTAAACCACTTACTATACGTATACTGAATCCAGGGTTTCTTCCCTTGCAGACTGCTATAGTTGCACTGAGTTATCAATATAAGTGAAAAGTTGTGGATCAAAGCAAGACAAAATAAAAATGTTAAGACAAAAATGTATATTATAACACGAACCTTTCCTGTAACGATAGGGTGTTACAATCCAATGGAACTTTTAGAATGTTAGTATTTAGGGTAAATGTCTTCTCTGCTCTTCCTTTCCCATAATGGCCCTGCTTGACATTGTATTAAAAGTATTTATTGGATGTGTTGTCCAGCGAAGTTATAAAATAGATTAATGAAGCAGTTTGGGAGCAGCATAGATACGCATAATAAAGTTTCAGAAATCACTAACGTTACTGAAATACGAAGACTTTCAGAATATTAACCAAGGCCAGAAATCAAATGGGAATGATCTGATAGATAATGTAGGTAAGAAAGGAAATAACATGGTTTAGAGATTTCAAATGTATTTTCAAGGCCAATGCTGATATATATTAATTTGTAGTCATTTTACCGCTGAATTAAATTAAATTGTGCTTCATATTGATGTGTATTGGAGCACTGCCTCATAGAGCAGAGCATGGCTAATACCAAAGTTGCTGCAATGGAAGCTTCTCATGAATCTGAATGTGGACAGTCAATACAGATGTGTCTTTACTTCCTTTTCCTTTTGGTCACTTCTTTTTCCTTTTGAGATGTGCGGCATCACATGATACTCTGATGGGTAATGTAGAATCATCAGAAAAAAAAAAATACATGCTCTTTGAAATCTATGGTTTTATGTTTGAGGTCTCATATGGTCATGTGATGTACACACAGGTGCATGGCTTGTTACAAGACAGATGTCTTATTGGGCTGTAACGGTAATGAGCTGTGCACCCGTGTGCCCATCACATGACCAAGGACTGATTTTTATCCACGTGAAGTAAACAAAGAATGACAGCAAACAGAGATATAGAAAATTGTGAGGAATGGATACAAAAAGTATATTGGGTAATTGTACAACTTTTCATTATATAAACATTAACATTTATTTGCTTAAACTGGAAAACTCCTTAAAACTTTTTCTAAGTCCACTGTCATGAACTTGAACATTTAACATGCTAACTGAGTCCTGTAGAGTCTTAGAAGTAGTACTTGGGTTTTTTGCAATTTTTCTGAACATTGCACAGTCTGACCTTTGGGTAACTTTGCTAGGATGACCACTCCTGGGAAGACTGTCAACTATCTTAAATGTTTTTGAATAATCTTTCTCAATGTAGAACAAAGGACTTTCAATCATTTGGAAATGGCCTTATAACCCTTTCCAGATTGATGGGCTGCAACAATTGTTTCTCTAAGATCATTGCTGAAATCTTTTCTCCTTGGCATTGTGTTAACATGTACCTCAATGGTTCAGACCAGCAAACTGGCAAAACATCTGCTTTTACAGAGGTGGTCATACCTGCTGGTGATCAGTTCATCAAGGACATTTGATTGGCAGCACAATTACAGCTCAATCCCATTCACTTGAACTCATGAATGTGACATCACAGCCTGTGAAGTGGAAACAGAACTCTCTCAAGCATCATGGCCTATTCAAACAGCTGATTCAAGAAGGAGGGGTTTTGGGCAGTGTTGGACGAGATTCCTTGGCCCACTACATAAACTGATTCTGGGAGCACACCCTATAACAACCCCTAGGAAATAAGCCATAGTACACTTTAAATTTGGGTTCCTTCTCCTGGACCACTATTGTGTTATAGTCTGGGCCCAGAAGAGGATCCTCTTGTACTCTGGTGGGTCTGCCTGACACTGCATTCAGCTGTCAGACCCCTAGCGATCTGATATTGATAACCTATCCTATGGATAGGTCATTTATATTAAAATCCCCAATAAACCCATTTAAGTAGAAAGTTTTATTGAGCACTATCCAAGATCCAATTAGTATATTATTTCACATTAAATAACTGCAGGAATAAATTGTGTAAAGTTAACAATGCAGCTTGATGACAGCTTTCCATGGTTTCTATTGCTCCTGCATTAAGTACACAAGGCAGGTTTTATTGGCACATACCCAGAAAGCTTTGTGACATTAATTGTCCTTTCAGGGGGTCTACCTGCCCTCATCAGTATTGGTGTCAGCTATAAGTTATAGGATTTAATCTTTATTTTGTTCATTCACCCTTTCTGAAATTTGTGAAACAATTATATTATTGGGCGAGTTAAATTAAATTGAAGCAGCTGATTGTATTACCGAAAAGAATTACATTAGCCATATAGCTGTTCACAGGTCACTGTAAGTGAATTAGGGGATTGGAGATAGATAAGAGTGAGGAAGACTTTCATTACTGAGTCAATTAATATCCCTTCCCTCCAGGTCAGAGTCTGTCTTGGATTAGCAGGGGGTTTTCAAGGTCAAGATTCAGGTGCTGCTTGTTTGGAAACATGAGAAATGTTCAGAATGTTAAAGACTATGGGGTACATTTACTGTATGTAAAGTAGACGTTATGGACCTGAAAATGGCACAAGCCAGTGCATCGTATTTAGAAAGCCTCTAACCACCGTATTTAAAGGTCAGTTTAGAGAACTTGGGACATACATCATAATGCCAAAGTCAAGTATGGAAATAAGAAGAATGGATGTACTGTAGAGTATATACCTTATATCATTAAAGGGTGACATGGTAAAACTAAAAAGGTCATAAAAACTAAAGAAGAAAGTAATAATCATCATTCACTTGAGACTTTGACGTATAGGACTATTTACATGGGTTGATGATCGGGAATGAGCGTTCATTACCCTGTATAAACGTGTGAAAAAAAATTATGGGATTAGGAATTGCCACGTCTTGGATATATTCTAATACTTTCTTTTTTTTCTGTTCTTCTCCCAGCCTGTGGATTCCCAACAGTTATACAGACCATTTTTCTTTCCACTGTAGTTTTTTTGTTCTACATGCTGTTATAAATTCAAAAAGCTTTCAATAAAAATCATTGCAAACAAACTATGGAAACGAACGATCATGTTACATATTGTTCAACTTGATTCTGTGATAACTATTGCACCATCTAAATGGAGCTAAATGAATGCGATTGAGTTATTTTATCTACTGGCACTTGTTAGCACCTGACTATCAGTCTGTGTAATAGGGCCTTAAAGGTTCTTCTATTATGCTTTATGTCTCTCCCTCAGCTGTTTCCATCACTCCCATAGAATTTAATGAGAACTTTTCACCACCTCCACCACTTCCTGCTGTTTGCAGCCTTTAATAGGCTCCGCTCCATCAGTTTCAGCACAGCTGGAATTTTATCTCTAGCCCCCACCATTCCCAAGTAACTGGTGCAGTTAGTATTGGTGCCTGATATGTTAACTGGACTTGGCATTGACAAGCAGGTGGGGGTGTGACTCAGAGCTCTGGCACTGTCTCCCTTTGAATGGAGTAATGTCCGCTTGTCTGCTTTTTGCTGCTACCACCCACTTGACAGAAGAGAGTCTTCTTAGCATATCAGGCACCAAAACTAACTACACTAGTTGCTTGGTAACAGTGGGGACTAGAGGAAAAATTCCAACTGTGCCGGAATCAGCAGAGCAATGCCTTGTAAAGGATGCAAAGATATCAGACCTCCACCAATCTAATATTTAGCACCTATTCAGTAGATGGCTGATAATATTTTTGACCAGAATACCCCTTTAATGTTTATAGGATTACCAAACACTAGAATGAATGAACATGTTTATAGACATCTTAATATCTCCTGGTATAGAATTTCTACTTATTCTATTAGGAATACTCAATATCCGCTCATTTACCTGGTACAAAAGTCCACCTTCTGTCACATCACTTTGGTTTCTGTATACTTTCTGACGAATGCAGAATTGTAATACATCGTGCATTGGTGATATGCTCAGCAGAGTAGAGCAATAGGGGATATGTCTAACTGATCATGGTGGATTCACTGCAGGTCAGCTACTCTTGCACTGTGTAAAAAATACAGCTGTCACAGGCATCATTGACCATTGTTCTTTTCTGTTATATGAAAATGGCTGCTTGCTGTATTTTGACATGGTAATCAAAGAATTCAGCGTATTTCTCATGCATATGAAAAGAAACCCAGAGCGAGAGTGAAGAAAATCGACATTGCACAGATGTAATAATCCTGTCTAATTTACATTGTTTTTGTGCATTTTACAGATTATGGCTTTAATGTATTCGTAGCGAGGAAGGCAGTACACATCCTGGTACATTGTCTATAAATTATGTTGTGAAACAAGTTTATATTTCATAAAAGCCATGGGAGTAAATAATAGTAGCAAATTGCATATAATTGTGTATATTAGCCAGTAAAGATACTTATGGCAGATTAGCTGTCAATGTCTGATCAATGGGAACCCCAGCTAGAATAAAGTGGCATAAATCTTAAAGGGTTTTTCTGGGCCCTAGACATTTTACATACTTATGACCTATCCTCAGTCTCTGATCAGTTGTGGTCCGACTCCTGGACCCTGAACGAATCAGCTATTCCAGCTGCCTCTGCACATTGAATACAAGGGATGGTGCCAGAAGCAGAATGCACAGTCCGCTGCATAGTAGCAGTACCTCAGAACTGAATCTCTGACCTTATTGAAATGAGCAGGAGAAGAGCTGCTGTATCCTGGCACAACTGCTTTACAACAGACAGTGCCATCTGCTCTCAGGACCATCCCGTGTATAGCTTCCGAAGCCTGGAGACACCCAAAAGAGCTGATCAGTGTGGGGTCTGGGCATTAAATTTTCACCAATCAGATACTGGCAGACCATCCTAAGGACAGGTCACCTGTATAAAAATTGTCCCCTTTAATGGGTGAACCATCTGATCGCTGAATGAAGTTGATGTCTCCCACACTGATGATGATTAAACCGGGCATTCCCAGGGAAAATGCACAATGTGCCAGTGATATCAAGTATGTGAGTAATGCACACATTGATGTTATAAAACTGGTATACGAAAATAGTGATGTCACAGGGAAAATGCACAATGTGCCAGTGATGTCAAGTATGTGAATAATGCACACAGTGATGTTATAAAACTGGTATACTAAAATAGTGATGTCACAGCTAATGGCTTAAGACATGACAGTGACATCACAATACTGTATGTAATAATGTATGTTAACAATGATGTTATGAAACTGGTATACTGAACATATTTATTTATTTATCTTATTTATATAGCGCCATCATATTCCACAGTGCTTTACAGACATTGTCAATCACTGTCACATATAGGGCTCACAATCTACATTCCCTATCAATATGTCTTTGGAGTAATGTCACAGCTAATGGCTGAAGACTGCAGTGATGTCACAAGCAGAGGAATAAAAAACAGAGTACAAGTATAATGCAAATAGTGATGTCATAAAATGATGGCTCAGGACCACAGTGAGATAGAGATAATAGATACAGCATTATAATACAACTTTACAAGGATGTTGCATTCAGTGATGTCAAAGTACTGTACACAGATAGTTATTGGAGTAATATATTATAGTACATGGGAAACTGCACATTATGTGAAAGATAATGCACACCGTTCTATCACAGAAGGGTTCAGGTGTGGCTTCTTCCCATGTAGTGTTGTCCTAAAATTATCCCCACCAGATGGACATTAATAGTGTGTGTGTGTGTATATATATATATATATATATATATATATATATACTGTATATACTGTGTTATATATATATATATATATATATATATATATATATATATATAAAACTCAAAGAAGCATTTGTAGCAGCACCAGCAAAACTGGGTATCGTCCCATAAATTGCACGACAGAAACCCCTCTCCAGCTAGAAGGGTTCCTAATAGAAAAAACAATCCAATCTGCCAGCAACTTGTAAAGATGGAAAATGTCCTTTTATTGGAAAAGCAATACACCACGTATCGGTTCTCACAGGAACTTGAGAAAGGTTCCTGTAAGAACCGATACGTGGTATATTGCTTTTCCAATAAAAGGACATTTTCCATCTTTACAAGTTGCTGGCAGATTGGATTGTTTATATATATATATATATATATATATATATATATATATATATATTATCAATAAGCTATCATTACTATAACAATCAATTTAGTTTGCTCAATTGCTGAAACCTAATATAGTTACTGTGGGTACCAGCAGCTGATAAATCTGCTTTCTAGCCTTTACATTATATAGAGATTTGCTGTATATTTTGCTTTCTTCCTTTCTGCCCAGTTCTATGTATGCTATTCCAGGTATTCCTGAAGGCTCCAATACAACCAGCTGTGTATATAGTAATAAAACTAATGATGCTTTTTATAATACATTAAAGGAGCACTAAACCTAAAGTAGAAATCTTATAAAGGTGCAGCTATGAAAAAAGAACTTCTCATATCATTTCCATATGTATATTTCTGGAGATAGCATTGGATGGCAGTAGTAGGGCACGTGACCACTGCGGCCACTGATCGCCTGTAGCAGTCATATACTGACCATCTCTATATAAAGACTGGGAGGACACTGAGAGCGCTGCAGAGACTGCATGATGATTCAGGAAGGTGTATTGTCCCCTTGTCTTCCACAGTACTAAGGCCTTTGACAATACCATTGATTGATCTGCATGTGACCTGGTTGAGGCCTTCCGATACAATTTTATTAAGGTCTCACAACATGAATTCAATACAATATTGGGAAATGCTAGCAACACCATTGATAGGCTGCAGTTCACAACATAATCACTGGGTTATAAACATAGCCACATATCAGATGGACATCTTATGCCAGAGTATTGCAAAATCATGTTTTCTTGTTTGTTTGTTTTTAAAGTTGGTCATCTTTTGTTGCACATCTCCGAATTAGTTGAGCCAAGAGAAAAGGAAAGGAAGGACACACCTGTATGGCAAAAGTATCCATAGGAACACACTCACCTGATGGACACACAGAAAATGATGAAGCAGTCACTAGTGATTTTGCACCATCATATTCCACAGCGCTTTACAGACCTTGTGTAACGTCTCTGCCTGTTCGGGTCTCTGCGCCACCCTCCGCTCGCAGGCTGTGGCGAAGGAGGCGTGTTCAATTTGATTCCTTGCGTAGGTTACTTGCTGCTCAGTCTGAACATGGTCCTAGTCAGTGTAATGGATTTCCGGCCACACCCGTGTTCTGAGCATTTCTCTCTGAACGGTATAGAGTTAATCTCTTCCTGGCCTGTGTGATTGACAGCCTGTGTACCTATCAGGTCCGGGGCTGGGCCCAGACTTTCTTTATACAGGATGTCACTTCCTCAGCAAGTTGCCGGTTATTGCACTTGTGTTTGCCTGCTCTCTTTATTATATTCCTTACTACTTTGTTACTTGATTCTCTGACCCTTCGGCTTGCCTTTTGACTATTCTCTTGGATTTTGACTTTGTACTGCATTGCTCGTTTGCTACCGACCCCTTGGCTTCCTAACCTCTCTTTTGTCGTTTGTTTTGTCTTGTCCTGTTCTCTGTGTCACTTACCCAGTATAGGGCGTGTCTTCTAGTTGTCCTTTTGCCGTTTAGGGTAACTGAGGCAATAGGAAGGGACAGTGGCTGGGGTGAGATTAGGGCTCACTTGTCTCTGTCCTTCCTCCCAGACCGCTGCAGTAGTGTCAGGGTTGCTACGGTTGGCAAGACCCTTACAGAATAACCGGCCCATACATTCTGCCATTGCTTCCCATAGGGTAAGCATGGATCCTATTCAGGTCCTTGCGGCCAAGTTGGAAGGTTTGGCAAGCCTGGTAGCTGAGCTTGCCAAACAGGTGCAGACCCTTACTGATGCTGCTGCAGCATCTCCGGTTGTTTCTGCCCCTTTCAGGGTTAAGATGTTACTCCCGGATCGTTTTTCAGGGGATCGTGAAAAATTTGAGACTTTCCGGGAGTCCTGTCGCCTGTATTTTCGAATTAATCCACATGCATCCCAGGCCCAAATGGTTGGAGTAGTTATATCCCTCCTACAGTGGGATCCACAAGCTTGGGCCCTTAAACTCCCTCCAGGGGTGGAGGAGTGGATTAACTTTGAAAAAATTTTTTTTGTCCCTGGGGTCTATATATGCTGAGCCAGACCACATTGGACTTGCAGAATCACAACTCCTCACTATGTGGCAGGGCAAACGCTCTGCTGAGGAGTACTGCTCAGAATTTCGCAAGTGCAGTGTAACTGCAGGTTGGTGTGAGTCAGCTCTAAAGGCCCACTTTAAACAAGGCCTATGTGACCGTGTTAAGGAGGTCTGGGTTGGTCACCCAGATCCCCCTACTCTTAAACAGTCTATGACTTTGGCTGTCCGTATTGACCGTAGGATCCGGGAAAATGTTAAAGAGCGATTAGGGTCTGCTTCTTCCAAGTTTTCTGTCTCTCCCTCTCTCTCTCCTGAAAAACCTGTTATTTCTCCCATGACTCCTGGTGAGGAACCCATGCAACTGGGATCTATGGACGCCAAGACTCGACGAGAGCATCGTCTCCGGAATAACCTCTGTCTGTACTGTGGTACTTCAGGGCATATCATACGAGACTGCTCCATCAGACCCTACACACCAGGGGAAAAGCTTCAGTGCCTGAGTGGTAGTCGGAAGAACCACTCAGGCAACCAGGTATTTGCCAGTAATAACAATAAGATGTTGTTATCTGTGTCTCTGTCCTCTGGGGACAGATCTGTTTCGGGCCAGGCCTTAGTTGACTCTGGGTCTGCGGCAAACTTTGTCACATTCTCGTTTGTCTCAGTTTTAGGCATTGAGCTTTTTCCACTTGACACTCCTCTAGGTTACTGGAGCGTATTTTGCCCCACTGGCCGGGGTAAAGTACGATTCAAAACCCCCTTAATCACGTTGCAAGTAGGTTCTGCTCATTCAGAGGCCATGAGCTTTTTTGTTATGGAGCATCTGTCTTCCGATATTATTTTGGGGCTCGCCTGGTTGAACCTCCATAACCCTATTTTTGATTGGGGTAAAAGGGAGTTGGTAAAATGGGGAGATCAGTGCTCATCCCACTGTATTGTCTTGCACACCTTAGATTGTGTCAGTGAGGAGACGGTCTCAGTTGTAAAGGTTGGAAACACCAGGCAAATAAAAAAAACGTTTGCCTGGTCCTCCAGCGCCTGTTGTTGTTGTTGTTCAGGGAGATCTGGAATTAAAGGCAGAGAAAATACTGGGTCCTACTAAAACTGGTTTATCTGGTGAGGGTCCAGTGGCCCCTCATAAAGGGGGGGGTACGGTAACGTCTCTGCCTGTTCGGGTCTCTGCGCCACCCTCCGCTCGCACGCTGTGGCGAAGGAGGCGTGTTCAATTTGATTCCTTGCATAGGTTTCTTGCTGCTCAGTCTGAACATGGTCCTAGTCAGTGTAATGGATTTCCGGCCACACCCGTGTTCTGAGCATATCTTTCTGGACGGTATAGAGTTAATCTCTTCCTGGCCTGTGTGATTGACAGCCTGTGTACCTATCAGGTCCGGGGCTTTGCCCAGACTTTCTTTATACAGGATGTCACTTCCTCAGCAAGTTGCCGGTTATTGCACTTGTGTTTGCCTGCTCTCTTTATTATATTCCTTACTACTTTGTTACTTGATTCTCTGACCTCTGGCTTGCCTTTTGACTATTCTCTTGGATTTTGACTTTGTACTGCATTGCTCGTTTGATACCGACCCCTTGGCTTCCTGACCTCTCTTTTGTCGTTTGTTTTGTCTTGTCTTGTTCTCTGTGTCACTTATCCAGTATAGGTCGTGTCTTCTATATGTCCTTTTACCGTTTAGGGTAACTGAGGCAATAGGAAGGGACAGTGGCTGGGGTGAGATTAGGGCTCACTTGTCTCTGTCCTTCCTCCCAGACCGCTGCAGTAGTGTCAGGGTTGCTACGGTTGGCAAGACCCTTACACGTTGTCATTCAATTTCCCATAAAGGGCTCCAAATCTACATTCCCTATCAGTATGTCTTTGGAATGTGGGAGGAAAATAATGCAAACATAGGGAGAACATACAAACTCCTTGCAAATGTTGTCTTTTGGTCAGATTTGAACCTAGGACTCCAGCATTGCAAGGCTACAGAGCTAACCACTGAGCCACCATGCAAAATTTCTGTGAAGAAGGTCAGAATGTTGAGTCAGAATGAGAGCAGTGGGAGAACCAAGATAATATAATTTTTTTAATATGCCATTCTGACACTTTTGTTTAACCACTTCCGGACCGCCCATAGACTATATATGTCCGGAAGGCAGTTCCCTTGTTCTGCAAGGACATACCGGTACGTCCTTGCAGTTTTCAGCAGCTGCACAAAATCGTGCAGCTACTGAAACGGGGAGCCGGCTGTAACTTCAGCCGGAGCTCCCTAGAGAAAGCAGAGAAGATTTATTACCTTCCCTGCTGTGTATACAACGCTTATGACCTTATGGGGACGCAATGTAAGAAATTTTTTTTTTAAAAAAATTAATAGAAAAGTTAAAAAAAGTAAATAAAATAATTAAAATGAATAAATAAAATAATACGCCATTAAAAATTACCGTAATGGAGAGGAAAAACTATTTTATAAATTTTTTTAGTAGCACTTTGTGCTATTAAATAAAAAAAAAAATGAAACGTGAAAAACAGACCCGTTTTTCCCTCCTCTTTTGTTTATATTTTCCTGGATATAAAAAAAAAAAATTAACACACATACAAAAATAAAAACAACATAAAAATAAAGCCCTATGTGTCACCGAAAAAAGATGCAGAAATTAGTTGAATAACGCATATGATAAAAATGTTACAGCCCTCAAAACCGCACATACAAAAAAAACCAAAAAAGTTTCTGGTCCTGGATCAGAAATTGGCCCGGTACTGAAGTGGTTAAGAAAAATATTAATGACCAGATAACCTCTTTAAAGAGGTCCTGTCACCAGTCCTGGAAAGCCCAAAGATATCCATCATCTGATAAGCACTATCGCCATAGAGTTCAGTTCAAATGGCGGAATCCGCCTCCCATTCATTTCAATGGAAGGTAGAAGTCGCATTTTCTACTAGCTGCAAAAATCAGCTAGTAGAAAAATAAGCAACTTGCTTGATCGTTGTGTGGATTCTGCCCAAATCCTTCATTGAAGGGAATGGGGGTAGAAAATGTGAACCTAGCCTAAGCATTATGATGTTTTGTTTCTCCAAATCCTTTCAGCCATTCCTAACATATAAGCCCTTTTAATGCTGATGCAAATTAAAGTAAACTGGGTTTCTCTGTGTGCGCTATGTCATGTAGTGTTATCACCCACTAGCATGCTCTAACTTTCATCAATAGCGCATATCAGATGATGTACAGATGTAGCAGACAGACATACAATTGCAACTGATAAAACTTTTGCAGTGTGAACTATTTCCCCTGCTTATTTCCATAAAATTCAGTCTATCACATGCACATCGGTTAGCTTCATGTTAGTGGCCATCCGAATGGTTATCCCCAGGTTCTGGTAAACCACATGGGCCCTCAAAATCCATGACTGGTTTCAAGAATTACTGCACCTGACACGGATGGAGGAGTTCTCGGCCTCCTCTGACCAGACTTTTGCCAGATATGAAAAAGTATGGAGACCCTGGATAGTGTTCAAATAATCTTTGGAATTTACTACATATTCCTAACATCAGTGACCCCAGATATTGTCCTAGCTCACTACACTTCCCGCCAAGGCCACTTCTCTCCCTCCCTTCCTTCCCCACGCCCCCTCCCCCCACTCATTGCAAAGTATCTTGGGGGAACAGACATAGCCCAGTAGCAGACTGTCCCCCTGTGTTATACCCTCCCCTACCTTATTGGTTAAGAAGGCAAAATTTGCCTCCCCCGTGTTCTCTTCTTTTTTTTAAAGAATGAAGTTTAGTCCCAAATGCACTCTCATACTGGCACCATCAAGGCTTGCTATGTGGGACCAAATTGTGGAGTAATGTATATTGATTCCCATGTTATTGGCTCTTCTATGTCAAACTTTCAGATATAGGAGAAATTGTGCTTTAAGATGTTGTTTACCTATCAGGATAGGTAATATTTATCTGATCACTGGTAGTTCCACTGCTGGGACTCCCACAGATCACAACAATTGGGGGTCCCGTGTCTCCCCTTTGAATGAAACAACGGATGTGACCAACCTCTCCATTCACCCTTCATGGGACTGTCAAGACACAGCACAAGGTTGTCTACATCAATCCAGTAGACACTGAACTTAACGGAAGCCCACATGCGTGACTGATGCTCCATCCATGCAAGGAACCCAGGATCCAAATTCTCATGATCAGTGGGGGTCCTAGTGGTGGGACCTCTAGCAATCAGACACTTATCAACTTTTTCAGGAATAGGTCACAGGGAAATAGTTGCTCAATAATATTACAGCACCCTTGAAATTTCATGCAAATACTAATATCATAGTGCAGAAACTGACTTAAGAAACAACTGTGCTCGGCTTCAGGGTCCAATCATTTAAGCAAATGCAGTAGTTGCAGAAGCAACACACTAGTACTCAAGAGACTTGAGGACCCTGCTGTGACCCCAATATGCTGTGAAACTGAAGATTGTTTTCTGTTCTGCAATAGGGAATCACAAGTGTAATGTCTACAGCATTTATAGAATCCTTTGCATAAAGATTACTGTGTAGTATTTCCCCAGAATCCAAACCCAGAAAGTCTCCTGACACAAAGAACCTATATAAAATTGGATCTAGATGGGTGGTTTTTCCTCAACAACCATTCCAAAAAAGGGTTTTGAGCTTTCAGATACTGGACTATGATCTTTTTTTTTGTTAGTTTTCATTGACAATATGCAGATCTTTGCAGGTCACTGCTTGAAGGGCTGTTCTCATCATAGCAAATCAAGATAGGAATAACTACTCTCTGTCCTAACCACTAGAGTGGGTCCTATGGGAACAGCCTAATAGTGCTGCTCTATACCATTCCTTTAATGTCCATTGGAGAGTATAGGAGCTTTACAGTAATGAAAACAGCATAGCTAAATGCATTATGCTATGTATGTAGTGCCTATTCTCCTCAAAGGATGGACATACACTATAGATTAACATCACTGAAAACCCGCTGATGTCAGTGGGACCAATGGGCAATCTAAAGTGTAGGGGAGTATACCAACTTTGTTCTGGTGGCAGATGTCTGGGGATAGGACTGCTCATGTAGTGCATAGATGTAGGTCCTTTAGAGAAAGACACATAAAATTAGGTGTCTAAGACAGACTACTCCTTAAAGTACATTGACCGTTATAATACATCTTTTCTTTGTCAACAACACATTGAACACAAGTCATCCAATATGGCCAGCTCTTAAGCCGTTGCTACTCAGTTTTCCTAGACTTCTGAAAGGCAAATCTATATAGTTAAAGGATATCTCCCATCTTGGCCAATCATGGCTAAGACAGAAATAGCTGGCCACAAGTCTGGCCACCAGGGTGACACTCGATGGAAACAGTCAATCGGCACTGCTATATGCTGTTTCCTTAACTTCAGCAGAAGTGAATGAAAGCTATGGAAACTGGGCAGCTCAGCTGTTACATGGATGCCAGCCGACCTCCCCCACCCAACCCCTACTGATTTCAGCAGGAATAGCAAACCATCCAATGTGTGAAGTTGGGGCTGACCCATCTCTTCCCAACTTCAGATCTCATGGCATACATATTTCCCATTGATTTATTCCCATCTTCGTATTAAGAAAACATACACGCTCAGTCAAGACAGTCATGCATGTGTATAGTGTTGGGAGGAATAACTGTTGACTGAATGAGTGCTTGACAGGAGGCTGTTTAAAAATGTATTGCCTATTGAGAACCATACATGCTCGATCTGGCTGGGTATGCATGTGAATGTGGGAATGGAACAACTAGCTGTCAGCTGACCTATTTAAAATATATTGCCAGTTTTAGAAAAGGATGAATAAAATACAAAAAAAAGACAACTAAACCAAGGCTGTCCAACTTTGTCCTCTCGCGTTCTTTTGGAACCCCCCTCCCCATTGTGTATGAACAATACCTGTATGCAAAGCATATTGGGATATTTATTATGCCCACAGTTCAAGCTTTCACTCTCCTTGGCCCATTTCCTATCACAACTAACTGACAGGCTTCTTATTGTCTGATCTAGGAGACAGTATCCAACATCCTCTTTTCTACCTAAATCCTAACCCCCGTGATACATACATTGAGCCAGCACAGCTGTCTCCCACACTGAGATATTTCAACATGACATAAAATACATTTGGCAAAGATAAAACTGACTCTCGTGATCTTTTATGAAGGTTAATTTCTATAAAACACAACAAGAATCTACTTGATGCACACCATCCAGTGGCCACTAAGTGGCCATTTACACCCAGCACAGCTTTTAAAATGTAACATTTGGCTTGAGACCCTAATATAACAGCTCTGTGAATTACACCTTTGTTATAGATTTTTTGTGTTCGGTGTTTTACAGTGTAAAGGAGTAATATTTCGGTGATAAACGGCTCACTTATGTTCCCTTTTATCCATTTATGTGTCCTAGCTGGCTCAGTGTAAATCAAAATAATAGAAAGCAACTAAGTAGCCGAAATTGTCCACATTCCGCATTAAAGTTGCCTTATTTTGTCATCTATTAGCTGATTCTTAGTTATTAGAACAGTTTCTGAGAAAGCTGGATAACAATTACACATCCCATTGTGGATATCATCCACTTTTCCAAGAATAATAACTCTCAAATTTGCCTTTTTATGCATTAGTGATTCCGCTGTTCTATAACAATGACTCTATAACTCTCATGGTATCATCATATTATTATCAGAAGTATGTGATTTTCATGGTATATAAGTCCCTCTCTGTGCTCTGGTGGCCATTGTGGGCTCCAGAATTCTTAGATCTCTGTATAGATGTATCACAAAGTAGTTTCTAGAAAATCAGGGGTTAAAAGTAGGCGTACAGCAGCTCTTGGCATGCAGAGATGGGCTGGTTGAGGAGGAAAAGTTGGATGTAAATGGAGAGAGATAATCCCTATTTCTCTAAACCCGCTGAGGATTAAGAGTCGGTTAACAGCAGCTTTCATAAAATGAAAACCTTTTACTGGAGTGGAATAGAAATACAGTGTTGGCTTTAGTCCATCTCTTCTTCTGATGATGTCAGGCAGGGTCATCTGATCCCAAATTCCTCTACTTTTCTATCTAGGTTTTACGTTTTTGACTAATTCCCTAAGTTAAGAGAATGTAAAATGCTTAAATTACTGAATATTATTAAAAATCCATTTACGAAACAGTCATAAGGCATAGTAGTAAGTAATGAACCATAACAAATCCCAATCTCTTCTTAACAGTTTATTTCTAGGATAAAGGTCCCAAGAGATTTTCTGGCTTTGATGTTTTGAGCTAGTGAAAGTGCAAAGGTTTTAGGGAAAAATCGCAAAGGAAATATGGTGGAAATGAAAGTTTAATATTAAAATATGTTTATGATGTAGCTTATTGTTTTACTACGTATATACGTACGTGTTTTCGATAACTGCAGATATTTGTTTAAAGGGAATATGTCATTAGAAAGTGATATTTCGTTTGTTCAACATATACAGTGCCTTGCGAAAGTATTTGGTCCCCTTGAACTTTTCAACCTTTTGCCACATTTCAGGCTTCAAACATAATATAACAAGAATATAAAATTTAAATTTTTTTGGTGAAGAATCAACAAGTGGGACACAATTGTGAAGTGGAACAAAATTTATTGGATATTTTAAACTTTTGTAAAAAATAAAAAACTGAAAAGTGGGGCGTGCCAAATTATTCTCCCCCCTTAAGTTAATACTTTGTAGCGCCACCTTTTGCTGCGATTACAGCTGCAAGTCGCTTGGGGTATGTCTCTATCAGTTTTGCACATCGAGAGACTGAAATTCTAGCCCATTCTTCCTTGGAAAACAGCTGGAGCTCAGTGAGGTTGGATGGAGAGCGTTTGTGAACAGCAGTTTTCAGCTCTTTCCACAGATTCTCGATTGGATTCAGGTCTGGACTTTGACTTGGCCATTCTAACACCTGGATACGTTTATTTGTGAACCATTCCATTGCAGATTTTGCTTTATGTTTGGGATCATTGTCTTGTTGGAAGATAAATCTCCGTCCCAGTCTCAGGTCTTTTGCAGACTCCAACAGGTTTTCTTCCAGAATGGTCCTGTATTTGGCTCCATCCATCTTCCCATCAATTTTAACCATCTTCCCTGTCCCTGCTGAAGAAAAGCAGGCCCAAACCATGATGCTGCCACCACCATGTTTGACAGTGGGGATGGTGTGTTCAGGGTGATGAGCTGTGTTGCTTTTATGCCAAACATATCGTTTTTCATTGTGGCCAAAAAGTTCAATTTTGGTTTCATCTGACCAGAGCACCTTCTTCCACATGTTTGGTGTGTCTCCCAGGTGGCTTGTGGCAAACTTTAAATTATACTTTTTATGGATATCTTTGAGAAATGGCTTTCTTCAAGATTTGTGCATTGTACGACTGATTGTTGTCCTATGGACAGACTCTCCCACATCAGCTGTAGATCTCTGCAGTTCATAAAGAGTGATCATGGGCCTCTTGGCTGCATCTCTGATCAGTCTTCTCCTTGTTTGAGATGAAAGTTTAGAGGGACGGCCGGGTCTTGGTAGATTTGCAGTGGTCTGATACTCCTTCCATTTCAATATGATCGCTTGCACAGTGCTCCTTGGGATGTTTAAAGTTTGGGAAATCTTTTTGTATCCAAATCCAGCTTTAAACTTCTCCACAACAGTATCACGGACCTGCCTGGTGTGTTCCTTGGTCTTCATGATGCTCTCTGAGCTTTAAACTGAACCCTGAGACTATCACAGAGCAGGTGCATTTATACGGAGACTTGATTACACACAGGTGGATTATATTTATCATCATCAGTCATTTAGGACAACATTGGATCATTCAGAGATCCTCACTGAACTTCTGGAGTGAGTTTGCTGCACTGAAAGTAAAGGGGCCGCATAATATTACACGCCCCACTTTTCAGTTTTTAATTTTTTACAAAAGTTTAAAATAACCAATAAATTTCGTTCCACTTCACAATTGTGTCCCACTTGTTGTTGATTCTTCACCAAAAAATTAAAATTTTATATCTTTATGTTTGAAGCCTGAAATGTGGCAAAAGGTTGAAAAGTTCAAGGGGGCCGAATACTTTCGCAAGGCACTGTATAAGAATTTTTGGCAAAGTTTATGTTAAAGGGGTTTTCCAAGCTAAAATGAGAATTCGATATCGGCAGCTCTATCTATCAATTGTTCTCAGCAACTAATACGGAGAATGGAGCAGGAAGCAGACAGCTCTGGTTTCTGAGTAGATCCTGGTTTGGGAGAGAACAGGAGCATGACCTCTAGTCAGATTAGGAAAACAGGAGCTTGCCGTTGCCAATTCATGAAGAAAAGGGTTGCTTAGTTGGGACTTAGTTGACTGTTGCATTGCTCCCACACTCCAAAGACATACTGGTAGGGAATATAGATTGTGAGCCCTATATGGGACAGTGACCGCAATGTCTGTAAAGCATTGCGGAATATGATGGCACTATACAAGTAAGCATAATAAATAAATAATAATAAATAATTGCTGGGATTTCTCCCTAAGCAACTGGTCACAGTCTATGTCCAGCCTAAATGATATGCTTGCTTTTTTCACTGAGGAAACAGCAGAAGCTGTACTGTATACTACTTGATTTTCATGACAAACAGAGCCTCACTAGCATAGAAGTACAGACCTGTACATTTTGATTTTTGTTATAACAATTCTTTACAAAGTTACTCAAAAATATGTATTTCGTTTACATATTGTCATTTGTATGGATGGCACAACTACTTTAACTATATTTTTGCAAAACTAAAATTCAAGTGGAGAATGTCTAAGGCTGAGTTCTCACTTACTGGTAATGTTCAGCATGGCCAATGACCAAAGCATTCTTTAAAAAAAAATTAAAAAATCAAGGCTCACATTATGCACATGTTACACATTACATTAAATACAAATACTGCAGACCAGGCCTCTAGACACGGAAATCAAATACAATAAAGACATACATTTACTCCTCCCTAAAACCCTCTCCCTCCCGACACAGACCAAAATATTTTACCAAAATTACCAAAAAACATTTTTAACATTTCTCCTTTATAAAATTTTGGAAATTCGTTGTAAACTGCATGCAGTTTTGTCACAGTGCACACTCCGAATGCATGTGAACCTAGCCTTTCTATACCAGTTGTACTGCGTTGCTGGCACCTGTACATGGCACACATGCAGTATGATTATCTTCACAGAGTGGTGGGTCCCCTATGGCAAGAACAGTATTGATAGCAAAAACAAAGATCATGTCTATTGTGTACTATGTACCTATACCCAATATGTGCCTCCATACTAATATATCTGGCTTTATAGCTTATTGAGTGTGCCTTTCATCTCCACCATATATGGTAGTTCCTGATATATTAAAACCCAATTAACTGAGATCAGATGGGATTGTGTCAATTAGATGCTGATCTGGTATACCACGTAACTTATCGCTGAGAAAAATATGATTATATAGCTATCTAAAACAAAAGGATTGAGACAGCCGTCAAACCCGACTGTCAAAGGTGGAGATCAAAGATGAACAGTTGTTTTATTTATCTGACTGACAGTTCATGCAATTACCCGAGTAGATTGGATCTTCCCCGATCATTAAATATATCTTGGCTCAGAAGAGAAAAAAAACCTAAACGTCACACCACGAGTAATTATTCTAGAGGTTGGATGTGTGTACTCCGGTGCACTTCAAGGTAAATAATCTGGGGCTAGGAGCATGCCTGGAATTGAACTGATAGCAGAAGAACAGAGGGTGCTGAGCAGAAGTAATTGATGTATGTTCTCTGATATGGACTATACAGCAATTCTATCTCTTCTGCTAAGTAATGGCCTTCTGTGGACTTGTCATCTAGTCATTGTAACAATGTCCCTCTGGAAGACCACCAGTTGGACGTCTCTTGTCTATGTCATTTCACATTACTGCTACTTTATAGCGATAGTATTCCGTGATGTATGTCTAAAGGGGTAGCAGTGCTGGGTTTTTTCATGCTGCAAAGCTAAAATCTGGCCTCTTTGTTATCTATTTCCCTATGTAAAAAAAAATTGTATATTGCTGTATTGCCTCTTGATATTTCAATGTGCTGTATTTCTGTACAATATATGAGTATTTTAGGTAATAGCCTTATACTTGACACAGATGGGCACAGGTTGCACTATCTGAATGTACAGTTGGCATCTGTTATCTACAGTGTGCATCAAGTATACTATCAGGTTGTATGCTGTTAACATGACAGCACCTGCTTAGAGACGGCGACAGGCAAGGTGATTTTTTTTTTTCCTGGCAGTAGTCCATGACAAAACACTACAAGACAATGTGTCCCAGATGACAGTGTGTACCAGGTGTAAGCTTGGCACATGCTACAAATGTGTGACCTTGAGAAGGGAGCTCCAGGAGGAAGGAGGAGGGGGCTTCTGTATGTTCTGTAACACATATGGACATGTATATAAATATGCAATACTTTGCCAATGTATATTCATACATACATGGCCAGTATATTTTATTTTGCTGCAATGCTGTTCAATACCAGTAGTTCTATAGTTCATCTTCCCTACAGGCTAACACCTCTATTTTCTTACACATGGGTGTTTAGGTATAATTGGAGTCTCATCTAATACCTTTCTTAAATAAGACTTTGTAAATAGGGAATAGAGGAATTACTTCTCCATATTACATTGGTACAGGTATTGCCCTTTAGAGGAACATTATCATTACATATTTTGTAATTTGTGAAAAAATTATCATTAAACTTTGCAAAATACAGTTAGGTGCTGTAACCAAAAGTTTAAGTTAAACCTAAAAAGTAATAACTCAGTCTATTTTTCTATTATTTGGACTTAACAATAGTTAAAGGAGTTTTCTTGGTTTTAAGAAGACCTGTCCATAGGATGGATCATCAATTGAAGATAAGTGGGAGTCAGACACCCAGGACTCCAGCAGATCAGCTGTTTAAAGTGTAGTGGTGCTCCCTGAAAGGTGCATACTCTTCACAGGCCATGTGAGATCACGTTTATTGTCTACTCATTGCTTAGCTCCATTCAGTTGAATGGGACTGAGCCATGTTACTAAGCACAGCAGCTCAGTGATGTACAATACTGTGCTTGATTTTATGTGAAGAGGCCGCAACATTAACCTGAAAACTGCGGTCTCCTAAAGCTTCTGATTGGCTGGGGGCCTGGGTGTTAAATTCCTGCTGATCTTCAATCAATGACCTATCCAAAGGCAAGGCCATCCATTGATAAGCATGAGGACTGGTGTTCGAGGAAACTTGCTGTTTATTCATTTAGGTTAGCATTAAGCCTTAGGATTAAATTGTGAATGGGAAAAAAATTGAAGTTATGTGCCTGTGTAAACAATAAAGTCCTGGTGGTCGCGGTCACACCAAAATCAACATATTTTGTTAATTTTAATCTGATGTGGCCTTAAAGGGAATGTGCCACCAAAAACAAACCTTTTTTAAATCAAGTTTTATGTTAATCACATTTTTTAAGACTTTTTTGTGACTTTTTAAAAAAATGTTCCATGTTATTATCTATATTAAAAAAAATCATAAAAATCTTGCATCTCTGAGTCTAAGGCCACTAAGCCAAATAATATTTTTACAATTCTTTAGATTTTTTTGCAGCAGTCTCCTCACTTCTCAGCACACTAATGATCACAGCTATGTATATGTGGATAAGACACAGAATCCACCAGTCGCAATAGGTGATCGCAGATAATCTACTCTCTCTGCACCATGGTCTCTGGTCACAGGTCACAGACCATGCCTAAAAACTCTCCCATAGAAGTCCATAGGGTTGCTCCAGACCCTCTATGGTCCATGGGCTATCTCCAGGAAACAGGAAGTTTCAGATTTATTTTAGGTCATTGGGAAGAGTTGGGATTGAAAGATTTTTAGGATTTCTTTTAAATATAGATACTATGTAAAATTAAAAACATCACCAAAAATTCCTAAACATGTGTTATGTTCAACATAAGAACATGATGTGTACTGTAGACAAAATGTAATTTGCTGAAGACACTTTAGCCTTAAAGGGATATTCACATCAACGTAAGCTTGGCCCACTGATCAGGAGAATTGGGATATGAATGAGAGGTTGTAGAGCAGTGTGTGCCTCCCTCTCTATTTATTTAAATGGGGGTGTTGGAGATAGCTGAGTGTTGTGCTTCAGCTATCTCCAGTGCTCCCACTGAAATTAATGGAGCATCCCCCGTTTTCCTGATAAGTGGGAATCTGAGTGGTCGGACATACCTAATCTGCAAGTTATCCCCTACCCTTTGGTGGGAAAAATTGAAATGTATGATATGCATTTTTTGTACCTAAATCTGACCATATGATAGCTTCCTGCTGAATACTTCTTTGTCTGACAGCAATATCTCCTGATTTTCCCATACACATGCATGCTCAGTTTGGCACCTGAATTTTTATCAAACATTTTAATATTTGTAGGGTCTTGCTGAGCAGTCTGTTCTCTGGCTATATAAGCCTTCACACATGGTGTCCTATCAGTTTTTCTGCTGCTAATAGCCCCATTATGGCGGCAGATCATTTTGCATTTCTGTCTGAGGTAGGGGGAATGTACAATCCATTATTTCTATTACTGGTTTTCTCACATGTAATTCTGCCAGAAGTAATTGTAAAATAGCAAACTGTAAAAAAAAATTCCAAGTGAACATAATATAAGAGAACCAGGGACACTGGACTTCAAATCCAGCTTATGATGCAGCTAAAAAGATGCCTGACACAGAAAAAGAGAAATCCAAGCACAATAATGAAATCTACTTGCTGTCTATGACTAACATCCCATCAGCAATAACACAAGCAGCTAGTCAGAAGTAGACACACTCTTATTCTCACTGTGAGCTGTGAGAACTTTACAGCCAGTTCACAATGTATGTAGATGGCTCCATAACTGTGCAAATATCAGCTGATCGATGGTGGTGGCACATGTCAGAACCCCCTTGATGTAATCTTTAGGATAGACCTTAGCGATCAACTCTTAGAAAGCCCCATTAACTTTTATAGGGATCAAATCATACAGTTTACAATTCTGTTACTGCAATATTCATCATATTCATCTTACACTTTAATAGCATAGGATATACACAATTTAGAGGATGAGCTGCAGCTGTTTATTTTGGTTCTAGTTTTTTCATTCATTCGTTACTGTACGATATGCGCCTTTTCTATAAAAGCTTGTGACATGTATCCTTTTCATTATAACGCTACAATAAATCACAGACTTTAAATATGAGAAATATTGTACAAATATTGCTCATAATTTGTCACTTTAAGAATAGTGGTACAACATAATGTGATCGCTTGTAGTTGCGCTATAAAAGTCAGCTCATGATATAAACTGACTTTATTGTGCCGTTCTATGGAGGATAATGGTGTGTGCAGTATAACGGCATAATCGAATTTTCCAATTTCCTTAGGCAGTTACAGAGGAGTTCTCATCAACATATAAATAGCACTCATCTCTTGCTTCCTATAGCACTTCCTAAAGTTTGCCTTTGTACTTTATTTAACAAAAGCATCTACAGATCGCAGCAATTTAGAGGTAAACTTGTTCACAGTAATTACATGTGTATATGAATCTATAGAATGTGTGCCAGATCACGTACCGGAACTGTCAAATATGGCTACAAGGTGTTGACATTGATATCTCAAATTAAAGGGGCTGTCCAGCTTGGAAACACCTTTGCCAGTAGGCTGGTCCCCCTTGAGACTTGAGTCAGATTGGGTCTCATCACTAGATTTTCTAAAAGTCAGTTGCTTGCATGGTGATGTTGCTAGGAAGAGAAGACTTCCATAGTACCCATGAGGTTCACTAATTTAAATGGAGTTTATTAGGTCAAAAATGTCTCCCACACCATGATATGAAGATCAATCTGCAAGTACATCATATAGGGTGGATCTAGAGATAAGCCAACTGGCTAATAACAGGTTGGGTTTTTTATGGATTTTCTAAATAATTCAGGTTCAGTTGGTCCTGAGATTTGGGGTTTACCACCCACAAATTTTTATTATATTTTGGGTCTCTTATGACCCAAGAGTACAATAAGTGGAGGCTCAGGAGAGGTGCAGGCAAAATAAAAAAAACACTGATACTCACCTCTCCTCATCTCGCTTGGACATTTGGTCTTTACCCCTGAGCATTTGCGCCCTCTCTAATTTCACACACCACATTTCACCACTTTGACCTGTAATTGGGCCTCAGCAGTATTGTGGGGAGCACCAACATCATGACGCTTAGCATCATGAAGTCAACATGCCCCATGTTTGCCTATCAGTAGGTGGATTCAATTTGCCAGATTCCAATTCGGAGGAGAGATGAGCCCATCCTCAGTGCACATGCAGGCCGATTTGCATATCCATAAAAAGATAATTATCTCTTCAATGTTTCATTGGTTTGTGACCACAAAGGTATGCTATTGCTCCCATTAAAGGCCCCTACATGAAACTATGACTGTTTTGTGAAGGCGGAAAGATGATAAGCTTTGCAGAGTGCTGGGGAGGGAGTGTCTAATTCCTCAGCCTCCCTTGCTGATACTCCATCTCTCGGTCACATGGTAGACTTGGCTGTAAGTTATGGACCTTCGGAGAAGAGCGGAGTTGTTGACATCACAGGGAGCTGGTGAAGCAGCAGGGGAGGTTGAGGGATATGATTTCTATTTTCCTGCGCACTGCAAAGTCAAGCATTTGGGCACCGAGGAATCATCATTTATACAGTAAGCAAGTTTATATAGTGCACTGAACACACTCATATCACCACATAACCCCTTAAAAGTAGATCTGTCTTCTATGCTACCCTATATGTGTATATATCAGTTCCTGTTATGTGATATAGTATTGCTATATAAAATGCAATTTCAAGGGAACCTTTTCAATTGAATATGCATTTTAATCAGTTGGCAGGACAACATAAATCAGGAGAAGCTGAATGGAATGATGTATAGTTTTGTGGGAGAAGATTCTATAGAACTTGGCACTTTTTCGTTTTAGTTTCTGCTTTCTCTGGAATTAGGAGTCCAGTGGGCGGTCCTACTCACAGCCATCTCACTGCACAATTATACAAGTAAGGCTATCACTTGATGGTAAGATCGCCCACTGGACTCCTAAGCCCACAGTAAACAGAAATTTACATGAGTGAATGACAAGTTATACTGAATCTTTTCCTACTAAACTATATATCAGTCTGCTCTGCTCCTCTTGCTCTATAGCATGCTGCCTGCAGATTGATCAGTATGTTCCATGTGGCAGGTTCCCTTTAAGTCCTTGGAAACCAGATGGGATTCTTTTCACTGCTTCCAGACCTATAGAGTACAGCGTCCCCCACCTATACAGAGTGATTGACAGATTTCTCAGTGTTAATCTGTGTGCTAAAAGAGCTGTCAATCACTTCATGTAGGCGGGAGCACCAGGACTCACATTCTTTCTCTATAAGTCCTTGTTTCATTCCAACAGCATTCCACATGAATATAAGATATCAAATTGCAGAAAACTATATATAGTAGGTGTTCTGACTGATCTGTTTTGCAGGGCTTTTCCCAGATAAACAAAAATGTTACTAAATTTAACATGCCTTTTGGCGCATATGATGAGAGGTTATCCAATATAGAGCAACTCTTTCAGCTCGCCTGATGCCCTCTTTAATAAACACTGCTGCTGTCATGTTAACAATGGGCATACCTTTGACATTTTATTTGAAATTATGCAAGTTTCCCATTTAGTCCATGTTTACTCATTTTCTATGCTATTTTCCATTTATAGTGATCATTATATTTTTTTTATGAGCAAATGCTGTTCTGGTAAATTAAACATGCAGCTGTATTCTGTATTCTGAAAATGACTAAACTCCTGTACAAGAAAATGAAATAAAAGCCTGGAATATCACATGCACTAGTTCAGATGTATCTTTGTAACAGTATTTATCTTTAGATGATGGACACATAAACTAAAGGGTTATCTGGGCTAAAAAATATGGATGACCTATCCTAAGGATAGGTCATAAATAACAGATAAATGGTGGTCCAACACCTGGCAACCCCGTGAATCTGCTGTTCTCAACAGTTGATACACAGAGAATGGAGCAGGAAGCAGACAGCTCTACTCTCTGTGTAGTAGCCAGACCAGTTCAGACACTACACCCAGAACAGAGCTGTCTGCTTCCTGCTCCATTACCTGTGTATCAGCAGCTGAGAACAACTGAGCAGTGGGGGTGCTGAATGTCGAACCCTCACCAATCTGATATTGATGACCTATCCTTAGGATAGATGATTGATAATTAATTTAAGTCTGGAAACCCCCTTTAACACATGTCTACAGGTATACATTGTATTAGAGAATATACAGTACTGTAGCAAAATTGAATTACAATTCAGGCCACTTACTATGTGTAGAATGAGTAAGCTGCTAAAGGGCCCAGCAACTAAGGGACTCACCCCCCTTAAAACATACAGTATGGTGGGAAGATTCCTTCTTCACTATTTATGTGATATAGTATTTTGATTATCTCTGTACTATGACATCATGTGTCTATTATACCTGGATGGTGACATCATTATGTTTTTGCTTACTGTACTGTGTATAGATGTTTCCTTCCCTGCCTGTCCTCTTGGTTTGACATGTCCAGATTTATGCATCACAAGTTAAGCAGCTTTTCTAAAAACAACATGATTTTGTGACATGTGATATGTTAACTATCCTATATGTGTCTGTGTGACCACACAGAGGGGGAGAAACTGCAGTTTTTCAAGTATTTTGTGTTGTGATATTGTGTTGAATTGGTTGCATGAGAAATAGGCGTTCTTAACCAAACTGGAGATGAGTAAAATAGGCGATGTCATTTCAACAAACTATTCATAAATGAATAGTACGGGTGATAGTAAGAAACTTTATAATATATGTTATCAGAGAGAACTTCCTCTTTCTGCTTTTATCAGGCTGGCCCTCCCCCCCGCTAAAGTAAGTTTCACTGTGAAGATCACTGTTCTATCCAACTTGAGATTGGCTACAGGTCACATGAATCTCAGATCTCTAAAAAAACCTATGGAGAGTTGAGATGGAGGAGTGAGCAGGAAAAGAAGGGGATAAGACAAAGACAGATTTTAATCTGAGCCTAGAGCTTTCTATCACAGCCAAAGCACTTTCAGGGGTGCACCTGCCAGGAGGTGACCTGAGGCTATTACTTCCTATACATGTAAACTCAGATTTTTTGGGGGGAGGGGGGGTGTCTTTCTATAGTTCACATCAGGCAGTAGAGAGGCTATGTTCACCGTCTCAGTACTTTGTTTGCATTAGTAGAAGGCAGTAATCTCTAAATGCATTTTCTGGGGGCTGTTTCTGAGTGATACAGAGACAATTATAGAGCGTATTCCTCCTGTGCTTACTTCTGATGTATGGTGGCTAGTCTCCATCCACCAGCTTACAACTATCACAACTAAACACACCAGCTTACAACTATCACAAACAGGAAGAAATATTCACTGTTAGGGGCAACCCATCTGCAGCTGCACCCCTGTGGGGCGGGAGCCTCCCTCTTTTCCCACACGCAGTCTCTGAAGGCTGCCTTGGTAACTGATCCTGGCTAAAGTACAGTTATAAGCTGTAGTATAGTTGTGCAACATCTTTAAGTAAAGTACTGTTTCACCATCCATAACTTGCATTAAGAACACACTAGATAATGATCTGATTCTAACAAGGATGCAAACTTAAGAGACGGCTAGCAGTGTCTGTAACTCAAAGGCTTGCAGTATTGAGTGGGACTGGTTCTACTCACTGGTTCCCTGCTTTATATTCTGACCTTGTTTGCATGCTGTGTGAGGAAAGATGATGGCTCCTTCCTTCATGTGGCCTCCCCCCAAGATCTCTCACAGTTGCTGTCAAGCACCCTTTCTGGCACTATCAAGTACTTTCTCTTACTCTCTGGCTCTGCTGGCATGTCCACCACACTTAGGGCCCAGTTCAGTATCTCTACTCCAGATTTTGTCTCTCGAAAATGGAGCACCAGAGAAGACTTTTGTTGCTCCATGACTTGGCAGATTGTCCCTGTCTTCTTGCTTTGCATCCAAGGCTTATGTGAGTCAGGGGACCAGCTCCCTCTGGCAGCATAGAGTAAACCTCCTGCACAACACTTCTTCTCAGTATCTATAACCATGACGTTACTGTTTGAAAAATGATTTTCTTTCCTCCAGTAGGTCCCAGTCAGGCCTAAAGTAAGTTAAAGGAGATTTTTGGGACTTTTTAATTGATGGCCTACCCTTAGCATATTTTAACGCTGTTGCTTTCTTGCAAAAACTGTCACACTTGTACATGGATTGTGTCTGATATTGAAGCTCAGTTCTGCTGATATAAATAAGGCTGATCTGCAATACCACACATAACCTGTGGAAATGTGTGGCACTGTATTGTGAAAGAAAAGAAAGCGCTGTCAATTTATTGGACATAGCGCATGACATAATGACACATAGCCGATTCTTCAGTCAGTGTAGATTTTATAATATACTGAATGGTGTGTACTAAAAGTATGTCCTATATAGGCTTTCAGAAAAAAACAACTTTTATATTCTGCCTGTAATAACATTAAGAGTATAAAACAACAGAGGGACGGATGGCGAGACCATGTCTGTTTGTGAATGTGTGCCCTGGGAATGTTCACTGTGTACATGATTAGACACTGTATTGCCCAAAGGATGGAGATAAGAAAACAAGGAATGCTGCCTTGGAGGAAGACGGCTTTCAATGTAATTTATTAAAAAAAAATCCAAGTGGCAATTTTGTCGTATGAGGATGCTCGCAGAGCCAATTTAATTAGATGTCTCTCAATACAGTAATAATGATATACTTTGATCTTGCATGTGTAGCTATAGTGAAGAAAACCTAGCTATTGCTTATATCATGAATGTTCAGCCATGGAGGGAGTTGAGTCATTGCTATTGCTGAATTTAACCCATATAACATCCTGGCCTGACCTGAAAAGTGAATATAATTGTATCCAGTCTAGGCAATGTTATGTGAGCTATATACATTTAAATACATACTTAGGATAGGCCATCAATCTCAGATTGGCAGGTGTCCAACTGTCGGGACCACAAACATCAGCTATCTTTATGGGACAGTGGCTCCCGCCATTGTTTGGACCTGGAGTTGCAGTGCTCACTTGTCGTCTCTTTCATGAATTACTGTAGCAGTGTCTCAATATATCTAAACTGGATATGGTTATAGTAACTCAAAACCAGCGCCATGCAAGAAACGGTGAGTAAGCGCTGCCATGGTCACATAACAACAGCTATTCTGCAGGGGTTCCAGCAGTCAGACCCTTACTAGTATAAAATTGATGGACTCTCTTAAGAACATGTGCTTGGGAACTCTGATACTAGGAATAATAATAAGTGTTAACTATATTAACTTCTTTTCAACATTACGGTATGATTGGTCCCTATTTTCATAAGGCAAATTCTACTCCAGCTAAAATGTATTACACCTAAAATCATAAATGATTTTCTTCTGAACTTTCAGGTTTACTTAACACAATGGTTTCATTTGCGCAAGACATGTCTACGCAAGTATTAAATGTGTAACACTTATTCTCATGAGCCGCCTTCGACTTCCCTAAGGCCTTATTAGTAGGCAGACATGAGAATGGACCACCAGAGGATCCCAGGTGGATGTTCCTTTATTAAAAAATGGCTATTGATCCTTATAAAGAAAGCTAGTAGCAGTTGTCTATTTCTGCAAGATTACAGAGAATAGTGGAATATGCATGACCCTTGACCTGTGACCTTTATGGAGATCAGAGGTCACTTAGTTGTGCCTTTCATGCAAGTATCATATCCTCATATCTGGCTGATGCAGGAGATTTACATTTAATCCATGCTTGTCCATGGGTAGACAAATGTGCTCTTGTCGGCCTGTCTGCTGACATACAGCTATCTGTATAATGGTGCTATAATGGTATTCTAATTAAATTATGTGTGAATAAAGCCTGTTAGGATAACCATTCCAGCACTGTGATGGATGGATAGTATTGTATTGTCATTTCAAGCTCTTTAAATACAATGCATGCCGCTTGAGTAATTCATGTCTCTTAATCTGAAGGGTTAGCGACTCATTGGAAAGATAATAATCACATCTGATTTGTATTTATGTGTGGTTTATAGTCCACCCTAAAATAATAAGTACTCATTAGTTTCATTGTAACTTTGCATCTACGGGGCTCCTGCTGATCACAGCTAAACAGTTCAATAAAGATGCTGGGGGGCTCTGTGTCATTGCCGTAACAAGTTGATGTAACCTTCATTTGTGTTTGCACTAAATCCGCTCTCAAAGACACGGACGCTGATGAGGACAATTACTGTAGGGGCCCATCTGCGTCCTTGGTGAATGGGAAATAAGGAGCTATCTTTATATGTCCTTGTGTTAAGCAGTCATATAGGAAACATAGCACAGCACATTGATCCGGGAATAAATTGAAGCTTCCATTAATTCTTTGCTGACTGTGTATATTATGTAAAGGTAGAAGTCATCGCTATGGAAGATTGCCTTGTTTTTCTAAATAATTGGTTACTTGTGCATGTAGAATTGACGTGTTTGGTGTGGTCCGTAGGATCTAAGCAGCTGACTGCTGATGTACACTATATAGATAGATAGATAGATACTGTAATACTGTAGATACTGTACTGTATGGAAAACCCTAAAACCAAAATGATTTTAAAGTGTGTATGTGTATATATATATATATATATCTATATATATATATATATATAGATATTGTGAGTATGTGAACCAGAGGGCGCTGTTGAGCGACCCAGACCCAGGCCAGAAAAGGCTCTCAGCCACGCTTTTATGGGGGTGGCGTGTAACTCCAGAGGACTGGAGTATCCTGCTTGGAGCAGGAGATGGTGGACCCAACTGGACAGATAGACAGTCTGTGCCAGCAGGGCTGAGGTCCACCGGGGAATTTTGCTAGAGTTGAGCAGGAGTCAGACTAGGAGATGGTGGACCAGCTAAGGACAGAGAGAGACGCTCTGTCCCAGAAGGGCTGGGGTCCACTGCGGTCTGTTGCTGGAGCTGAGCAATAGTCAGGCTAGTTAGGGGCTCAAGGAGTGAGTTAGGCCCTAACTGTGGCATAGGTTTTTTGTTGTTTTGTTATGTTGCAGTTAAGCTGAATAAAGCCACTTTTATTTTACACTTGGACCGTCTGAAAGCTATCTTTCCGGCGCCCAGTACCATGAACCACCGCTGTCAGGACCAGGAAAAGCCGCCATTTTGAGTCTAATTCCCCCAAGCTGTCACAATATATATAAATACACTTTATATCATTTTGGTTTTAGGGTTTTCCATTATCTGTGTATAGTATGTACAATATCTATAGCACTTGTAAACACATTAAAACCTTCACTATACTGCAATACAATAAAAACACTGTAGCTACACCAAAATAATTTGTTACGTAGATTGCAACTTTATAACTACCTAGGTAGTCCTGCTACTGCTGCTGAGAACCTCAAAGGTATTGACCCCTAGAGAAATTCTAATAAAAATGCATAGAAGAGTTTTGTAGAAAAGTATATACAGTCATGGCCAAAAGTTTTGAGAATGATACAAATATTAATTTTTACAAAATCTACTGCTTCAGTTTTTCTAATGGCAATTTGCATATACTCCAGAATGTTATAAAGAGTGATCAGCTTAACAGCAATTACTTGCAAAGTCAATATTTGCCTAGAAAATGAACTTTATCCCCCAAAACACATTTCAACATAATTGCAGCCCTGCCTTAAAAGGACCACCTAACATCGTTTCAGTGATTGCTCCATTAACACAGGTGTGGGTGTTGATGAGGACAGGGCTGGAGATCAATCTGTCATGATTAAGTAAGAATGACACCACTGGACACTTTAAAAGGAGGCTGGTGCTTGCCATCATTGTTTCTCTTCTGTTAACCATGGTTATCTCTAAAGAAACACGTGCAGTCATCATTGCACTGCACAAAAATGGCCTAACTGGGAAGAGTATTGCAGCTAGAAAGATTGCACCTCAGTCAACAATCTATCGCATCATCAAGAACTTCAAGGAGAGAGGTTCCATTGGTGCCAAAAAGGCTCCAGGGCGCCCAAGAAAGACCAGCAAGCGGCAGGACCGTCTCTTAAAAGTGTTTCAGCTGCGGGATCGGGCTACCAGCAGTGCAGAGCTTGCTGAGGAATGGCAGCAGGCAGGTGTGAGTGCATCTGCACGCACTGTGAGGCGGAGACTCTTGGAGCAAGGCCTGGTCTCAAGGAGGGCAGCAAAGAAGCCACTTCTCTCCAGAAAAAACATCAGGGACAGACTGATATTCTGCAAAAGGTACAGGGAGTGGACTGCTGAGGACTGGGGTAAAGTCATTTTCTCTGATGAATCCCCTTTTCGATTGTTTGGAACATCTGGAAAACAGCTTATTCGGAGAAGAAGAGGTGAGCGCTACCACCAGTCTTGTCTCATGCCAACTGTAAAGCATCCTGAAACCATTCATGTGTGGGGTTGCTTCTCAGCCAAGGGAATCGGCTCTCTCACAGTCTTGCCTAAAAACACAGCCATGAATAAAGAATGGTACCAGAATGTCCTCCAAGAGCAACTTCTCCCAACTGTCCAAGAGCAGTTTGGCGCTCAACAATGCCTTTTCCAGCATGATGGAGCACCTTGCCATAAAGCAAAGGTGATAACTAAATGGCTCAGGGAACAAAACATAGAGATTTTGGGTCCATGACCTGGAAACTCCCCAGATCTTAATCCCATTGAGAACTTGTGGTCAATCATCAAGAGACGGGTGGACAAACAAAAACCAACAAATTCAGACAAAATTAAAGCATTGATTCTGCAAGAATGGACTGCTATCAGTCAGGATTTGGTCCAGAAGTTGATTGAGAGCATGCCAGGGAGAATTGCAGAGGTCCTGAAGAAGAAGGGTCAACACTGCAAATATTGACTTGCTGCATTAACTCATTCTAACTGTCAATATAAGCTTCTGTTACTCATAATATGAATGCAATTATATTTCTGTATGTGATAAAAACATCTGACAAACACACATAAAAACCAGAGGGCAGCAGATTATGTGAAAATATAATATTTGTGTCATTCTCAAAACTTTTGGCCATGACTGTATATACAGTATATATATATATATATATATACAGTGGGGGAAAAATGTATTTAGTCAGCCACCAATTGTGCAAGTTCTCGCACTTAAAAAGATGAGAGAGGCCTGTAATTGTCATCATAGGTAGACCTCAACTATGAGAGACAAAATGAGAAAACATATCTAGAAAATCACATTGTCTGATTTTCTAAGAATTTATTTGCAAATTATGGTGTTAAATAAGTATTTGGTCACCTATAAACAAGCAAGATTTCTGGCTCTCACAGACCTGTAACTTCTTCTTTAAGAGGCTTCTCTGTCCTCCACTCATTACCTGTAGTAATGGCTCCTGTTTGACATTGTTATCAGTATAAAAGACACCTGTCCACAACCACAAACAGTCACACTCCAAACTCCACTATGGTGAAGACCAAAGAGCTGTGGAAGGACACTGGAAACAAAATTGTAGACCAGCATCAGGCTGGGAAGACTGAATCTGCAATAGGCAAGCAGCTTGGTGTGAAGAAATCAACTGTGGGAGCAATAATTAGAAAATGGAAGACATACAAGACCACTGATAATCTCCCTCGATCAGGGGCTCCACACAAGATCTCACCCCATGGGGTCAAAATGATCACAAGAACGGTGAGCAAAAATCCTAGAACCACACGGGGGGACCTAGTGAATGACCTGCAGAAAGCTGGGACTAACGTAACAAAGGCTACCGTCAGTAACACACTACTCCGCCAGGGACTCAGATCCTGCAGTGCCAGACGTGTCCCCCTGCTTAAGCCAGTACATATCTGGACCCGTGTGAAGTTTGCTAGAGAGCATTTGGATGCTCCAGAAGAGTATTGGGAGAATGTCATATGGTCAGATGAAACCAAAGTAGAACTGTTTGGTAGAAACACAACGCGTCGTGTTTGGAGGAGAGTGAATGCTGAGTTGCATCCAAACAACACCATTCCTACTGTGAAGCATGGGGGTGGCAACATAATGTTTTGGGGCTCTTTCTCTGCAAAGGGACCAGGACGACTGATCTGTGTACATGAAAGAATGAATGGGGCCATGTATCGTGAGATTTTGAGTGCAAACCTCCGTCCATCAGCAAGGGAATTGAAGATGAAACGTGGCTGGGTCTTTCAGCATGACAATGATCCCAAGCACACCACCAGGGCAATGAAGGAGTGGCTTCGTAAGAAGCATTTCAAGGTCCTGGAGTGGCCTAGCCAGTCTCCAGATCTCAACCACTTAGAAAACCTTTGGAGGGAGTTGAAAGTCCATGTTGCCCAGCGAGAGCCTCAAAACATCACTGCTCTAGAGGAGATCTGCATGGAGGAATGGGCCAACATACCAGCAACAGTGTGAGCCAACCTTGTGAAGACTTACAGAAAACGTTTGACCTCTGTCATTGCCAACAAAGGATACATAACAAAGTATTGAGATGAACTTTTGTTATTGACCAAATACTTATTTTCCACCATAATTTGAAAATAAATTCTTTCAAAATCAGACAATGTGATTTTCTGGATATGTTTTCTCATTTTGTCTCTCATAATTGAGGTCTACCTATGATGTCAATTACAGGCCGGCCTCATCTTTTTAAGTGGGAGAACTTGCACAACTGGTGGCTGACTAAATACTTTTTCCCCCACTGTATATACATATATATATATATATATATATATATATATATTATAATATAATAATAATATGTAATATAAATTGTTCTCTGTAGGTGGGTGAATCCTTAAGGATATAGGTGTATACACTATGGAGAACACTTTGTCTACAGTACACTGATCCATATCGCTTATAAGCCTCTAATGGAGTTGATGGGTTTGCTACCATCAGCTGTGAATCCACAGGTGGGAGCAGAACGCCATAGAGTTCTGGTGGTCTAATTATCCACGGATTGTTAACCACACCCAGGAATTCGATATCATCTGTGCTGTTACCATATGTGGACCACGGCCTCGTGTTGTTTTCTATATGACTTATATGAGCACAGTCAGGTGTTGGTATAAGCCAAGTGGGATCACATCTGACCCCTTGGTAGCTAGATATAGCTATTTTTTATCTATCTATGCTGAAATATTTTCACACTCTGGATGCCACTTTTTATTTTATTCATTATGTAATAATAGTTACGTTTTATTCTGATTAGTATTGTGTCGGAATTAGGGATTTTTCCTATTGTTGGGTTTCCCCTATCACCTTCTGTGACATTATCTGTAGATGGGTAATTTTTTACTTTTTGGGATGTCTAGGATAAGAACAGCGCCATACCTGCCTATAGGATGTGTATGGTAATGCAACTCTACATCATTCATTGAAATGGAAAGCTGCAATACCAAATTTCTTTGAACACTAACATCTTTTCATTGTTTAGGATATAGAAATGTACATCTTAGATGTGGGACTTGAAGCTCTTGGGCCTCAGTGCAAAATCTGTAAACAGGCCCCTACCTACCTTGTGCATGTTAGAATACTAGTATACTTTATGGGGCTGACCTTTGGGGCCTATTCAGGGTCCAGGACCCTTACAAAACTGCAAAGTTTAGAGACAATAAATTATCCATCTAACTACTTCTATCTAAAAAAAAAAAAAAAAATCAAAGCACTTCAAAGAAGTAAATGCAGAAAAAATGTGGTGTGCAATGAGAACGACTCCATTGTAGCGCTGAAATGTTGCACATATGGGCTAATAAATTACACCACATTTTATCTACATTTACTTCCTTGGAGTGCTGCCCCTTTATTTATTTATTTATTTATTTATTTATTTTTATTTGGTGATCACTTCTTGGATGGTGGGTGTGCGCCTTCACGTCTGAGATAGGTTGGCTTGTAATTTTGGATCTATCTATCTATCTATCTATCTATCTATCTATCTATCTATCTATCATCTAGCTCTATACATCTTGATGTACTGTATAATAAGAACAGATGAAGAGGAACAAATAGGGAGAAGGGAGCAAAGGTTGGATCAGGCTTCCTCCTATTGAACAGAATAATTGCAACCCGTAGAATAGTCTCCATGTGGGGCCTACAGAAACTTCCTTCATGCAGAATAAAGGCTGTGTCTTTCATTGTAAACTATTCTTCATCTCATCCTAGGTTCTGTTGCTGCTTAGTTCTCTCTGGGTAAAGTATAGGTGCAGCACAGGACTGGGTGGTCCGAACTGAGATATGTAAATTTCAAAAGCTTTGTCACGCTATATTGAGTTTTTGCAGATAAGACACAATATGACTAATGCTATGATAACAGCATATATTTCATAGATAAACAGCTGCAGTCATAACTATGCTTTGGAATGATTAATGTGGTGATGTGAAAGATTGCAAGATATTGTATTAAAGAGATTTTCCAGTTTTTAAAGAAAATAGCACATATTTCTTCATCTTTAAAATCCCCCATTGCTCCCACTCTGACTGTTCTCTGGTCCTTCACCAATATCTAACTGCAGCCATGGCGTGCCATACTAACCGGTGACCACTGAGGCTAGTGACAGGCTGCACACATGATTGTATGACACATGATTATTGCAGCGATGTAAACAGAGACCAGTGAAGAGCTGTAGGATTTTTGGTGCTCGAGCAACAGGGAATTTAAAGGGTGTTTTTACACCTCACCCCTGCCAAAAATGTTAAAAGTTATACAATACGTTATATTGCATATGCCCCAAAATGGCAGCTATAGAAAGCTCAACTTGCCCAGGAAAACACAAGTTATATAGATATTCTGATAGAAAACTAAAAAAGTTATAGCTATTGAAATCATTAAGAGCCAACAATTTGGCTGTGTCCTTATGGGGTTAAATGTGTATATGGATTTATGATTTGTATAGACATAGAGGAATAACTTGAAGCTCCTGGGTGCAGTACAAAATATGTGAAATGGCTCCATAATTTATGGTACAGGTCTCCTCAAATGAGGCAGATAAATCTTTTGGGCCCCTTTGGCTGAAAGACACGTGACCTTTATTGTAAGTGTCTGCAGTCGCAGCATTCATCCCAAGTGTGCATATTTTATTTTATGCAGGTTTTACTTCTATATACCAATTGCAGCTAAAAATGCAAAGAACAAAGGAAGGAGTATCCCAAAGATGAATTCTAGGGACATTTATCAGATTGAAGTTCTCCATGTGGTGGCTTTTGGTCTCCTTTACCTTTAACAAGTCCCAATAAGTGTCTGTGAATGTCATTCTCCCAATACTTCTCTAAGGATGTATGCGGTGTGTGCCGATCTTCAGCACCTCTTGGGCACTATGGTGACCTGAAATTTCTCAAATATTTTTTTGCAATCCTTTTTTTTTAGTTGCCTAAAGCTCCGACCACCCCAGGCAAAGTTCTGGCTTTGGTCCTCCATATACTGTTCACTTTGATCTGAAGATCTTTGTATTTCATGTATTTCTCTGCTTCTTTCAGCATGATATTCTGGTCATATGGAAAACCGTAACATCTGTAAGCAAGCAGCAGTTTTCTTTTTTTATCATGGAGCACAATGTCACAACGATTTGCAGAAATGGTATGATCTGCACTGCCATGTTTGTTGCAGACTGACCAGTGCACAAAGCTGGCTATATATTATTATTACTATTATCCTTTACCCATGTTATATCAGATATTTCTTATCTAATGAAATGTTATGGTAATGGCAATGGGTGCAGGCAGTGACATGGAGATATTTACTAAGTAATTGTGTCATGAAATCTAGGGCAGAGTGGGGCACTACAACTGTTTGTAGAAGAGTCGTGCAAAAGAATGTATCTGGGTCACAAAGCTCCAAAGCAGACTATAGGATTGATAGATCTACAGAGTTTATCATTAAAGAGACAAGGGGTAGTTAGAAAACATCCATCTTATTGATTCCTGGCTGTATATTGTCACATATCCCTACCTTTTTCATTATAGTGTTGATGTAGGTTGCCTTATTTTGCAGTTACCATTCTGTTAACATTTATGCTGTATATGTGTATCTCTCTCTCTTTCTCTCTATGTGTATCTACATATATGTTGTGATAGCCTGGGGTCTCAAATTATTTATCGGTCAGAGGTTTTAAGTATATTTTGGGATTTACTATCTGGTTGTAGGTGAGTTTATGTCTCCCATTTACCCACATTTTCTATTTATGTGCCTGACAGGGAGTGTCCCAGCATGCTTTAATCTTTTGTCAGATCACGCTGGAATGTATTCAGTACATTGACAGGTGTATGTATTTAATGCAATATGACTGGTACGTGTGGCCTTACTATGGCTTTCACATGGACCTGACAGGTGGGGGATTCAATAGTTTCTCTCCAGCTCTGCTAATTACAGAATCTGGGAGAAGCAGAAGCCCTACTTTAGGTCCAGTTGTTTCTTGCAGCCATGCTATGGGGACAGGGGGCAGCAGGACAGATCTGTTTCAGGTTATGACAAAGTTTTAGTAGTAGTGTTATGTGGAACCAAAGACATGGTCATGATCAGGAACAGTTATCATAATGCTCTATGAAGAAAAAAAAAGAAAAGAGGACTCCTACAATCAGACAAGACCCATGTGTCACTGAATGAAAATGTTTAGTTTGCTTCTGACTATATCCAATCAGAGGTGGATGCACTGTATGGTGTGGTATGGTAATAATGGGTGGTATCATTTTTTGGAAATGACCATTCCTAGTATATGCTTACTATTGCTAAGACATCCTGTAAGCTGTAGTTTCACACAGTACAAACTGAAGGATAAGACTGAATTCATAGTTTATCTTTCTACTTAGTTCTGGTGTTCTTGCTTCTGGTACTGTATTTATATACTGAACTTGTGGGACCATATTTATGTATTGACCAGTTTCTGACAATGTATATACTGAGCTTGGTTCTGGTGTTCTTTTGATAAGGCACCATATTTAGCCTTTGGGCTTAATTATGGAAATATACTAGTGAATTGAGCTTAGCTGTGATTCAATATGTATGTACAATGCTTTGTTCTGGTACCTTGTTTACTTACTAGGCTTAGTTCTGGTGCTATATGTATGCAGTGAGCTTAGTTCCTGTACTATCTATCTATCTATCTATCTATCTATCTATCTATCTATCTATCTATCCTTAGCTTGGATCAGATTCAGCATTTATTTAATGAGCTTGCTTCTGGTTCCATAATTTTTACTGTGCTGGATTCTGGTACCATTTTATATACTAAGCTAGGTTCCACATTTATGACTTGTGCTGAGTTTTAATATAGTATTTAGGTAACTACTAGGAAATTCTGTAAATGTGTACTGGGTTTGGTTCTGGTAACATAACAATTTACCAATTTTCTTCCAGTACATTCTCTAATAGGCTGTGCATGACTTTGATGCTAACATGGACTTGTAGGTCTTTAAAAAAATAGTTTAATATAGTGTTTGTAGGTAGGTACTGTATGTCATCTATCTGCTTGTAATACTGAGCTGTAACCTGTCCTTGTGAGTTGTGACCATAGGGTGTGGTGTCACTGCCTGAGAAGAGGAAGTGGAGCTTTATCTAAAAGAAAGCAGTCATGTTTTGTGTATATATATATATATATATATATATATATATATATATATTTATGTTTGTCCTCTTTTATTCTTCCAGAGGTGCATTTTCACTGTTTGCCGCAAACATAATAAATTCTAGGTGAACTCCTGATGGGGTCTCTGCTGCACCTCTCTACTGAATCTGATAAAAAAAAGTGATAGCTAGTTCCATTAGATTCCATATGTGTAATGCCAGGGAAAAATCTCCCCATACATATGACATATGTTTTAGTCTGTAAGGAAGTCCATAGAGGCTATGCAGATTTGTATTAGATAACTGCACATCCTACATGCACTGCAGTAATGTCTCTGTGCACATTGCAGTCATTGAGAATGGCCATAGAAAGTTTAGGTTGAGTTATACGGTTGGCTATACGGTTAGGACTGAGTTATGGAGTAGACATGTAGCATGGTGGTGGCAGCGCAGAAGGGAACTGGAGAATGTATGAATTAGAAGCAAATAGTAGAAAAGATGTTAATTAACAAACACAAGTCCTTCATGTCAGATATTCTGATGCCAGTTGTGAAGATAACAGGATATATAATCCCTACTGTTTTATTGTAAATTGTCTTGTAGCTCCTCTCATTTACAGCATGGCCACCGATACCGTATAAGCAGCTTATAATTCCAGAGAGCAGTGCCAGCACTCCCGCAGTGCCCAGTGTGTGCCAGCCTGGATGATAACCAATCCAAGAGCACAGGAACATTTCACTGAAGATACTGCAAAGTAACCAGGGAACGTTTCAGCTAATGGAGACTGAAATGCAAATGTTTCCAGAACGTGAGGAAAGACCTCATAAATCAGGAGTGACAGGAAACACAAAGAAACTCATCAGGGTCTAGTCTCACAATCTGAAACGGTAGCTTGTACCACAGGAGAATACCTGCACTGCCCAAACTGAACAGAATCTGCTCATCTAATCAGTCTGACCCTCTCTGAGACTTTGCTCTCTGGGAAATCTTTTTACTTAGGCAATATATTTGCCCAAACAAGTGTAAACATGATGACGTTCTTGCTCTGATGTGCCCTGCACTGACTTGCTACTCCCTGGTTGTTCTATCCATCTGAGGTACCATCTGCTCACAGCCCTGGGCTGCTTAAAACAAAGAATGAACCGTGAATGATCTCTGGCTCTTTTCCTTGTCTGGTCACAAGGTGATGATCTGTGATATTTCTGGCATAACTCACGGGTACTCAGTGCTAAAGAATAAGATGCTCTTTGATTTTGGCTGGCCTTGGCAAACTGTATTTAATATATCAGCAGACAATATCAGAAATGTATACTGTATTTATTCTTTTGAGGACAGCTTTACCAGCTCAAGAACATTATGTAGCATTTCACTTGAAGGCATATCCACTTTCTAGTCTAACATTACACCAAATTCTTGGCACATTTTTGGCACATAGTATGGCAACTTGGATTACCCTCCTTTCCTGCAAGGTGACACTCCTTTCCTAAAAGACCATGCCCCTTTTTTGTTCAACATGTAAAAGTGTCTAAAAAGTGTTAGAATAAAAAGGTTAGACAGTTTTTGGTCCAAATTGCCCTAGAATTGTGATGCATTCTCCACCAATGTTTCCTGAACAGTATTGATCGGACTCTAATAGATCTTAATTGTGAGTTTGACATCCAGTTCATACGGGAAATACTGGGGGGAATTTATTAAGACTGGCGTCTGCTATGCCAATCACTATCCTTTCCCCCAAAGGATCAACATGTCTGAACTATTAAGAGGCTCTAGTCTCTTAATAACTATGGCACATATCGGGAGGTCCTGAACTCAAATCTATGCAGTCAGGGGGGTGCCATAGATTTCTGATCTAACTCCAATTTTTTGGAGTGGGTTACAGTAGATCTAAATTTCTGCTCCACTCCACCTACTGTCTTAAAAAGTGAAGCGTGAGGTGCATTATATCAGATGAACCACTCTGTGCCTGAAATGAGCTAAGGGGGGGGGGGGTAGTTTATCTGGGCCACTGTTTGCACTGCAGGAGCTGCGAGGAGGTCATTGCTTAGGAAGGGAGCACATAACTCCCCAATAAAGCTGTCAGTAAGTGATTCGGTAAGATTAAACTGCACAGTTTCAAATAGAGGAGACAAAAAAATTACTGAAGAGCTTTTCTAACGCATTTAATGGTATTAAGTACTATGTACCTTATAGCAATATTTGTACCTTTAATGCATTTTCCATTTTCTTTTCTTACAGTCAGAAGTGAATTGCTATAGACACAAACTAGAAATCGTATCATCATACATAATACAATAAGCAAATAATCTTGGGCAGAGGCAGAGCTATCTTTCAGCCAAGGATCTCTCTGGATGTCCTATTACAGATTGCTATTGTTTGTATGTGTACTTATATTTATTGTTAAACTGAGATTATTAATATACCATTTTCAATTTGTAACCTCCGATGATGGCAAAAGCTTTATTAGATTGTTATAAAAGTCAAATGTCGTTCGTCGCCCAGCAAAGTGTCCTTTACTATGCATCACTTAATGGTTAATGTCGGAAGTCCTTCAAGGACACAGTTTAGTGTGCGGAACTATCCATGGTGCTGAAATCCACACACTGCATACTCTGCTTTCTGGACGGTCGGAGACAACACAATAGTGATGGAGTAGGAACATTAGCTGTGATCACATTAGGGAAAATGAGATTACTGAAAGCTAATTATTTATTGGTAGCTATTTGTTGCAATTCAGATGGTTGAGGTTTTCATCTTTTCACATGCTTATTTAATTGCAGATCATTCGGTGACAACATTTCAGAAAGCAGTAAATTATAATAACAAGCCAGAGGCGAATATGTTATCTGGTCTCACTTTAAATAAAAAGATTTTGTGCATTGTCTAAATGGCATAACTGCATAATAATGTAGATATAGACATGAATGTTAAGTATCTTAATGGAGCATGGCTATGGTTTAACTCTGGATTTAAAGGTTAAGTTTACATTTGGCATATTTGACAAAATATAGTTTGGAATTGAGTACTTGAAAACTTCCTCATACTATACAAACTACAATTATGGGAATTACAATTCCATTTACAAGTTGTAGGGTGTGATATTAAAGCAGGGACATGTTGTATACTGCATATCAGAGTATCCACAGCAGTGGTGAGTAACCTACAGATGTGTGTGTGTCTTTTCTTATCTACCCTCATGACTGGGCATATGTCAGGAAATTAATTTTTCTGTTCCATAATATTGTATTACAAAGTGATATGCTATATGTCCCATTAATTGTAGCCTTTCAATGTTTTTTTTAGCATGTTGTGATATTGTAATTTTTTATTTTTTTTTGAGAAGTTGGATTGTTAAGAGTCAACACATCTCTATTCGGGCCCAAGGGTCTCACTGTCATATTGAAATCCTCCCAAGGGCCTTTACTAAAACTTAAAAAGTTATTAGTATCTTTTGAAAGTGGGACATAAATGTCTTATAGGTGTCGGTTCTTCTACCAGGTCAGAGAATGGGGGTCCTCCAATCAGCAGTCCAGAGAGGAAGAGATTATACATGCATATGGCTCTTTTTATTATAGATTATAGGTGTTGTATAATGGCCTAATATTTCTCAGCTCCCATAGGCTACAATACAGAGGGCTGCATGCATAGACAGCTACTTCTAAGTCATGTACTTTACTCCTTTCTGGAGTACCAACAGGGTTACTCCATCTAATCCAGCCTGGCAAAATAGCAGAGGCATAGAGTCTGGCTGCATCATTAGTAGCTGATTGTAAAGCAGAGAGATTGTGTTGCTCTACAGTCAGATACTAATGATGCAACCATTGTCCATACCTTTAATATTCTTACAGGCTGCAAGTCAGGAACAAAGGAACCAAGGGAATGCATGTATGCAACAAAATGCAGCCAATCCTATTCACATTCTGCAAAGATTTGGTGACACGTTAGTAGCCTTTTTTTTATTGAGAACACACGATCCCGGAGCACCCCTTTAAGTTTTAGATGTGTCTAGTCCTCTAGATGCTGTAAGATATTGCATAGTTAGAATTATTTATAATATTTCTTTAATTGACATAAAAAGTCTGAAAATAAAGGTTATCCAATAAGCCTTTAAATGTGATCTTTTTCCATAATATTGGTTAAGCAGCTCCAATGAACTGATAAATGGAAAGTAACTCTGTAAGCTCTCTAGGTCACATCTCAAAACAGGCGGGTCCAGGTGATTTACTCTTTATATTATGTTATGACATTTCTCTAACAAGAGCATAATTTTACAATTAACTGCTTTTAGAAATCTGTCATACTCTGGATACACGTTATGTAATACAATATTATTTGGCAATGCATTCATGCTTGTTCAGTATGCTAGAGTGAATTTGGGTCAAACAAGGCTAACGCTGTATTAAGGTGTTATGTATTTAAAGAGGCAAGGAGCCCTGGCAAGATGTAAGCGACCATGACAGATTTCACGCAATGGAGATGTGATAGATTCCACCTACTGAATCTTTGCTTGCCCTTCTGATCATAGAATTCACATTAAATAGTCCTAAGCAAGTATATGAGCCATGGTGACTAATGGGTTATCTAAAGAATTTATGAGCTGTGGTTTTGGACTTGACTCCCTTGTTAAAAAGCAACCAGGTATCTACTGTATCTAGAACCCTAAGTGCTATTTAAATGGAGGGATAATGGGTTTTCTATGTCACCTTCACCTTATCCCCTCTGCTTTGTTGGCAGTTTTCATTGCTGCAGGAAATTATTTCTATAGACAGAAGTGTAACTTGAAACACCAAGATCCCAATGCAGACTCTGTAAATTGCCACCCTTCTACATCTACCATATGCCATTTACAGAATAATAGTGGTGTCTTCTTATGTGGAAGATATCTATGAGATAAAGGTCATCCAAATATATTTAACCAATTGCTTCTGCTTATGTTAGACAATTTGCAGTCCGAACTAGTAGGGGCCATGCTACATGCAATATAGAAACTGGTGAAATATTCATAGTGCTCATGCTCTGTTTCCTAAGACTCATAATGAACCTGAACTGCCCACTGTAGCTTTAAGAGTATAGGAATTACAGAAATTGGTGTCCTACTGCCTGACCTTCCATACAATAAGGGAGCTAAAGACACAGTGCATGAGTGTTCTGTACAGTACTCCAGTATCCCTCATACATCCGACTGCAATGCAGTATATTTAAGTAGAAGTACTGAATTAAAGAACTGAGTGATGGGTTATAACAATGTTTAAGGTTTATTTCCACATCTATAACTATTTTTTTTATTGCACCACTGTATCTAAAATGAAAAACTAAGTCACTTTACAATAGATATTCAATAAAAAATTGCCATTGCTTTGCTTATAAAGCTTCCTATGCAAACCTATACATAACCACACTTAACTGATCTCTAGTTTGGTTAACTAATGCAATTTCTAATTAAATCAATTTAACACAATATGACAACATACTAACAAAAGTCTTGAGAGCTTGTAACAAGCCGTGCTCATCCCAAATATTCCATATTGTTAGTTTTTTTACGAAATTGAACAAATGGAGATTCTTCTCATGTGAACTAAAATGGTCGCTGCATTTCCGACCCAGAGTATAATAGATGGAGGCCCAGGGGAGGTGAAAAAAATAAAAAAAACATTAATACTCACCTTCCGTTAAATCTCTTGGGTCTCCTCACTGTGTCTGGCACTTTCCTTGTAACGCCTAGCTTTCTTCTGTGATGTCCTTGGCCCAGGGGTCACAGATGAGGCCTGTGATTGAGCTGCAGCGGAGAGCTGGGCACGTGAAGTGTCATGACGCTCGGCAGGTCCAAGTGATCACTCGTGGTCAATTTAAGGTGTAGTTAGCACCAAACTTGTTCCTCCTGAAACAAACCACAGACCCAAGACGCCAAATCCAAAAACTAAACAAATTTTGAAAGGTTCGCCCATCTCTAAGTGTGACACAGCACTCAACATCCTGGTGCTGTACTCTGAAGGGCCTGATGTGGCAGTGGTTGGGCTACTAACAGCGGTGACCTATGTAACTATCATAGTTATAGTGCTGTCAAGCTTCCTTGCTTTATATACAGTATGTAGAACCTCAGTTGCTGGCACTGGAAACCCCAAGGTTCTATGGATCTCTGGTTTGGAAATGCTGAAAAAGATTATTACAATAGTCTAGCTACTTCACCGTATGGAGTCTTTGTCAGTATTTGGAGAAGATGACTCAATCCACATTTTCTGATTGATCTGTATAGATTTTTGCTGCAGACTAAATCTTAATCACCAGTATGGTAAAAATTTCATCTGCAATCTGGAATATTCACCTAAAGAATTTAACAGCTAGATGAAGTCCAATGTATCCTATTTGTCTGCTATTAATATGTTAAGCAGCGCGCGCTACTTCCAGCCTCCGGTGGCTTCAACTCTCTGCGCTATTAATTTATTAAAGGCTAACTCCTCCATGACTGTTTAATGAATTATGAAGAATTATTTACCTCTGCTTCCTCACTGCTGGCTTCTGAAGACAAGCACAGGCCAAACTGCAACAAGTCAAACTATGTAAAGGTTGTTTTCACACATAGATAAGTTTTTAGAAAAACTTGCAGTTTTTTTAAATCCAAAACTGGGTCCGATGGGAAGGAGAAGTATAAGTGCTTCCTTTATATTTCTCATTCCTTATGAATCCACTTTTTAATGATAGGCCATCAATTTTAAAAAAGGTGGATAACCCCTTTAAAGTATTACACATCATCTCCTCTTTCAGTATGTTTCTACTGTAGCTTCATGGAAATTGAATCATATAGATTTTTAAGATCTTAGTTATTTCTAGAACTGCCCATAAAAAATTATAAGATATTTCTATACGATTATTGTTCCTGTTTTAAGAAGGACTGTGATGATCAGTCTACATATGTAAAAGGTATTCTGCTATGCCATATGGACATGCCGGAGGACAAGCCTCATCATCTCCACTCAAGGACTCTATTGTGGCATGCTGTAGACTAAATTGTGAATGTGTAATGGATAAGCAACCCACTTCTGCAATCCCCAGGTCTAGTTCTCATTCTGTTCTTCATACTTTGTTTTGGTTGGATTAAGCACTCAGAGACTCCCAGGACATGGTATCACTGGGCACTTTACTTGAGTTAGTTTCAAGTACAGATCTACTTCATAGCAGTTTGGTGGTAGTTTCACAGCAGATTCATCCAAAGCTAGTAACAGTCTTCACTGACAGCGTTCCAGCCACAAGGCCAACAGAAATACAACAGCCCTTCTGTTCACACAGAGGAAGCACGCAAAGCTCACATGGATCCCAGTGCTCAAGGCTGTTGGTTTAATGCGCTCTGCTAGTAGTTAGGAAGTGTTTGGACCTACCACTGGCCTAACTTCTGGAATACTATGGACACTGCTCACAGAACAAAATCCCAGCGCCATACTCTCTAATTGCACGGGAATGATATGATAGTGAGTTTTCCTGGCCCTAGCCAGACAGAAAATGTCAAGTTGCAGCATGTGCAGGCTTTACTTTGGGAACAAGAGAGATACAACACACAGGTTCCAGAGGTGGGAGAGAATCTGGTGTTTTTTGGGTAGCATACTCTATGCTATATGGGATGCAAATTAAACATCTTGGAACCGACAAGTTGAAAATGAAGAAAGAGGTAATGTAAGGACTGAAGATTAAGTATGGTGAAGTATCTAAAGAGTAGGCCAGAGATATATGGAGAGGTTATAGACAGTCTTGTATATGATTGTTAACATTTGTAATAGAATTCATTGGAAAGTGAGTAGCCAGTGAAGGGGTTGGCAGAGGGGATACATAAACATGGAATGAAGGGAGAAGTGGATTAAGCAGGCATCAGAGTAGAGGGTGGATCGAAGGGGAATAAGAGCATTAGATGAGAGGCCACAGAGTAGGGTTTTGCAGTAGTCTAGGCAGGAGAAGATGAAGGTATGTGCTACCATATTTGTTGACTCAAGGTTAAGAAAAGAGCATGAAAATTTCATGAAAAATGGAGGCAGCAGGAGTTGAGAAGAATGCAGATTTATGGTTTGAAAGGGGCAGAAGAGTAGGACAGATTGAAATCTTGTCCCGAGGTAGCGGACTTGTGAGAATGAGGAAAGTGTGGAGCCATTAACTGTGATTGATAGCTCTATTTGTAATGGGGGAGGATTAATGGAGATGGGTGAAAAAATGATGAATTCAGCTTTATCCATATTTTACAAATTGGGAGGAGAAGAAGATACTCTGGAATTCTGGATCACAGAGAGGTAAAATCTGAGCCACATAGATAGATAGATTTGTTTGACGTAGAAAGGTAACACATTAGTATAATCCATTCACTTCTTGTAGTTCTGTAATTTGTAGTTTCTATAGCGAACATTGTGAATCACTCACTTTTTTCCATTTAATGTTATCTTAAATATTCAATAACCAGCAAAAAATAAAAGAATATTTTTTATACACGTAGCGAACAAAAGAAAAATACATTTTGGACCCAAAATATGCAGTGAGTCATAAAAGAAATGTTACTGCCAGGAAAAATACAGTCATGGGGAAGAATGTTTTAATATGGAGATGTGGATACATATAATAGCGCAGTGTAATAACCAGTGTGTGCAGTAATATTTCTAACTACATATTGCATATAGGTGACAACAAACACACACAAATACAGTAGACAGGTTATGACAAAATAATAATTTAGTAATGACAAAACTAAAACGCAGAAATGAAACAGCGATGTGAAAAAGTGGAGTGAAAAGGCAAAGCAGAGACATATGAAAGGTAGTGGTTAAAAACAGCATGTCTTACATTCCCTCGTGTGGAGAGGCAGCTGTGACAGATCTGCACATTGAGGTCAATAGTAGGAGAACCAGGAAATACAGAACCTTAAAATGATGGGGTGTTTGATTACCCAGTATGACAAAAATACATGTATCTGTGAGTAGGGATGCAATAATGGGATTCTTCCTAAGCTTTACAGCTGCATTCAGACGTGCAGACAAGCAGTGCTTTGGGGCTCTTGCTACAGCAAAATAGTGGGATAAATTACCAGATTTACAGTACGGCAGTCAAAAGTGTCAAACCAAGAAATACAATGAAGAACTAGTAACTAGTCAATGTCACTCTACTTGGATTTAGTATAGTAGAATATTTGTGATGTCATTTAGTGAACTCCATCAGTCTGGAAACGATGGTTGGAAGTAAAAATAAATCAAATTTTATCTAGACAATTCTGTGGGTTAGATAAGAATAATAAAGGGTTAAAGTCTATGTTCAGTGACAAACCAACATTGGTTTTATATTGTATACATGTGACATGACTGTGGTCAATTTCTGGTGTAATGCTCACTTCTGTGCCAAATGATCTCCATTCTCCTTCTCTCTACATCATTCCGTTAAATGAAGTCACCTCCTGTCCCAGTGACCACAAAATCTAGTTTCCTAACAGAACTAACAAACTTGGGTAAGGATACTGTATATTCACATGTGGCAGATCTGTAGCAGAAATGTCTGTGACTGTCTCATTCCTTTGAATAGGGCTTAAAGAGAGTCTGACACCAGAACAGTCACTATTCAACTGTAAGTACAGTTAGATAGCCGGGGTTCACGTGAATAAAACACTTTTCACCTACTTCCTGATGGGCCTTTGATGCTGAACTATTAGCTTTTCCCAGATATTCTAATAAGCTGTTACAATGAGGGCATCACCATTGCTCCCATTGTATATGCTACAGGGCTAGGCAGTGTATATGTCAGTCGTAGCATGTAGGGAGGGTTTGGATGCTGGAAAGCATAGCTCTTTGGTGTGATAAGAGCAACAGTGAAGCCCTTAATGTATCCAACAGCTCATCTGGAAAAAAAAAAAAGCTAATATCTCAGTAACGTAGGCACTGATTGGGGAGAGGGAGAATGCGACTCATTTAAAAAGGTATATAAGTCTATATATCACTTGGTGATGTAGTGTACTGAAGAAGTACTGTCCTGAAATGCTAACAATCTTATAATTCACATATCTGGACATCCAAGAGGAAAGGTAGGGGAGAACACATTTGTAGTTGTTGTTCATGTTCTGTTAATGCATCTCTATAGTAACAGACAACAATCCAAACCCAATGTAGTCATGCTCTCTTCCAGTTGTTCACTACCTGTTTCTAACATATCAAATGTACTGAGTGTTAGAAAGAAGTAGTAGAAGTATCGATGAGAGTATAAATGAAGAATTGCAGGTTTGTTAGTTGTCTGTTACCGTGGAGACACATGGGTCTGCATAGCTGCTGTAGACACAGAACGGATGGAAATTTTTCATGAAAACCTGTAAACTTGCTTATTCTGTACTTCTCTAATTGCTTTTGATTCAATGGAGAAATAACAACAATTGTTGCAAAAGCGATGATACTAAATGGTTCTAAAGAGATCAGAGGCAGTGAGTAAAATGAGAGCGTAGAGAACACACTAGGTAATCTTTGCTTATGACTTCAGTCTGGCCAAAGATTCATTAATCATCGCTTTGTAAAAAGGATCAAACTTTTGTTCCACTGCATCAAGTGCTTAGAAATGAGTAATAGCAAAGCGGATTGTTGGCTTTTTTCGAATACATTTCACATTTTCTCATGGCTCTGTGTTGGAAGTGGGTAATTGGCATCATTCCTATATTGCAGTATTCCCGAATATGTTGGCTAAGTTGACTCTAGAGAACACACAGCATCTGAAGTAGTATATTCAATATTAAACATCTTGTATAATGTCAGTTCTTGGTAATTGTCAGTTTTGTATAATGCCAGTTCTTGTCATCATGGCAGAAATATTCACTTGTATCCATATCTTTTGTCCGAGACAAAACTCCTTTTGAGATACTTTGCATGGGATTGGGCTTAATCCATCATACCTTGTTGTTGGTATATATCCTCTTCCAGAGTCAAATCCTCTCCTTTATCTATTGCAAGGGAAAGCAGATTTGGGTCACTCACTCCAAAACTAAGGCATTAAATACTTGTGATGAACCATAAGCTGTCTATTGGCTCACATTTTCAGAAGGCAGGTTGCATATTGTTTACTTGCTGGTACAGAGAACTAACCTTCCTACATGGCCTCATTCCAAAAGGTGATCCTGTCTGCTGGAGATGCGTGAAAAAGGAAGAGACCTTACTCCACATTTTCTGATCATGTAAAATCCTTTCTTATTTCTAGAGCAACATACAGTGGGTAGTTCATATTGAGGTTGACAATGGCCCAGCTCTACTCTTCCTCCATCACTGTGAAATTTTCATCTAAAGCTAACAAGCACTCCCAACATCAGTGCTAAATCCTGATAGCAAGTTTTTCCAAAACTGAACATCCAATGCACCAATGAGTAGTAAGATACCCTCCAGATTCCCTCTAGATGGAGCTCCATCTATTATTGCTCTGAACTCAACTGCTTTGTTTATGAGGCCACCACCTTGCACTTACCCCAATTCCCACCTCATATACTTCTTTTTTCTCTCTCTTTATTCTCATATGTAAAGCTATAATCTTGATCTCTTGTGTCTCTGCTCCCTACTTTTTACTTCTTTATTCCTCTATTCCTAGTGCACGAAAAGTAGACTTGGAGGAGGAACTTGGAGATCTAGCCACCAGTTCAGATTTCTCTCCATTTTATTACAAGCATATTTATGTATGGTTGTACCATATGTTGATGTTACCGCTTGACATGTATGTGTTGTATTCTGTGGGGGGCTATGGCTCTTTTCTTCTTGAACTTACTTTTGTTTTATAAAGTAACTGTATGTATAGATAAAGGATTTTAAAGAAGAAATATTCACTTAAAGGGAGTCTATCATAAAAAAAACAAACACTTTTAAGCTAATGGCACATTGGAATTGCCTTTAAAAAGACCATTCTTCTCCTACTTTTCATATTTGTCTTCTTCCAGCCGTTTCTGTAAAAATTTGTTTCTTCAATTATGTAAATGATCCTCATGGAGTACCCGGGGCGTTCCTCCTTGGCAGCGAGCATCCACCGCGTCGTCGCTTGTCACCACCCATTAGTCTGTTGTGGTGACGCCTATCTTGGTTTTTTCTGTATCTTCTTTCTTCTACTTCCTCTGACGCAGCGCTGGACGGCAGCGACTGTGCATGACGGGCCGCCATTTTCCGGTGGTCCGTACTGCGCCTCTTGTAAAAGACCACCGGAAAATGGCAGCAGTGAAAATTTATACAAGTTTCTAATATACTTTGAGTATCGATTTCTCATGGATTTCTAGATCTCTGCTTGCTGTGAATCATTGTTTACTTCCAATGGATAAACATCAGTGATAGACGTGATAGACACACAGGTGTACAACTCGCTACAAGACAGATGTCTGATGACTGTGCTGTGACAAGCTGTGCACCTGTGTGTCCATCACATGACCATGGGCTGTATATCACATGATCATGGATTTTTATCCACTGGAATTAAATAATGATTTACTAACAGATTTAGAAAACTGTGAGGAATTGATACAGAAAGTATATTGGAAAACTGTATAACTTTTCCGTATGCAAACAATAACATCCATTTGTTGAAAATGGACAACCCCTTTAACTCTCTGCCAAAGGAAGTTGTCATAATACTGTATTAGAAGTTATCTATTCTTGAAAATCGGCCGTAGACCAACAGATTTATTATGAAAACCATCAGGATAGAATTTTCGCTTCTGTTTAAAACTGACTCTGTAACCCTCAATAGGATCAACACTAGAGGGTAATATATTCAACTAGATGAACTTATGTCGCTTTTAACCTTATAAGTTAATATGTATAGAGAATACAATTATTTACTATTTTTACCATAATGGCAAATTGTACATTTGATAATAATTGTCAGATTGATAATGAGAATAATGAGGAGATTTATTAAGCAAAATGTGCCAGAATTCTGGCATAAATTGCACCAGAAACTGTCTAACAGGATTTGCACCACATTTATGATGTTTGTTAGACACTTTTTGAACACTTTTATGGCTAGTGCAAAAAGGGCGCATAGCATTGAAAAAGGTGTGGCTTTGTGGATAGTGGGTGTGGCCTGAGTTGAAACATTGTGCACCAAAACGTTGTGACATTGTTGTGACATCAAGTATGCCAACAAATAGTTGGTGTAAATTTAGACTAGACAGTCTAATAAAGCGGCAAATTTATCAAACAGCATTAGACACTTTAATAAAACTGGCACAATTTAACACTTTGTATTCTAAGTTTGCACAGTATACAACAGACAGTATTAATAAAACTGTCCCAATGTTTGTCAAATTGGTCATAATCACATGTCACAGAAGTGTAGCATCCAGTTCGTCTGGTATATCTTCTATAAATCAATAACTATAGATGCTGCGTATCTGCTATTGATTTTCCTCGGTGTTTGCTGCGTGACTGTTTTTTTTTTTATTCTCTGCTCTATTAGGACAGATTTGTGGTCTATGACTACAGTGTAGGTACAGTGCCTGCAGGGAGTCTGAGGTAGTCTGAGACACACCTCCAGTCTTATGATTGGTTCAGACTGCTGCTTTCTCCCTCCCCCTGCTGCTCTGCCTCATCAGATTGGTTGCTATGTATAAACATAAGTCTATCACAAGGTCACCAGGAAGTGCCTGGAGATTACGATTGCGATTACAACTTTACGATTACGATTACGGTTGCAATTACAACTTTTGCAGAATGATTAGAAAGTGGAGATTACTAGCCCATCAGTCAGAAGACAAAAATTTAATTCTTTTTACATAGATATTTTGGTAAATGAACATTAGTGTACAGAAGCCTGAAAAGTTTCTTTAAATAGCCCAGATTCCTATGAGGTGAAGAGGTGGATCATATCTGTGTTCATTCTGTAGGCAGAAAACTGGCGAAAATAAAATGGCATGTTATAAACACTGTGAAAAATAGTAGAAGCCAGGGCTAAAGTCTTAAAGGTTCCCTATTATTTACTTGCCATATTTTACAGCAGAAACATTCAATGTATTTGGATTGTTGCCAGTGATTATAAGACAGCAAAAGAAATTTAGTCAGAACCAATTAGCTTTGTAATTGCATACGCTCTGACACTAGAAGAAAGGCTATCGCTAGCGAAATCTGATAGATATTGACAACATAATCTCATATTCTAAAAACCAAACAATTTGTGCAAGAAAAGTTTTAATTTAGGAATCACATTAATTAACAATTATACTGTAGACTTAAATCTGCAGATAACAACATCCAGAGTCAGGAGCAGGGGCATTTTAATAGACATAGAGCACTAAACAATAATACAATTTTGTATTTAGACTACAGATGTGTCCACCTTCACCTTGGCTTGAATTCCGTTAAATGGTCACTTTTTAACAAACTTTGTATAAATCAATAATGGATCAATAGTACAAGTGAATAAAAGAAACTTTGATATATATTCTATATGATAAAAATGCTTCTTTCTCCTCTTATCCCTCTCTTTTCTTACTCCTCCATTGTGGCTCCTTAGGAGGAGTGATCAGGAGCTGAGTGCCAGAATGGAAAGAAACACACAAACAGGAATTTTTGGAGATGAAAGTTTCTATCTCACCCCAAGTGCTTTATTCCCATCACTACTGCTTGGTACTTTTTTATAATGTCCTATATAAACCTGCTGATGCTTCTGAGAAAGATCACTTGTTTTCTCAATGTGCAGTCTATGGGAGACATCATGGCACCAGTTTCCACCCAGCAGCTCAGGGATACTGAAAATTAGACATAGAACCTAAGGAGGAGAAAACTGCTAAAATATAATGCAACGGTCCCTCAAGTTACAGTGGCCTCAGGATACAATATTTTAAACATACAATGTATAAACTTTTCTGGACCACTGCAATTTGAAGCCCCAGCTTACAATGCTTGGCTGGTGGTTCCAACAAATCAGCATGTCCGTTTTACTGGTAAACCCCTGTATTAGTGAAGTGTATGCACTGACTTGACTGACTAGTAGCATCTCTCCACAGTATAGTGCAGTACTACATGTTCTGTATTTCTGTTTCCCTATGCAAGGATTGGCTGAACCTTTTCATACCAGGTGAGACTAGCTCATTTTGGGCACACTGGGGCATATTTATCAATAGAAGTCTGACACTTTTCTGTCCACATCTGTGCTAAAATTTATGGTGCGCAACATTTTCGACTTAATTATGAACAGTGCACCAGAAAGAACTGAAAAAAAAGAAAGGTTCAACACTTTTGAAAAATGTGCGCCAGAATGGGCGTGGTTTAGAAGTCTCACTTTACGACACATTTATGACACAGAAAAGAATGAATATTGTGCAGATTTTCTTGTGCAAAGTAGACCAAGTTTAAAATGGTGTAAACTTATGAATTTATGGCAATTTACTTCAAGCACCATAAATTTTCATCATGCACCACATATTTATCTCCTCAATAAGCGATGTGTCTGCTTATTTTACAACAAAAATTGTAGGGTTTTTGATGATTGCGCCAAATATTTGTTCCTTACAGCTTGCGAGTTAAGTATTTTGTCTAATAATTTTGTCTTCATGTTTTGCACCAAATATTTGTCTCCATGTTTTGCGACAAATATTTGTTTCATGATGAAGCTCGACACAATTAGTCAGATGGTATCTGTGTCAGCATTTTGGAGCTTCTAGAAACACATATTTATGAAGGTCCATATGACAGATTCATAAACATGTCCAAAACTACCAACGGGATTCATAGTTGAAGACTGTAACGTTTGACAGTTTTGATAAATGTGCCCAACTGTATATACTTTTAAGAACCCTTACCATCATACAAAGTGATTTACACCTTTCAGCAGTTCTTTATGACTTTAATGTGTAAAAATTTGCTACATCTGCATTACTTATCTGATAGTTTTTCTTTCATCTCCATTTTTTTATATTTTTGGTGACATTTTAGGGTTTTTGGGATACAATTACTAGCTTTTCATTGAATTATAATGATTTTAACTTCCAATGTTCGGCCCAGATCCCATATATAATGTATTTTGAGGGACAACTGTATATAGCTCATATCAAAGTCAGAAATATTCCTCATGATCACACACTATACTATTGATTTATGCAAAGTTTTTTGAAAGGTTAGGATCTCATTAAGCACTCTGACTTCTAACAAAACCTGGCAATACAATATAGCAATACCATTGACAGGCTGCAACCATATCACAACCACTGGATGGCCACAGATATAGAATAGACATCTTGTGGCAGAATATCACTAACACAAGTTGTTTTGACAAGCTCATAATCTTGTGACACACATATGTGGAGATGTCCAGTAAAAAGGAAAGGTAGGGGGCATATCTGTATGTACAATTAGTGTCATTAGTAAAAATTGTAAATAAAATGTATGTACATGGTAATTCTATGTCTACGGTATACTGGGAATCCTAGAACATATAGGAACCAAAGAGTGCTAAGTAGGGATGAACAAAATGGTTCCTAACAAGCAAGGTTCGTTACATGATAGTTAGACAACATGGTGCTTAGACGCAAGCTGCTGGTGCCCGGGACTGCTGATGTCCATCAGGAGGCAGGAAGAGACCAAAAGAGGATGGAAACCTGCACTGGATGAATCGCCCATACATGTTTTGGGTTTGTCACGGGTCATTTTGATGTTTTTGGTTGTCATTATGATTTAAAAAGAGAAAAAAAAGAAGTTTGACAATAAATGGCTTCAACCAACCACCAACCATGAGTGGAGAAAAAGTTTTTGTGTTATTCATATTTTCTGAAAAAAGACCAAAAAAACAAAAAATCTGCCGGGGTATGTAAACTTTTTACCACAACTGTAACTGCAAGGTGTTAGCACTTTGAGTTTGCAGTAACTTAGTCCCTTTGTCTGGTATAGATTAGCAAAGAGCATCAGTACACATGTACATGGAGGGGAGGAAAGGACTTAATTTAGCCCATGCTGGCTGATAATGCAAAGTCCTGCCTCATAACCAGAAGACAAAAAGAGGTGCTGCTGTGACATCAGGGTTTCATGAATAACAAGTAAAATGTCACCTACAAATGTGTCCTTTCATACCTTTCCTTTTAGGTCAATATATCAAGAAGTGACAGCTTTGGAAAAAATCATGATCTTTTGATACTCTGTCATGGGATATCAATGCCGTATGTGTCTGTGAGTGACCAGCCATTGGTTGTGATGTGTCTTGCAGTTTGCCAAGGGTCAAGGGTTTTGCTAGAATTTTGCAATATTGCATCAAGTTTGTCTTCTGTTTTTTTGTCTGTCCTTTGCCATATTTGAAATGCATGTAAACGGATTACCTTCAGTTTATATTCTTCTGCTATTGACTTTAATGTGGAAAAAAAACAATCCTGCATTTTCTGTTATGTATCCAATTTTTGGGAAATAGAAAAAAATTCCTGCATGCACAACATTTTCCATCACAGCCTGATAGCAGTCACATGCCCTGCCTCCAGGTATGGTCAACCACTAATCAATTCTAACAAGTGAACTGTGTTTCACTCAGTTAAAAGGAAATTATTGGAGTATTAGGGTTAATCTGGTACTGAAAAGTATCATCATGTGCTAGACAAAATAAGTGCAATGAAATAGCAATATTCTTCACTGAAACAGTATGTTGGAATTAAAAATTGTACCATTTCACTGCATGGTACAGGGTATGTGAAATAATGAAACAATTACATGGGAGACAATGAAACAAATATCATGTACATATAATTCTCTGTAAAAGCATTATTTTTTAATGGTATGCTATAAAAATGAATTGCTAAGATGAATGCCTTATAATTTTCCTTAACGGTCCACCTTCTACGTGGTTCGAGTGTTTGAGCATGATGGTAATCCTCCTGAACTGTGTGACTTTGGGAATGTTCCAGCCCTGTGAAGATGTTGACTGTTCCTCTGACCGGTGCCAAATCCTTCAAGTAAGTTCTTATCATTTTACACCATATGAAATACACATTGCACTGTCAAGATTCAATCTTCACCTCCACTAGAGGCTTGAGCACAAGTCCTTAACCTTTCTTAGCTTGAGAGCCACAGTCAAAGATGTTGTTGAGCCACACTGGGTATTAAAAGGCCTCACCTTTCCTAAAGAGGATCTCTCATCACAATCTACAATACAAACTACAACCCAATTCCAAAAAAGTTGTGAACACTGTGTAAAATTTAAAAGAAAACAAGAATGCAATGATTTGGAAATCTCAGCTAACCATATTTTATTCCCAATAGAACATAAAACACATATCAGAAATTAGAAGTTAGAAATTTTTACATTTCATTTGTATAAAAATTAACCAATTTAGAAATTGATGACAACAACACATCTTAATACCGTTGCGATTTTCAAATCATTGCAAATGTTGTTTTTTTGGGATTGTACATACATAAGTAAATACATCTGATGAGGCTGGTGTACTTACTTTGGAATCTATGCCAGACTGGCTGTAACATGCAATTCTTTTTAAGGCTCTAGGCCCAACGCTGCAGATAAGCTGTTTTTTTTTGTTGTTGCAGATTTTGTTGCATGTTTTTGAGTCAAAACCAATAGTGGCTTCAACAGGAATGGGACATATATAGGAAGCCCTTATCCTTGTCCTTCTCCCTTCTGCTAAATTCACTCCTGGCTTTGGCTCAAAAACGCAGCAAAACCTGCAACACAAAAATCTGTTTTTCGCAACGGGGGGGGGTTTACCCTAAAAGCATTTTATTAGTCCAGCAACAAAGTGAAAGAGCTCATGAATTCAATGTATACAGGAGCTAAATTCAATCTTTGTCCATCTGGTCTAACTGACAAGTTCCTTTTAGTTCCCTCCTCTGCTCCTGCACCTAAAATCTCACATCACATCACTCAGTACAAGCTACACTGAAAGAATCTTATCAGTTATGCTTGGGGGAGATCAAATGATCAAATAAAAAGAGGAAGTGATTTTGTATTGGTCCACAATCTTGTTTGACAGTGTTGGCCATACTGTGATGTGATAATGATCCAAGAGCCCAACATCAGCTGTGTGATTACTAGCCTAGTGTGAACTGTCAGTACTGGGGCCATAATCTAGTAATAGCCATAGTATCATTCATACACTATTACATCTGCAGCTGCCTATAATCCTAAAGGGGATCTGTCACTAGAACCCAGCCTATCAACTCAGCTCCACAGATAAATAGGATAACCTGAACCAAACCACATTTCCCTCTTGTGAATTGGTGCTGAGATATCACTGTTTTCATCAATATGCAAATGAGCTATTTGGAGCAAAAAGGGTGTTGAGCCTTACCTCTTTGGAGCAATGAGAGCGTCCTCATTTCTCCAAACAGATAATTTGCATATTGATAAAAAAGGCAATTTCTCAGCAACACAAGCAACAATTCACAAGAGGAAAACCACTGTTTGATCCAGGTGACTCTACCCTGGCTAGCTATGGATTGATATGCTGGCTCCTAGTGACTGATTCCCCCTAAAGGGGTTGTTAAGACTGGATATTAATGGTCTGTTCTCAGGATAGATAATAAATATCAGATCTGTGGGTGTCTGACAACTGGCACCTACACCAACCAGCTGCTGCAGTAGCTGGATCTGTACAGTTGTATTGGATTTCTTCAGAGGCAGCCAGCTGCAGCATGTATGCTGCGTATTGGCCATTCCCTGCTAGGGCATCACAGCTCCCATTCACTTGAATAGGAGCTGAGTGGCAGTACCCAAGCACAGTCACCAAACAGTGTACAGAGCTGTCTGTTTTCAGCTCCATATACTGTGTACATCTGACACCCGCACTGATGTAATATTGATAATATATCCTGAGGATAGGGCATCAAAATCAAGTCTTGGACAACCCCTTTAATATCCAGGACTGGTACTCTACATCTAGTTCTATTGTGGCCTTAAATTATAGCAAGGAATTCTTCATAATTGATCATTTAAGGAAGTGAAGGCTACCTAATTCTTTCTCAGATTTTTATTGTTTTGATGTTTTAGTGTTTAATAATGTAATACTATCATACATGTATAGTGATATATTTTTCTTCCAATTGCTTCAGGTATTTGATGACTTCATCTTTATCTTCTTTGCAATGGAGATGGTAGTTAAGATGGTGGCCTTGGGAATTTTTGGGAAGAAGTGTTACCTTGGAGACACATGGAATAGATTGGATTTCTTCATTGTAATGGCGGGGTAGGTAAATAGTATCTCAATAGCATCTCAAGTCCAATGTATTGTGGATTTATCTTCCCTCTTATAGGTAAATGATTAAGATATGATTGTGAATGTAACTTTCAATTGCTAATGAATCTAAGGATGGATATAAATGGACTAATGCAGAACTGTACATGGACTATAGATGGACTAATGCAGATATATATAGTATATATAATTCAGAACTATATATGAACTATACTTTTAAGTGAATATACAACCCATATTCATATTCATTTTCTTTTAGTATTGGCTTTCTAAAACTAACCATGTTTCCCATCCCATCCACAATAGCTCTTTAACAATATAGTCCATATACAGAATACTCACTTTAACGCACAAGTAACCCTTGGAAAAATTAGGATATATACTCTCACTTTATGTCCATGTCACTTTTATATAAGAAAGAGAAAAATAAAGTTTTCTTTAGACTACCACTAGCAGGAGTGGGTCAAGCTTGCTTGCTGCCAAAGAAAGGGGATTTATAATGCCCCCCCTACATTTGTTGTCCACAGTTCAGCATGGTACAGTAGCTGTTGAATGCTTTATCATTCATTTCAATTTTCTCCGCTCTACTCTAAATATATACAGTTCTGAGTACATGTCCACCTGATCACCCTACCATGCACAGATGTGTCCACCCTGACCTTAGAGCCACTTTGGTTAAGGAGTCTGATTTCCATGAAACTAATGCCAAACAATATTGTGACATGCTACCAAAACATTTGACATGATGCACTTCACAACACAATCACTGGTTGCGCAAACATTGAGGAATATAGAACAGACATCTCATGACAGAATATTGTGAAATCATGTTGTTTTAAACAGCTGGTCATTATGTTTCACATACATGAAGATGTTGAGTCAAGAGGAAAGGAAGGACATGTCTGTTTGTAGCAGAGGCTACTAGTCTACTGGTTTGTCTTCTTCGAGCTCTACCACATTTCATAGAATTAGAATTATTTTTGAATTGATAAATTGGCTTCCTAACATCCTAGTCATCCACCTATTCTACCCAACCATGGTCCCGCTTGAACTATAATCAAGAAGATAGATATTTGATAGAGTCAGGTTCTTATTCCTTCTCCCTTGGTTTCAAAATGGATGTCTAGAGTTGGTCTTAAAGTTGTTACTATCTTACTTATTACCTTTATATAATTATTTTCTTCAAGGTTTGTGACTTGGCTTCTTGTTATATTTGTTCCATTCGTGCACAGGTATAGTTGATGACTGGAGTTTACTGTAGCTGCAGTTTTGGGTAGTCAAAAACTCGCCCATCTGTTCAGAAGTTTAAGCTGCTGTTATAATCCCTCCTACAGGATTTATACTGCTGCTTGGCCCTTTTAGATTTGCTCCTCTGTATATGTCCAATCCCCCCACAAAGAAACCAAAATATCAGTACATGGAGAACTTATTTATTTTACAGCAAGGAGAATATCATTACAAACTACAGTACAGTACAATAAACTAAACCGCCAGTGAGAAAAAGATCAAAAGCAAATCTTTACAATTCTGCTCTTTATTTATCTCAAGCCTGGCTAATCGATTTGACAATTTCTATAGATCAGTGAATCTTTAAAAGCCTTTTCTCCACTGATTCTGCAAAGTGTGAATTACTGCATTTACTGTGAATCCGGAGCTGGATAAATTAATATTACCATCTCTAATAATAAAATAACTGCTGCACATATAGTAAGGCAAATGAGACCCTTAATATCCTAAATATCTGATTTTTTAAAGTATATTTGGAACAAAAACCTATTTAACATGGAAAGCACGGCTTTATTCTTTCTTCACACATTATCACTTTTTATAGACCTCTTACACAATTTGGGTCACCTACAGTGTTATACATTTTTTATCTATAGCAAGCTTCATACATTAGATATCACTGTCAATATAGAGATATTTACATGTAACAGAGATTTTCACTTGGTATAAATTGATGTGATTTCAGTTGTGCTTTCCATAGGACTGCATGAAACTATATAATATAGAAGGCACGGCTTCATTTTGTCTTCACTTTGGATCACTTCCTATTATACAGTTTGGATCACCTACAATATTATACATTCAGCCATTGGATATCATTGACATGCAAAAATATATAAAGCTATTTACATAGCATGTAATAGAGGTTCTCACGTGGTATAAATCGATGTGATTTCATAGCTGTGGTTTCCATAGGACTGCATCAAAACATAATTCCCTGTCTTAAATAGGGGGTCTAGTATAAAAAGTACATTTTTATATGTTATATCCTATTAGGGTATGTTAACACACAGTAGATATGCTGTGGATTTTCTGCCTGGATTTACTTGCAAAATATCCACAGTATTTTACAGTAACAGCAAAGTGTATGAGATTTTAACAAATCCCATCCACAAGCTGCAAAAAAATTTTCACCTGGGATTTTAACCTTTGCAGTTACATAGAGTAAAATTCTTAGTAAATCTCTACAAAATCCACAACAAAATCCTGATGTAAAACATGGAATTTTTTCCAGAGATTCATTATGAATTTTGCAATAAAATCTGCAGCAAATTTGTTTACACACAGTGTGGACGAACTCTTAAGATATAATGAGCAGACCTACTGTTCAGGGATATCATTTGGTACTCACAGTAGACTGTAACTACAAGGAGCATGTATCACACTCTGATGAAACTGGCTTATATCTGAGTTACAAAGACACCCTATTGATTTTAGCAGATGTTGTGCAATACTTCATTTATTCCATGGTAAGACTACAGAGAAACTAAACACTTGCTGCTGGGTTTAGACACAGATAAGAGCCAATCGCTGGGGGTCTCAGCAGGGGGACAACCTGTGATTAGATTATTATTGAGGGATAGCCCTTTAACTCAGTCAGTTATTACTGTGACATCTTCATGTCAAATGTCAAATCCAGCTCTGCTGCCTCTATCTCACTTTAATATTGGCCTAGAGCATTGAAACACAGAATTTTAACTCAGTGAAAGAAATAATATTCTGTACCATAACGGTAAAATATACAAGCAGAATGGTTAGATGATCCATGTTATCTTCATGACCAAAAATCACAACAAATTTATGTACTAGTTTCCACTATCATTACATTGCATGGTGGATGTATTCTCATTTGGATTACATTGACAATGTGTATAAATGTATTATTTTTGTAAGATTTTTTTAGTGGTAATGATTTATACACTTTTACTGATTCCCAATGGCCAGCAGCTGCCATGATCAGTAATTTCCATTCTGGCTTTGTCACTGTTTAATTGTTTAATATGATCACTGGCCCATATATATAGTTGCTGAGCCAAATTGGCACATTAGCTGGGCATACATAGAGCGAACATCAGCTTTAGGATAACTTAGCAATGTGAAATGGTTGCTAAGAAAACTATATTTTTTTTCCAGTAATGAAAGCTTGTGAAAGGTATACGGCTGTTTATATCCATTTCCCGATATACTGTATAAGATGAAGGTTGCAACAAATGCAACAGTACAGGCATACAGTATCATAAGTTGCTAATAGAGCAATATTTTAACATACAATGAGGGAATTTATTAATACTGGCAGTTCCCATGCCAGTCTTAATAAGGTTTCCGACTGTGACGAGACACACTTGAATTATTAAGAGGCTCCAACATGCCAGAATAGAAATCAACGGCATTCAGAGACTGGCATAGATTTCCTGCATAACTCGTGCCAGTTTTCTTGGCCCATCATGCTCTGCCCAAGCAAGGTGGAAAACTATGGATATGGCACATCTTTTTTTTTTAAACTCGGTTTATTGAAAAATCGTACAACAAATTACACATCAATAGTACAAGCTTAAAAAGGAATAACAAAGGACATATTCTAAAAGTTGTACAAAGACATATCAGAAACTAGACAAAAAGAACCAAAACAGTGCTGCATAGTCCATGGTAGATGTAAATATCAGATACAAATCGTCCAGGAGAGAATCCAGGCAAGGGAGCCGAAAGAAACACAGAGTCCAAATCA